>VZTU01001220.1:39215-119954 GCA_013400835.1 Zapornia atra
CTCTCCCTCTTTTTCTTCCCCCCCCCCCCCCCCCCGATTTTTTTCTACGTGCCCACAGCTTTTTTTCAACAGACAAGCGATTTCCTGAGCAGGTTCATCTCAGGAGGCGTCACTGGCAGCTGTAGGTGACTGAAGCCGGGCTGGGATTTGTTAGGAAACATCTTGGAGGTGTGGTAGAAAGACTTGCTCAGGAGGGCCAAGGACACTGTGCTGCAGAAGCTGGCCAGCAGAAAAGCAGCAGACAAATGGAGATGGCTGCTCTGCATCCATCGTGTGCTGCGGGGCAGTGAAGTGGGTTTGTTAAACATTCCATCTGAAATAACAGCACTATGTGTAATTCTTCAAGAACTTTCTCCTTTTTTTAGTAAAATTTAAAAAAACCCAAGAAACCCACCAGGTAGACACAAATAATACTCTGGAGGTAGAAGCCTGTGGGAGAATTAGAAACTTGCCTGTCAAGGTGCTGCCAATGGAGTACTTCCCTTGGCAACAGTTTTGCCAAAGAATTACAGAATCACAGAATCTCCTGAGCTGGAAGGGGACCCATAAGGACAATCAAGTCCAACTCCTGGCTGCAGACAGGGCCAGACAAGTCTGAGCATCGCACTGAGTGCATTGTCCAGATGCTTCTGCACCTCAGCCCAGCTCTGTGCTGTGACTGCTTCCCAGGGTAGCCTGTTCCAGTGCCCAACCCCCGTGTCAGTACAGAGAAATAACAGGTTTCATCAGCTTTGAATGTAGGTGGCTAGCGAGCACATCATGTATGTGTTTCTGTCAGTAGGAATGCTGGGATCAAATGAAAACCGATAATATGGAGAACCATCACTTCCTATGAGAACATACCTCTGTGAGGCTTGTGAAGGGTGGGAGAAGGGGTATCATCAGTGTAGTCTGAGAGAAGGAGCAGGATGCTTAAAATGAATACTGAATAATGGTAAATTAATATTTAATTTAGTCCCCAAACATCTGTTCTTTAAGCTTTTTAAACCCCAAATTGGTGTCACCGAACAGTAAATTCTTACTTTCTCCAAGAAATCTGTCTTTGTGGTTTGGATTAAAACACAGCAATATTACTTTTTATACCATATTTAAACCATGCCTTTGTATTGGGTAAAGAAATAAAGCTGCTCAAGTATATGAACCTTTTGGAAAAAAAACAAACACCAGAACCCCACACGAAACCCTTCCCCTTCTTCCTCAGCATGTTCAAATTCTCTTTGAAGTAAAATATATTTTTGTGTAGTTGCTGAACACTGAGCTCCATTACAGTGTCACTGTGTCACAGACTTTTTCTCAGAGGGTGTTTGGATAAGGGTAGGAAACCTGTATTCTAAATGTGTATTGTGGCTGAAGCAGAGGCCGGTCGGTAGTTGTAGGTTGGATTTTGGCTATGTGCTTTAGTTCACAAAAATATCTGAATTACAGGGTTAGACTTACATATGTGCATGAAGATGTTTCATTGGCATTTCATGTTTATCTGCAGTCTTTCTTCAGAGCGTTCATAGCACTTAAAGGTGTTGAAAATGAATTTAGCATGCAAGAGAGACCATTTAGCAGGAAGAGGCACTGCTATGCTTTTCAGAAGCTTAAGACTCCATTATGTGTCTGGCAGTACTTCTGCAGGCCTTTCTGGTATGGAAAAGATGCCTTTCTGCTTGTTTAGAGTATATAAATTCCAATACATTGCATGTGGAATAATCAGTTCTCTTAAGGAGAATGTGTGGTGAACCAAGAATTTTCAAGTAACTGCAAAAAGTTAAATGGCAGTGAAGAGTCGGCGAGTATGAGGGAGGTGGAGGCAAGCTACGCTGTAAAAGTCTCCCTTAGACTGCTGTAAAACAGGCTTTGTGTTTGGCATCTCTTTCAGGTTGTGGCAACAGGGTGTTTTCTCGAGTGAACTCCAAAACTCCCTTAACTCATCCATTTTATTAGTAACCTGCTAATAAATATAGAGACCTGCTGTCTCTGGTGTGGCATCACTCTTAGCATGCGTGGCTAACAGGTGAAGGCTGTTAGAATGTTCTTTCAGGTGGATGTGAAGAAGAGTTCCGGGGTAGATTCACACTTCAGTCCATTTATTCTTTGTTGCACTAGGACACAGACTGCTTTTTCATAGTGATCAATACCTTCAGTTGCGATGGGCCCACCTGTTCCTGACGGAATTGAAAACCAGAAAACTGGAGATCCTTTATAGTAAGGAAATCTTGGTCATAGCAGGACAATGTTTACAGTAATTACAGAAAACAAAAGGCATATTCATTCTCGATGGAGCATTTGGCTGATGTGTTGGAATTGTTCTATAGACACCAGCAGCAATTACCAACTTGTATTTCCAGTGTTTGTACAGTTGTCAGTGGTGCCACAGTCCAGAGGCTGGTGGCCAAGACACAATTAGAAGTTTATTGCTTGCTATTCTGTTTGGTTAGCTTTCTACCTTCTTCCCAACTCTTACTGTAGTTCTTTTTTTTAATGCAACAGTAATAAATAATGTGAAATTAAACCCCTTGATATCAGCCTGTTCATTTACATTGTAATTCTTGGCTTCCTTGGTCCATGCTTTTCTCCTTTTCTGGGAGATGAAACCAAAAAAGTTTTTGTATCAGCTTTACTTTAAACAGAGATAGTGCTGTGATTTGTGTTGTAGCATCGGGTAATGTAGTCAATATTGGCAAGTCTAGTTCATATTAGCATAACAAAATGATTGTGTACCACTCTGAAAAGAAATGAATGGCAATTGATTTTTGGATGGGATGAGGCCAGGAGGAAGGACAAGGAAGACAATGGACAGAAAATACGGTATCACATGAAATTACTCTGTCTCAGCAGCTTTAAGGTAAAAGGTTCTTCCCCATGTTGGTGCGGAACTTCCTGTGCTCCAACTTGAGGCCATTGCCCCTTGTCCTGCCCCCACAGGCCATTTCCCCCTGTGTCCCACACTTCAGATATTTTTGAACATTAAACAGATCCCAAGATAAGGCCACCTGCCTTCATGGCACCAGGGCCGGCAGACCATTTTGTGTTGGTCTGCGATGGCATGTGAAAACTGTGGTGCAGCAGTGTCATCATTAGGTGATTTCAGTATTATTTGCCTGTTTTTTCATGGGCTGTTGCTTGGCCAAATGACTGCCAGCTGGCTGTTGGCTTGATCTTATTTACCAGGCAATAGAGAGGTTTGTGTGGGAGATGATGTCGGGAGGGGAAGTCTTTGCGGAGGCGAAATAAATATATATAAACATTTAAAGAACCACTTTTTGTGAGGGTAGGTTAATCTGTTATTTTCCTGGATGGTAGCCTGGCTTTCTCTTGTTAAATGGAATTAGCCAACAGTGTTTATGGGGATAAGCTCAAAACAATATGAAAGTTACCTACCTCTTCTTCAAAGTTATTTTCTGATGCTTATCTTAAACTGTTGAAGCATGTAGTCTGTATTTGGGTTTTTTAAAAATTTTTATTTTACTTGAGCCTCTTTAAAAATATATTCTCCCACTTCTGTCAAAGTTTGTGTGTAAACAGTCGCGCTGTGTGTGTGTGGAGTATAAAGCCTGAAAGATAAATAAATAGGACAGCTGCTACTTAGCGGAGAAGGGAACAAAAACTGTGCTTTATAATTCTTGCATACATTTAAAAATTGGTTCACTGGGATTTTTCACTAATTAATTTTATAAAGTAATTTGGCCCTTGGGATAATTTTAGGGGGTTGTAAATAGTTTTGGAGTTGAAAGAGCATTTTTCATGTGTTTGCAGAAGTAAGCCATTAAATGTTCTCCTGACGGTTAATTTTTCACATCGTGAATGGTGTTTATAATCAATATCTTGACTTTTGTGGGTACTCTGATGTACCTTCCTTTTTTGGGGAAAACCCCCACACCTGAGTTGGAACAATAGAGACAAATGGAGGAAGCCTTGCTCAGAATTTTTATACCAGTTGGGAAATAAAGAATTGTTTTTTTGCTTTGTATTTCTAAAAAAAAACCCAACCCCAGTTGATTTGCTGTATGATGAAAGAATAGCTTTATTGTATCTTCAAAAAAATACTGAGATGTTGAGCACGAGAAGAGAGTTTGATTAGATGGTCAGTTGCAACTGATTAAAGGTGAGATGGTTACATGTTAAAAAAAAACCCCAAAACCCAAACCCAGCACTGTATCAACGTCTGTTTTACTGGGGAATTTAGGATGACTCTGGTGTGATGCTTCCGAACAACAAAGTAGAACCATTAGAATGCTTTCTGTGTTTGTTGCTACCGTCCTTTTTTCCAACTCCATATGTAGAAATTGGTGCTGTCGCTTCAGAGGACTCTCGGATGTATTGGTTGTGTAGTCTTGCTGCATCTTTTCTTTCCTGAGGAGATGTTGGCTTTGAAGATGTTCACCTTCAGGCAGCACAAACAAGGAGTTGCATTGGATTTGATATGGATGCCCTGGACTGATTTTCCTGTCTCACATCCACCCCCCATTTAATTTCAGATGTTACTGGGAGGTACTTAAATGTTCAGCCTGAATGTTAGCAGCAATATTTGTCAGTATTTATCCTGGGGTTGTCCTCAAAGATCAGTGACTGCCGGTGGTGTGTGAATTGGGCTGTGAGCTGGAGCCACAGTGATGCTTTGCAGACAGGGCAGATGATGGCCTTGTCCTGCAACATGGTCTGTTCAGGCAGCTGTGCTGGAGGAAGCACCAGGTAGGTCAGAGCAGCATGAGGTAGCTCTCAGGGATGCCTGAAGTTAGCCCCAGGTAACTTCCTTTGCAATGCTGCTCCTGGGGGGTGATCACAAAGTTGGTTTGGGTTTTAGCTTTGTCTGGCAAGGATGGGTGTAAGTAATTTGGCTTCGGTTGGTGGAAAACACTTCTGAACATTACCTGATTGGAGGAGGCTTAAATCTGTGAGGGGGCTGTGAATTTAGTGATTTCGAGTGGATTTCCTTCCCTGGGTAAGGTGGCTTTAAGTCACTCCCAGAAATGGCTTTTGCCTGCCCGTGTCGCTGTGCCCAAGTCTGGGTCTTTTGTGCATCAGGCGTGTGTTACCAGAGCATGAATTCTGCGCTGTGCAACAGCTTAAACCAGCTGAAACACAGGGATTTGTGTACTGCATAATTAAATGATAACTTTACAGGCTTTATGCAGATCAGATAGAAACAAGCAATCCAAACAAGGCGTTTGCACAATAGAAGATGAACTTGTACATCCTTAACTATATGGCATCTTTCCCTCTGGCGGAGACAATGCTGTTTCAATATTAATTGCCTAATGCTTGCAGTCAAACAAGTAGTTTAAGTACCTATTTCAGGAACTGGCTTTGTTTTTGCTGCACCTAATACAAAGTAGGCCCTATTTTGATTTAATTTGCTATGCACTATGGTAATAGAAGTATTTAATAGTGTTTAATTCTTGCTATGTTGCTTTAAAATCCTAGTCTTGGGGAATTTTTATGTCCCTTGAGAGGAACACTTTGATACTTTTATTCCAGAGACCCAAGCATGTGTTTCACAATAGAATCCAACACCTTTATGCTGCACCCTGTATTTGGTACTTGCTGTTCCTGAGCACGGTGTTAGCCTTCATTAGCTGTTCTGTGACTGTTCAGACACAACTCTTGTGCGCTTTGTTGTCTAAGGTCATATTCTGGGTGGTGGGTTTCTTTTGTGGAAACCTGTGGTACAGCATGTGAGAGCATTAATTTACCCTCTGATGGGCTGAAGACAGACTGCCTCCAGACAGTCAGGTGGCATCATCTGCCACGTGAGATTTCATAGCTCAACATAAGGGAGAGTTGCGATGGGTTGTATTTATGCACGTGCACATCTTCCTTCTGGTGTTTGCCATTGTGATTATATAATGTGTACTTTATGTTTCATCGGGGTAAGGGGGGAGTTGGGCACTTCATTTCAGGATGGATTTGGGTAATAGCCAAACCTTTCTCAGGGAGGAACCTGTGAGCTGAGACGCTCAGCGCTGAAATCAAATATTTCTGAACAGAGAAAGAGGTGTAAGATTAGCTGGATCTTCAGCCCTGTTTCATAGATTTTTAAAACCAGAGTAAACGAAGGGAATTCCTCCTTTCACCAAAAGTTCCATAAAAGTATTTTTCTCAAATAACACATTATCCTTGCTCTTACTATTCTGTGCTTTAATGGTCATGGGGAAGGTAGAAATGCTGAATGAAACTGCCGCTTCCTGTGTTTTTTCTCTCATACCCAAGGGAAAAAAAGTTCATGTAGTAAAATTTAATCAAACTTTTTTCAAATTAGGCACCTTTCTGTAAAGCAAGCGGCTGCCTAGGTAGACAAGAGATACACTAGTTCAGGTTTCATTAATGCAGTGATTATTTAGAAGGCTAGGTCTTCCTCTGTGTATAGGTAGTTATGCTTGATTTTTTAAGTGCAAAACTCAAGGTCATGAGACAGTTTGTTATACTAAAATTTTAATTGCTTGGAGGAAACTTACACAAGCTGGAATATGGACAGTGTTTCATCGTGTTACTAGGAGTAGGGAAACAAGCTGGTCAGTGCTCTCCTCCTGCAATGAGAGACAGTAACTAAACTGATGCAGTCCAAGAGGAAGAGCAAGTACTGACAAAACATCTTTTCCATCTGGGATGGGTCATTCCTGTGAATTTGCAGTTTGGATGGAACTTTTGTATGGTTTAAAGCTGAAGTGTATGGTCTTGGTAAATGACACCTCAAGGCCAAGAGAAAGTTTTACTCCTAGTTGCATCTTGAAGCAGTATTGTGATTTGGCACTGGAGTGAAACTTAAGTGCATGTTGTATTTCCAGAATCACTTTGGTCTTTTTGAGGTGTTACAAAACAGATGTTTCATTGGTAATGAAAAATCAGGATACAACAAATGTGGAGAAAATTAATTAAGAACAGTTTCTTTTCTAATGAGGCACGATAAAAATCAGAGGACTCGAGCCTGAAAATGAGAGCTCTTGGATCCAAATTTTCTTCTTGTCAGTTCATCTCATGTTCAACATTTTACATTAATTAAATCAGAACTAATGTTCTTGCCTTTCTGATGTATACTGATGCTGTCTAATCAGAAGGTATCTGTTAGTAATGCAGTAAGTTTGAGCTAGGAAAGCCCACTGATACGATAGGACTCATAACTAACGAGTGTAGAGATAAGCTTAAGACTGGGATTGTTTTTGTTGTCTAATGTGTATTTTTTATAGCGAAAGAAGATGATCTAGTGGATTATTAAGTGTAGTTATATGTGAGTTTACTAAGAGTCTAGCCTAATACAGACACCGACTTGTGGTGTCGAAAATACACTTTTATCTTGTGGACATCCAAAAGTGAGTATGTTTAAGGTGTTGAAAGAATAATGGTTCGAAGGGACCACTGGAATTCATGTAGTGCAGTGCAAGGGTGAAGTGAATTCAGGTTGCTCAGGACTGTTTTTTTCCAGACAAGTATTGACTGCTTTCAAGGGTGGAATTTCTACAAACCCTCTAGGCAGCCAGTAGCATTGCTTGGTGTTGCTGTCCAATAAACAAGTTGCTCTGTACTCATGTTGGCATTTTGCTTCGGCATGAGTAATGCAGGCTTTGGGATTCTTGAGGTCTAGAAGAACTGAGTAGTACTGGACCTCTTCTTGTTAGAACATCGTTTTGGAAGACCTTTGGATCCACTGTAATTGTGGAGGAGGTAGCTGGGGCTGAACTTCAGAGTTCATTGGTTTGCTCAGCATTGAGAATGAAAGTGACAGTAGTTATTTTATCTACAAAGCAGTGCACAGAAAGGCTTAATGGAGACATGAAGTAAGTAATTGACTTCTGATTACCTCTGGAATTATTTATCATGGTTAAGGATTACTTGTGCTTTAGTGCTCTTTCTACTTTACCTGATCCGTTCATTTAATTCTTTATGACCTTATATGGTCCTTGCTTTTAGTAAGCCAAGATATAAGTGATATATGAAAATGTAGGCTACACTGGTGGTTTTTTTATTCAGAGCTACCAACTTACTACTACTCTTCCCCCCTTTACTTTGATGCTTAACACCTGACTATATCTAGAAACTTCCCTTGATACTTGTCTCTCTTATTAAAAGAGGTGGAGAAGCTAGTAAAAATTAAGGCTGCTTATGTTAAAAATCATATGCTTAATTATTCACTAAATGGTCTCTCAGCTTTGGTCTAAATGTCCCTATCTGGAAAGCGCCATTGTTCTAATACTGTGCTGCTCCTTGGGTGATTGCTCCCAGCATTTAGTAATTTAGTAGTTGCAGGAGGACAGGAATACCTACTTTTCCAAGTAGTAAAATGGGAAAAAAAAAATCTACTTCTGTCTTGATTTAGTAGTAGTATTCTTCCCTCTATGTAAAAATAAGTCTCTCTTGAGCAATAGTAAGTCTCGAAGTTTGTGTTCTGGGTTGGTGGTCTGGGACTGCTTGTGTGTTGCTGGTGATCATGAATATAGGAAACCATTGCACTTGAGCTGTGAACTCCCAGTAACTGGCTTTCTTCTGGTGTCCCAGCAAAGTGCTCTGTTGACACCAGTTTCAGTATGATGTGCTGCGTTCTTTGGGTTGTACTTGGTTGTTGAATGACTAGACTGGATGTTCCTGCCCATCTTGGATTGCCTGTTGGTTAGGAAATGAGCTTATAATAAATTGTAGAATTCTTCAGTTACTTGACATGCATCCAGCCGCGTGATTTTTACAAGGTGTCAGTGAATTTCATGTTGGTATTTCTAGGGAGCTATTAGCTGATATTGGGAGGAGGGAGTTTGTGTGGAATTGTTGTCCAGGAAACACGTGGGGTTCTGAAACTTTGAAACTTGAGTAATAAGAAAGTGCCCATCCCCTGTGTGACCAGGTGTGGGTGTCCAAGCCTGGGTTCAATCCTTAATTACCAGATGAAAGAACTTACCTGTCTATAACTGGAAAGGTTTAATCACACCTTTACATCATTTCTGGAGCCTATCCTTTACAGATGACTGAGGCAAAGTTCTAAAGTCTTCTGTTTAACTTGGGTAGTGCAAAAGTTTCCATAATACAGATTTTATAGATTTACCAGATTTTATAGATATACCAGGCATTGTGTTCCCATCTAATTGTATAACTTTGGAAGCCACAGATGCAGAGAATAATTTAAAAAGAGTTTTTGGTTAAAAATAATTTTAACAGTTTTACTTAGAAGTAATCAAATGTTAATTCATCAGGTAGTAGGTAAAATTACCTGTTTGATACTTTTTTTTCATTAAAAAGGGATGTTTGATATTTAAAAGAGCCCCCAGTTTGATTTTTTTTTTTTCCTTGCCCTCCTCCTTTGTAAGAGGTGCTTTCTGTCTTTTGCCAAACATGGCAGTTCTCAAAGTGGTGACTCTTCCAGCTTTTCAGTGAGGTTCTTACTGTCAAGGCTTCTTGCAGTCCTTCATGTTAGTGTCAGACACACCACTGAAAAAGAAATCTGCTATTTTCCACCCTCTTAAGAATATGTATGTTTAGTTCCAGGATGATGTCAGGTTTTTGATGAAGATGTATGTTAAAATAAAAGCAGTGTGTTGGATTTCCTCTTTCAGGGAAAACTTCTTTCTGGGAAGTATCCAGGAATCTTCAGTTTCTGAGGTGCAAATGGAAGTGGTTGCAAATCAAGGCTGTTGATCTCATGTGAAGGACTGTCCTGAGGTGTCCTTGTTACAGAATGCCCCTGTCTCATGGAAACACATCTTTGTACACTTGCAGTTCAAATCCTTTTTGGCCTGTTTTTGTTATGGATGGTTATTCCTCAATTAAGAGCAGGATTTCTTGGTTTTAGGGACAAAATCCTAAGTGATACTGGAGTTAAAATCATCCATAGTGGATGGTGCTTGGACAGAATCTGAAGTTGGTGGAGGATTCAAGCCAGCTTTCTGCCCTAACTAGCCCGGTGGGGTGAGGGAGGTACTGGAATCCAAATCTATTGCTTTATTTCAGTGACCCACACTTTTGTAGTTGGATCACTAGAATTCTTCCTTAGACACTGATTTAAGTATTTTTTATATAAATGATGTTAGGAGGGCCATAGCAGTCATTTTTTGACATGTATTTAAGTCTCCATTCTGAGAGAAGAGATTTCCTTTTTAAAAGAAGAGTGAAATACAACACTCCCTATCCAGGCTGGTTTTATTTGTTGTCCAACAGTTCTATTTATTCACCTCTCTAACCTGTTTGCTTTTCTCATGAACAGGAAGGGAATTTGAAATGCACGATGATCTTAAGGAACATGATGATTTCAGTGACTCATCTGTTTACTCTAAAACGTACTGTGAATAGTTTCTGTGCTAACTTGGCAGGGTATGACCTCAGTGAAATTCTGGCTATTTGAAAACCGAGGCCCGAATATTAAAATAATAAAATATTATTTTATCTGACCTGAGTGTGCCTTGAATGTTCCACTGCTGGGATGTGCCGGGGGGGGGGGAATGAACTTCCCTCGGGGCGGTGAAGAGCACCCATGCACCACTTCCTACGGCTCTGTCCTTGCTCCAAAATCTTTGCAGGGTGAGGTGAGAAAAATGAATGTGGCAGTCCGTTGCCTCATTTCTGTCCCAGCCACAACAATTTTGCTCTTGAGTTTCAGATCAAAACTGCAACCGTAGGGAGTGCCAGGTCTGACTGATGGACACACCCAGGGTGTATGCTGAGGGAGTATTGGGGGTTTGTACCTCCTACTCGCAATGTTTCATTAGCTCCTTTTAGAATAGAACAGTGTCTCCAAGCTGCTCATCTGGTTTTACCCTTCTCTGCCTGGCTGACAGGACTGAAACTGCAGTTGTCTTTTACAAATGCAAAATCTGGAATTATCAGAAAAGAAAAATCCTCCCAAAACAAAAAGAAAACCTCAAACTGGAACATACGAACTGCAGTGCCATTCGGATGAGTTATTTTTTCAGGGCTGGGTGTAGCTGCCAGCTCGAAGGGAGGAGGGAGAGGTGCAGCTGTGCATATGTGAGCCAGAGCAAATAGCTGCCCGGTTATGCTGCTGGGGCTGCAGTGGCCATCCTATGCCACGCTGCTGGACCTCAGCTCATCCCTGAACATACTCCTGGAGCTGGCAGCAGCATGGCATCACTGCCGTGCTCTGGAACAGGTGGCCTAGAGAGGTTGTGGGAGCCCCATCCCTGGAGGCGTTTCAGGCCAGATTAAATGGGGCTTTGGGCAACCTGGTCTAGTGAGGGTGTCCTTGCCCGTGGCAGGGGGTTGGAACTAGATGACCTTTGAGGTCACTTCCAACCCAAAGCATTCTATGATTCTATAAAGCGATCTCTTCATTGCTAAGCTTAATCTTAAGGAATCTGAAAGTTATTTTCAAATGAGAAAGAGCACCGCTCCCTTGGTTTGGTGTAGCTAGTGGCTTTCTCAGCTCAATGAGGAGACGTGTGGATGGGGAAGTGATGTTCTCTGCTTCAGTTGTCAGTTAACAAAGAGCTCTTTTACACTGGCAAAACAAGTTAAAAGGTTTCAGCTGCTCGTGAAAGACCAACCATACACTGTTTTCAGACAGGATATTTTCCTTGGACTGCACTGTAAAATTTTCAGTTTGTTCACTTTTTAATATTTTTTTCCCCAAACCTCGTGTTTATAAGGGAAAAACTAGGTAATATGCCAGAGATTTTGTTTGCTTGTTGTTGGGTTCGTTGGGGGTTGTTTTGTTTATTTGGTTGTTTTTTTTTTAAATTAAACCCAGGATTGGGACAGGATTTTCTACTGATGCTTTAACTGAAGTAGTTAAAACCAGCGTATTGCATTTCTCTTTGGATATTCTCTGTCCTTATGATACTTCTTTCCAGGTGAGACTAACTTCCATCATCTTTGTGTAATGTAAGTAAGCAGTGTAGGAAACGAGGAAGACTCACCACAAAAGTACCAGATTTTTAGCTGTAAAACATCAGCTTTTTCTTGTTCTTTGAGAACGGGTAGACTTTCCCGAGCAGAGTACTTGTTCTGTTTTATATTCTATAAAAATGTAATTATCTAGGGCTGAACCAAAGAAAAGATGCTTTCATTTGACCATGCGGGGGGTTGGGGATGGGAAATTGCATCCTGTTTTTAAATTATTTTCCATTTCATACTGTTTAGCAGAAATTTTATTTTACCTTAACAGTCAACTGCAAGGCTGAGCTGGACTTAAAAGGAAGGAATAGCTCGTAGGAGCGTGTTGGTATTGAATGAGTGTGTTATAGGTACTGCCAACAACATCGTGAACAGGTTCGCAAGGTGGGAACACTCATATGAAGTTTTCAGTCAGTTCTATTTACATCTTTGCTTATCTACTGATTTACAGGTATTTTTTGGGAGGGATTTGGGATGTTTTGTCATTAAACATACCTTCATGTTCAAACTCCAGCGTAACTTCATAGTCACCTTTAATGTTTGCTTAGAATGAATGTGTCAACTCGGGAAATATAAATGGATAAATAGATGAATATTGCAAGAACATGTTCGATTTTGGACAGGCATTCAAATACCACCCCCTAGCCCCTGCGACTAGATTTAAGATCTTGAGAAGTCAAAGTAAGAAAAGGTATCTGCTTTGAGGATAATGTTAGTTCAGAATGTAACAAGATGAGGGCATGTATTTAATTTGTGAATAGTCCAGTTAGCATCAGCAAGAACACTTCTGTAAGTAAAACTACTCAAGAACATTGTGGGGATCTTTTTAATTTCTTCTTCTTTTTAAAATTGGGATTTTAGAACGTTTTTAAGTGGTAGTTTGCCGGGGTTAAGTAGTGTTGTTACCTATGATTTCATAGGTAGAAAATAACCTGATCGTTGTCTCTGGAAGCCGGTTTGAGAACTGCTGGCACTTCTTTGTGTTCTGTTTTGGTTTTGAGATGTTAGTGGAACCATGAAGAGCTACATGCAAGCCTCTTGGGGCAAAGCCTTCCTGGTTGCAAAGGAGGTAAGTTACCTGTACCTGAAGAGTTTATTTAATCTGGCATAAGCCGAGTGACCAGTTTTACCAGCCACAAAAGCCAAAACCCCACGACAGCCTTTAATGTTTATTCACACAAGGATACTGTGCAATTCTCCTTGTTTGTCTGTTTCAGAAGTTCAGTACAAAGCTTCCTACCACATCCCTTTCTCATGACACCTGGAAATCTAACCTATTATAAAGGTCATGTGTTTAAAAAAGTGATGATAGCTTCTTGGGGTGTACCTTTTATGAGCACTTCTGTAAAAGCTGGGGCACTTATCTGTGCTTTAGTCTTCATGGTTATGTAGCAAGTAGCTGTCTCCATGTACTGTTTCACAACTGGCTCCAATTTAACCTGCTTTTTTTCAGGCTTGTCCTCTCTTCTCTGAGCACAGAGTACCTCTTAAGGTAAAAGGGTTTATCATGTTGCAAGTTGGAGGGAAGGAAAGAAAGATAAGACACTTTGCTGGAAAGAGAATGTATTTATAGGAACATCGCTGTGTAAAAATACTTCATCTCTAAACTCTGGCATTCCCCTTGAGACTGGAGAAGGTTTTTTTTTTTGCCTTAAGCTTGGTTTCCAGAATTGTTTCTTTGTGCTTTTTGTTGCTTTCTTCTGTTCTGTGTGTAAGTTTAAGCATTTCCAAACTCCTGCTTGGTTTACAAAGCATTATTCCCACTGGTGGGTTGGTTGGTAATGACAGGGTTATCGTGTGGTTAGACGAACTTCAGAGATGCTGGTATCTGTCATACAAGTAATTTTGGTAAATACAACCTTTGCCTTGCTGCAGTTGTGTAAAGCCAGGCAGGGTCACAAGTTACGTTAAGTATATGTATGTAGTGATGGGATTGAGGGGTAATGGCTTTAAACTCAAAGAGGGTAAATGTAGATTAGGTACTAGGAAGAAACTCTTCCCTGTGAGGGTGGCGAGGCCCTGGTACAGGGTGTCCAGAGAAGCTGTGGCTGCCCCCTCCCTGGCAGTGCTCAAGGCCAGGTTGGATGGGGCTATGGGCACCCTGGGCTGGTGGGGGGGTGTCCCTGCCCATAGCAGGGGGTTGTAGCTAGATGGGCTTTGAGGTTCCTTCCAACCCAAACCACTCTGTGGTTCTATTATATGTAGTTTGTAACTTCACTTTTTAACTACTGTTATCTATTGGAGTTCCTTAGTCATCTCTGATTTATTAGAAACAAGACTTGGTTGCTTTCTTTGTCCAACTTTGTGGGCTTTAATGTATTTATTCCTTACATGTTCAGTTCCTGTAGTCTCTCTAGATAAAGTTATGCACTTGCAAAGTCCACTAAATCCAGTATTTGCTGCAGTGATTTTAGTATTTTGTTTTGGTTCTAGGGTTTTTCTGTTTAGCTTGTGGGAGAAAAGACCATGATCACCAGGTACTCTAATGCCTTTTTGTTGGGAATATTATCTCAGTTTCATCTCCCTGGCAAAAGGATGTATTTTGAATTGATGTGTCTTTTAGATTTCTGATTAAAGGTTAGAGTGACACAATCAGCATGGCGCTACAATAATCTTATGTGATTTAACTTTCTGTTGATATTTAGCTTTTTCCCTACTGTGACAGTAATGCCTGTATTAATGCATGTATTTGAATAAAACTGACTGGATTGCATGAGAAGTCAAATACTTCTCTCCTTTCACCTACCCAAGAGGAAAAAGAGTCAATATAAATGAACCACAGCAGTGTCCTGCAATGCCCTCTGAAATCAGTCACTTACTGAATGTTTCTATTCTGTAGGTAAAAAGGGAGACGGCTGAGAGCGGTTTATTTACCTTTTTGGAAATCTGGTAAAGCTAGTAGTTAGTATGGATTTAATTCAATGTAATGGAGATTTAGGTTATCTGGGAAAAAAATTGTTAAAATAAACCCCCCTTTCCATTTCTTGCAACCAAACAAGTTAGTTATAGGTAATAATGTAGAAAGAAACTTGACTTTGGTGGTGAACTGGTAGCTGACCAACCCATAGTTTGAAAGGCAGTGAGAATAGCTTGGTTACTATGAGTGACTGTGGCAGCAGTGGCCACATGGGATGTAGTAGGGTATCGATGAGAGCTGAGAGTGAAATGTCTAGGGCACCTGAAATGCAAGTATGCACCACTTCTTGACTGACTTTTCAGTGTCTTGTGCATTAATATATTCATATGTGAGTTTACAAATGTAAACAAAAGGTATCTGAGAGAGATTGTTGCTGCAGAACAGTGAAATTGGATAGTGTCCTTCCGACAAGACGTACCGAGCGCTTCACCTCCAGTAAGAGCTTCGGCCACAGCTTCTGTCTCACCGCGAAGGCCAAGCATTCTTCTTGCCAAAAGTGTGCTGGCAGAAGGTCAGACCTGGATCTCTTGGGCAAAGTTCCATTTGAGTTTGCAAAGTTCATCTAGGTATCTTTTTGTTCTCCGTCTGGCTCCTGCCTGTCAACTCTCTGCAGTTGTTGCCCTTAGAACAGAGCAAAGCAAATGCTGTTTCATCATCAAGGACTGGATATGAAACAGTTGGAAAAAGGTGTTAAAAGTATAAGCAGCAATGTGGGATAATCTTAAAGATTTGAGGGTCAGTTAGTTTTATATATGCACCAAACCCCTCTATTTTTTTTTTTTTCTTGATCACTCTGGATTTGTAACTTCTACCACAATTGTGAGACTTAATTTCTTAATTTCCCTGTCTCTACGTAGATCACTACTACTGACTTTGGGGGGTTGGACTTGATGATCACTTGAGGTCCTTTCCAACCCCTACAATTCTGTGATTCTTTCGAATAGCTCTTGCCTTTTTATGCCCCAAAGTGCTCCTTGTGCCTGAATGATGTACAGTCCCAGCCTGTTTCCTGGCATCAGTCCTGTGTTCTGGCCAGAAATGCTGGAGTTAAGATGCTGTTGAGCACCTGACGTTGCAGTAAAGTAATGCTGGAGTCTGACGGTTTTTTCCGGACCTATTAGCTTGCAAGGTAACTTATTCCAGGACTTTCCTGTGACTGCATCTAATGAAGAAAGATGACATGGTGTTGTGGTGTCCTGGTATGTCTTCTGTTCATCTGAAGCATCCATAGTTCACTTAACTAAACCTCATTCTCATTTGGTACACCTCACAGGTAAGTTCCTTCAGATAGGTGTCACTTCTCAAGTATAGGCAATGGCTCTTGCTGATATGAGCGCTCTATTGAGTGCACTTAAGAGAATGTTTTCAGATGGTTGTTAAACTCAATCCTGTGTTGCTATAACTTTTGAAATACTAAAACATTAGGGTTTTGCTGGTTTGTTTTGTTTTTGTTTTGTCTGCCTTCTCTGTAGGAGCACAGATGAGAACAGAACTGTACAGGTGTCTGTCTGTGTGTGTATTTTGATCCGCGAAACAGATTCAGATTTCTGGTTCCCTGGTGAAATGCATCTGCTGCTTAGGTGGCCTTCTGCATCTTTTGTTACTGCAGTAGTTCTGCTCTCTGTTACAGGGCTTAAAATGCACAGATTAATGTGCTTCCTTTTGTAAAGCCTCTTTAAAAGATGTAACTTGCTGTCACCAACTTCAGAGCTAATGATGCCTTCTAGATACTGGGCTGTTGACATGATGTGACTTGCATGGAAGCTTTCTTTTAAAACCCATGTAGCTTTGCATGGGAGCCTCTAGGTCACTTACCTGTTTCACCTGTCTGCTGGTGGAGCTGGTGATAGCATATTGTTCAGAAGCAAATTGCAATTCAGTCACAACATGTGTATTCTTTTTCTGCTTTCTTCCTCCCCTTTATGGTATTAAGGCTATTAATTTATGGCCTCTTTGGGGCATAGCAGTCGTGATAAGATCTGCTTTGGTCTACAGGAAAATTGCTGGTATTTCAGTAAGAATGATAGTCAGAAGTATGCTGGATGTGCTTTCTAGGTCACAAACAATTAGAAATTCTTAATACTCTTGATTTCCCTTGTTTTAAAAGCACAAGCTTGTTCCCTAGAGCAAAATGTTAGATATTTACAATTAGTATGCTGTGTAGATGTGACAATTATGCCTATAATCCAATTTGAAAGTTGCCAAACATGTCACTTGTTAGTTTACGGCTCTCTAAATAGGGTGTTTTTCTTTCAGAAGTGTATTAAGCTTCGAAGGTATTTAGAAGTTACTTTTTAGATGTATATTAATATAACTCATACAAAAATATTTTACAAATTAAGTTCGGGTGTGATTTTACAAGCTGAAATACAGCTTAACATCCTATAAATATAGAAGTCTGTAGTAGACGGTTTCCTGAGCAGTCTTGTGGATGTCAGCTCAGCCAATAGTAAGTCTTTGTACATAGCAGTATGTGGATCTGCGGATTCAAAGAGCAAAGTATTGGGGGTGTGTATGTGAATCAATTGCAGTGTCTCAGCTCTGAGAAATGCTGGCTTTCCCTTTATAAGCCAGTATTACCACTCCCCATCCTGAAGATTTCACTGGCTTTGTCTGCGTGTATGCTTTCATGTGGAATTACAGTTCTCTTGCTCGGTGTGGGATGTACTTCTGTTAGGGTCTGGTTTAGTGGCTTTGTGTTGGGTATGCTGGATTAGTCCCCGGTGTACCTGGTGGTGTGATGGAAGAAGATCTTGTTTAAAAACCCAGTTCTGAATTCCTTCTTTAGGTGCTGTTGGGCTGGAGATAATCATAGGTGCTGTTGGGCTGGAGATAGTCAAATGTCAACAGGACCAGGACCAGTGGAGCTGTCTCTCTTGATCCGGTTCAGCAGGTCGCCAGCTGGCTGATGGTGGCCGCCTGTAAAAACAGGCTGGGAGAGTGGGAAAAATGAAGACTTCTCTGCAGCTCCCCTTGGTCCAGACTGACAAGAGTGGGTTTACCCTGCTGCCGTGTAACCCTGAAGAGCAAAGCTAGGGTTTTGTGTGTCACTTGGATGGTCATGTCCAAATGGTGGGGTTTTTGGTTGATGTTGAGTGGGGTTTTTTTTGTCCGGTTGGGTTTCTTTTGTGTGGGGAGTCAGACCTTAGTGTGTGATGAGGTGTGTTTTTTATCATACAAAAGTGTATCAAGGAGGAATGCTAAAGTTTCCATTAAGGAAGTTACATGCAGAATATGGATTAGTCCTGGCCTATAATGTTGAATGAGGTCTTCCTTAAATCCAGTATGCTAGTTACAGCTTCTGCTTTTCTGTGATTAGCATAGTCAACTTATAACAAATTTGACCGATCTGGTTTACAAAACTTTTTGTCTTGGAAAGAAAAAGGATGTTTAGTTAAAACTGCAACACAGAGACAACCAGGAATTTGTCTTTTGTTCTTAAACCCTGAAGTCACTGGGGACTGGTAACTCCAGGAGTGTTGTTGAGACTTACTCTGAATTAAAATAATCTTTAAATATGGCAGAGTGAACGTTGTATTTTGGAGATTTAGATAGCAGCTTTGAAGATGTGAGTGCAGGAACAGTATTTTCCAATTATTGCTAAATAAAATTGTTTGAATACATTACACATTCAGTACTTTGATTGCCAAAAGGCATTGTCAGATGTTTTTATTAGGGCATCAGCCTCGTTAACCTGTGAAGGTTGGTTGATAAACATCCTCTATTACTATAAACATCCTCTTGACCATCTGCCAACTGAGGCCTGAAAGGAAGGAGAAGAAAGGTAGGACCTCTTACTTGAGAGTTTGTTTTAAGTCAGATAGTCCATTATGTATGTATTTTACTGAGAAACAGATGGCTTGTGAAATCTAGCAAAGATACCGCAGCAAGAAAAAAATTAAATCCTGTTGTGAGTCCTCTGGTGTGGTGTCTGGGCTGTGAACACAAGTCTGCTTAAGAAAATATTACTGCCTGCAGTTAAAGGTAAGCTGTGTGAGAGGCTCAGGTTGGATTTCTCAAATAGAAGGACATATTTCTAAATTTTTGGAGCCCAGTATTTGGGGGGAAAAAAGAGAGAAAGCTTCAGCCAGCAATTTTTGGAAGTAAGGGGTTGGGTATCTCGCTGTTCTTCCATTTCTTCCCCTTTCCTTCCAGAACTGGGCACAACTGGTGCCAAATTAGCGAATGCGAATCAGAATTTGAATTGGTGGAAAATTAAGTATAAACACAGCACACACACATATGCTGGTAGTGTATTACTAAGAGGAGAGTTCCTGTATTGTCTCCATGGGAAGACTTACTTTGTGTTCATTACCATACAACCAAATCACTCTTCCGTTACACTAAGCATGTGTTTCTTCTTGATGTGAGCAGATGGGGAGCAGAGCTTACCTTGGTTTTGCTTACAGGGGTAAGGTCATCCCAGAGCCTTACAGAAGTCTCTGCAGGGCTCAGTGGTGTCAGGACTTGTTATTGAGTGATGGCATCACTCATCTGAAGGGGGGTTTGGTGGTTGTTTGAAGTTTCCTTTATTTTGAAGGAAGGCTTTTGTTTCAGTTAGATTGTCCGCCTTTATCTATGCCTGCTCTTCATAATTACAGCTATTTCTTTTTCCTGAGATGCTCCTGTCGTGTGGCCTCCAATAGTTTTACTTTAATTACTATGCACTGCTAGTTAAGATTTGATTTGCAACATATTAAGATAAATTTTCTGTAACTCATATAACACAAACCTACATGATGTGCTTGAGTGAGAAGAGCAGGGATGCACTGATTCCATGAGCACGCGCTATCCTGGTGGCATTGACTTGGTGAAGGTGGTTTCCCTTCAGAGCCTTGTGGTGTGTTCATTCCCCATGCTCTCCTTGATGACACCGTTTGGAGCCTGGTGCTGGGATCACAAGGAGCATCCTTTTGGGTAAAAGCACTCACTTCCAGTGCATGCAGTCTGGGAACTGTTGGGATTCTGGGTGAGGTTTGCAGTGTGATTTTTCTGTTGAGGTTCGATAGGAAGAAAAGAACCCTTAACTTGTGCTTCACTGATACCTGATATTTCAGAAGGCCAGGGAGGTGTGAGGAATAGTTACAGTCAAGGTATTTTTGTGTCTGAAAACAACCTGAGACTGTAAATTGAGACCCTGTTTTATTGTAAGGAAAGAACTGAGTGAGCAGTGTGCTAGGAGTCCCTTCTCTGGATTAAACTTTGTGGTGCTGAGAGCTTTTTCAAGGGTATCTTACCAGTTATTCTGGGTAAGCAGCATGCAGCAAATCTATTTTGAGGGTAATGTTAGTAAAATTCTTAGAAATGTCTTAAAAATCCATGCATCTCTGGAGTGTTGTGGGAAGATGATGACTGCAGCCCTGTACAAAGCACTGGGTTTGCTTCCCAGTGCAGCACAGCACTGCTTTTGTAGCACTTTAGCATTATGTGGCTGTGATTGTGGAGATGCTGGTCATAAGCAAGTCCTTTTAGGTCATCATTTTACAAAGTATGTGGTGCCCTTGGAAATACCATAGCGAATATATGGCTCTAGATTTGCAAACGTTCCCTTGTCAAGAAAAGACCTTCCTGTTTACTGAATCAAAGCTGTAACTGCTAATTATTCCTTACCCAAATGCTGAAATGATACATGGGATGGTGGATCTCCTTGTTCTCAATTTCAACTACCTTTCCATGTAACACACCTGTAATACTGTATTTTCCAAATATCTGAAACCAGGCAGCAAACTGTTGTATGTAATTGCTAGATGTGTGACCTTTCTAAAAACTAGTTCAGCACAGCGGTTTTAAATATGAATTATGGAATTATCTGCCTCAGGTAAGGAGAACATCCACTAGCAGAGTGCACCCAGTCTGGGCTGCTTTGGTTTTCCTCCCATGTACGGGACACCAGGACTGTGGAGGCTCATCTTCAATCCCCCTTGCATCAGGCATAACAACAAAGGAACTTTGGCCATGTGTGGTAACCAGATCTGCTGCAGTCTTTCCAAATGTTTCTGCTGAATCTCTTGGAATAAGAGTTCAAACTATCTCCAAACCAAACTTTGGAGTGTACTGACAGATTTTTAAGCTCACTTGTACCTGTGTACCTGATAAAATGAATATTTTAGATAAGGTGTCTTTACAAGACCTTAACTTTAAAGTTAAGGTGTCAAAATCGTTGAGTAGTTATCCAGCAGTAGTTAATAAAGCCTGCATGGGTGGTGTCTCAGAGCTCAGTCTCCTCTCTTAGCAATTGCTCTTGTAGCACTAAGGGAGAAGATATGTATTTTCATAGCAAAATTTAGAATTTTCCTCCTGGGAAGCTTGGGGTGCAGAGATGCAACCACACCAGTGTGGCACAAGCCCACGTAGCCCCTGGAAGAGCACTGGAATAGGCTGCTCAAGGGGGTGTGGAGTCTTTGTCCTGGTTCTGGCTAGGTCAGGGTTGATCTCCCCAATCAGCCAACACAGGTGAGCTGAGTTAGCCAGAGCTGTTTTCCACACCACCTGACACCACTTGCCCATAAAAGCAGCTGGTTGGGGAAGGGTTGGGGCTGGTTTTCACCTCTAGGACAGTTGGAGTGCAGCCGGGACGTAGGGTCAGTTGGTTCTTACCATTGAGCAGCCCTCTGTAATCGTCAGTTCAATAAGGTATTCTGTGTTAGCACTGGGTGTTTGTGGTGGTTTTGCCCTGGCTAGAGGCCAAATGCCCACCAAGCTGCTTGCTCACTCCCAGAGGAGAAACAGGCAGAGCCACTGTGAGTTGGGATAAGGACAGTTTACTGGCAAATATTGAAGTGAATACAGAACAATAATGGCTCGTTACACGAACACCCAGTGCTCCCTGGCCTAGCCAGAACCAGGACAGTCTCCTTCTCTGGAGAAATTCCAGACCCATCTGGATGCCTCCCTGTGCGACCTGTCCTAGGGACCCTGCTTTGGCGGGGGGGTGGGCCCCATGATCTCTGGAGGTCGCTTCCAACCCCTGCGATTCTGTGATCTTGCTTCTGTCCTCTCCCTGCTCCAACTTGACTGCTCTTCCTTACCCCTTCCACGTACAGATGTGTGCATCTGCTGGGTGGGCTGAAGCGAGGGGTTGATACTGCTGAAAGCTAAGACTTCCAAAGAATGGGGAAAGAGAGCCCTCCCTTGCCATCCATCATGCATGTGATTTACAGTGAGTTCAACTGGTCCTGTGTGGCCTTAATAGGATGTTTCTGAGATCAGCTGTCACTTACAGTATGTCAGAGCATGTTTTATTCTAAGCAGGATTTGTTAAAGTTGTGCTTGTGCCCCTTGTCCGTGCTCTGGATTGTTTGAATTCCATGGGATGCATTACTAATATTTTCTTTCCCATGGTTTTCCCAATGCCATTGGAAGCTAACCATCAAGCGTTTATAGCAGTGGTGCTGTTGTGTTGTTAGGATTAGGTACAATCATTTAAGACCTGCCCTAGGCTCTTTGTAGACACTGCCAGTGGAGGTTAAGGATCATATAATAATCCTATAGATTTTCAAAATTACAACCCAAATTTATTGGGGGGAGGGGTGGAATTTGCTGTTGCTTAATACAAATAGCCACAGTACAGCTGAGATGGTCTTTCCTGTGAAGTATTTTCTTACTTCTGCAGTAGTTTTGAAGCTGTGTTTGTGTGATCTCAAGACAGCGAAGCTAATCTTGGAATTGAAAAACGGCAAATAAATCTGGCTGGGTTTCACTGCTGGCATGAAGACGGCTTCTTTACGTAGGGGTAATGGGGACGGCATCTCAGAATGATTCATTATCACTGAGTGAGTTTGTTCTTATTTAATGGAAGAGAATAACTGTGGGTTTGGCTTTTTTAATTAAAAAGATGTGCACCTATATGTACATAGTCAAAGAAAACAACATGTCAACAGAGGTGGTTTCTAGCTCTCCTGTTAGTACAGCTCACTGAGCTGTTCAACATTTTGGTTGTCTGTTACGAATGAGCAAATATTTTTATGAAAAACTAATGAACAGTGTGTTAATTGCCCCCCCTTCAAGATTTATAATCACTTTTTATTTTTACATTCAGCTGACAGAATGTAAACCTTTGCTGGTATGTGTATTTGAAGGAATCACTGGAACAAGCTTTTCTCAAGGCTTTGATTTAAAAGGGTGGTGGTGTTCTACCCTAAAGGATATAGGGAAGCAGGTGAAGAGTTGATTTGTTCCTGTGTATTCTTGACTGTGATGGACAGTGACTCAAATGGACTTCAGCACAAGATGCTGTTTGGATTGGGAAATTGCTGAAAAACAGATGTTTGTTAGGAAAGGGTACAGGTTTTGAGCTCTTGTTACTAATTCTCTTTTTATATTTGAATTTTTGTTTCCTGGTATAAGATTAGAGATTTTTTTTCCTCTTAAACTGAAATCTCTGGTGTACAGAAAGCATTCAATTAAGAAACCAATGTGGATAGTGGGTGAGAAGGGTGCTGCTGTTGAGCATAGGATGGAGGTGTCCTTCCCCCTCTGTGGGAAAAAACCAAATCAAACTCAACATTATTTAATGGCCCCTCTAATTACTGGTGCTGTGCCCCCCACACACCCTTTTTAGCTTTGTTCTGTGACATCTGCAGCTTTTGTAACCTCTGATAACCCTGGCCCAGTGCTGCAGGTTTGCAGACATGTTTGTGAACCTTTCCTTAAATAGCATCATTTTGTAAAGTAAAAGTAAACCCTTTCTGCAACCAAAAAAAGTCCCTTACAAAACCTACATCATCACCTTTATGCTGCAGCATTCTGTTAAGTCAGGTTTTTTTTCTGCTCTTGTGCTTCTGGGGGCTGTTTTCCCCCAGCACTAATGAATACTCACTGAAGTGCAGAGTCTCAATTTGTGCCAACATGGAAATGTTCCCGTACTTCATTAAGAAACGGATAACTTTGCCATTTTCTTTCTTCATAACCTTGTTTCCCAAATTAACAGTTTTCTTATTTTCTTTCCTAGAATTGCAGCTTTGGGATTCCTATTAAAATTGTGAGTTGTTCAACAGTGGATTTTTCTCTGTATCATGAGTGTTAGTTACAAAGTGTTTTAACTGCAGTGCTTGCAGATAAACAAATACCCCATTTTAGTTCTCTCCCCTTGCCAAAAGTAATAGCAAAAGACCCCTTTTCCCTCTGTATCCATCCCCTACCTTGGGTTCGCTCTTACCTCTTGTAGTTACATATCTGACCATGGTACTTGTAAAGATGCTGTGTAGAGGTTCAGGGTCTGTCTCAAGATGGTATGTGTCACACACTTGCTTTGACAAAGACAGTTTTTCTTAAGGCTCTCGGGTCTATAACAAACTTATGCCAGAAATTAATTAAAAATACCCAAAGTAACCTACCTGAAGTAACCTAATTTCTTAATGTTTCTTGTACCACCTCCTCCCCCCCCCNNNNTTGTAATTTGTGAGTTACTTCTGTGTATTTACTGAGAAATAAAAGAATTCTGTGGTAACTTTTTTTTTTTACAAGAAAAGGATTGGACCAGATTCCCAGCTGTACCTGCTCAGCCTGGGTGCACGTGGCTCCCTAATAGTGAGATCACATCAAGAATGGTGTTTGCATAGTGATGTAGTACCCTCATGTGGACTGGGTAATTCTTTTGGCCTCCAGGCAAATGGTTGAGGCTGGGAGTTGCAGTTCATGAATCCTAATAGTTAGGTACTTAACATTTCTCTTTCGTTTTGGGTTTATTAAAAGTAATACCTTCAGAGTGTTCTCTAGCTCTTCCCTTTCTTGCCACTGTTCTCAGAATGTTACGTCTCATTTTATTAGTGAAACTGCAGCAACTTTGGAATGGACAAAAATCAAGGTGGCTTCCAAAACTTGTCCATTCAGATTAAAAACCTGGTGTTGAAGAGGCTGCTGCTTTAGCTCATAGTGGGCATGTAGTTTGAGAGAAATTATAGTAGTGCTGAATCTTCTTTATTGTGTGTAATTTTGCTAATATTCTTGGAAGTGCAAAAGTAGCTGGTTCTGCTGCGACTCAAATATTTTCTAATTTGAAAATGAATATAAAATCTAATTTGTTTTCCCTCCACCCTCTCTCTTCAGAGATCTATCAAATTACCCTCTGTTTTAGATTCAAGCTCTTCATAGAGATTAATCATTTTGACCCCCGTGAAGTAAATATTATTTTCATTAATGGGAAAATTGCAGAACAGACAAGTAAAATTGCTTGGTTGAATTATGCAGAGCTCTTAGACATGTGGTCAAATTGCTAGACTGTGCCTGTTTTCCATAAATTCTTTACAAAACTTATGTAACTGTAATAATATTGATGCAGTCTAAGTAGATAGAAAAATGCTTTTTTCTTTTGTTTCCCAACGAATTGCGTGACTAAGGGGATAACTGGGAGCTATTGTTTATAGAACAGTGTATCTTGAAATGGGGATGAACAAACAATCTACTAAGAATAGTGTGAAATCAGTTGTAATTTTCCTGGGAAAACAGGCAAAGAACTCTTTTAAACTGTGTGTTAACCAGCAAACAGCACGAGGGTCCTTGTGTGGGCAGAGAAACCCCTCCTCTAATGGAAATTATCCTGTCTGCCCCGCAAGTCCAGTGGGGAAGGAGATGTAAGGTGCTGGTGTTTTATGCAATAACAGGTTATCATGGAATTGTAGGGGTTGGAAGGGACCTCAAGAGATCATCGGTTCCCATGAAATGCAAGTGTAAAAGGGGCTTCTCCACTGGAATGGAAACCTTGTGTGCAGCAGGAGAGGGTATCTTGAATGACTTCTGCATGTCTCCCTAAGATGGAAATAGTGAGTCCCGCTTTATCTGAAAGGCAGTGTGGGAGAATGTTTTCTTTTCCTTGAAGGAGGGAGGCTTATGACGTAGGAAAACACAAGTTTTGGTTACATATGCAAAGAACTTTCTAGATGGAGAATTGTCTTTTTGTTGTAGCTGAATTTTGAATTCAGGGTAGAAGAGGATATGATTTATGGAGTGTGAAACTTCTTGGAGGTGACTAGGACACAGATTCAAAGCTTCTGATGAAGACTGACTAAATTCTGCTCAACAGAATACTATTTTTTTCACATTTTCTTGGATATTTTGAACCTATAGAGATGTAGTTAATGCCTTTTAAAATTGATTTTCCAGGCAGGATACTGCTATACCACTTGCATTGTGAAGCTTCCTTCTGTAGCGGATGATATTGTGTATGTTGCTGTTGTGTAAAGGGTAGGATGGTGGAGTTCCTGCAGTACTGACAGCGATCAGGGAAATGGGATTTTGTGTTTTGTTGCCAAATGTTAGCACACGCTGGTGGAAACCCATTGGGGCAGGGTGTGCAGGTGCTATTCAGGAACAGCTCTTTGTGGCTTCCAGCTTGCTCACTGTTAGGCCACTCTGTGCCCTCTTGTTTTGGGAATCTCATTTGTCTAGCTGATGTATTGTTCCTTACACCACGTGTATTATCAGTTCATCACAGTACTAATGAAAGGCTTTTAAAAAATATTTATTAATTAAATTTATATTAATTTATATAAAGAGAAGCTGTTACAGACCTCTAGTAGAAGTAAGACTAGTATTTTTTGCCTGCTGGTTGGGTGCTGGGTGACCTTGAGCAACTCCTTTTCTCTTGCCTTGATTTCCCTTTCTTTGTATTTGGTTTAATGATATTTACTTTATCTGCAGAGCATTTTGAACCCTTATCAGTGGAAAGCTTCCTAACAGTGGTGTGTTCCCTTTGGTGCTTCCTCTGTTTTCTTGACAAACAGCTTTAAAATTCCAAATAGAGAAGTCGGTCCAGATGTCGGCTCAGTGTTTCGTTCCTTTTACTGGCAGTCAAATGGATTGAAATTACATATGAAAGGGGGGAAGGGGGAACAGGGAAATGGAAAAGGACAGTGAACTTGCAAATTCTTTTCTGAATTTTCCCTTTATCTTTTCTCTGCCAATATTTTTCTGCCACGGACAGGTTATTAATTCTTCATTTGGCCCCAGTAACTCCTCCTACAGTGGAAAATCCCGTCCTTTTCTTACACTTCAGCTGTGGCAGAAAGCTAGGCTGAAAAACAAGCAATAGGACAACTCATCTGAAGAGAAAAACGTAACGTTTAAGGAGGTAATATTGGACAGCCAAAAGGGTGGGTCGCTGCTTCATGTAAAGGGGAAAAAGTGCACTCTGTTTGCATTTGTTGTTGGTTTTCTCCATTTCAAATTGAAGTATTTGCATTCCATACTTTAAAGCGCTTACAGCTGTCAGGAATAACTGCAACGTTCACGTTTTCATGGTTGTGCTCTATACATTACAGGCTTCCCAGAGAGATGGAACAGGCTGCCCAGAGAGGTGGTGGATGCCCCATCCCTGGAGGTGTTCAAGGCCAGGTTGGGTGGGGCCCTGGGCAACCTTGTGTAGCTCCAGGCCTGGAGGTTGGTGGCCCTGTCTGTGGCAGGGGGGCTGGAGCTCTGTGATCCTTGGGGTCCCTTCCAACCCAGACCATTCTATAATTCTGTGATTACCTAAAGCTTCCACTAAGCTTGTCAGCACTGGAGACAAGTATTCCATCGTACATGAGAAGCTCTTTCCAGTCAGCAGTATCTTCACGGCATAGGTTTTTTAATTGTGGGATGTGTGGTTATAATAAAGGCAAACATAAAGCCATTTATACACAATGACCGTTGTACGCTCTGTGGGCAGACAAACTGGTCTGTGTGAAAGTGTGTAAGCCACGGTGGCTGTGAGTAATCAGGAGATGTTATGGCTTACTGCTGTCAAATGATGTTGTGAACATCAGAAGCAGCCTTTTCAGGTGAAATACAACTAAATGAAGTTTTATTTCATTGCCTCTTTTGAGAAAAATGTTAAGAATTACAGTAATTGACTCCTGTTGACAGGGCAGCAAAGTAGTTAATTAATTAAATGCAATGTTACTAATTTTGATTGATACCTTATAATTATGATGTCAACGGCATTTGAATTTGTATCAGACTGTAAGTCTGTATCAGACTAGTTTACCTTTGAGAGGAAAGAAACAACATACAAAACAAAGAACCCCAGACTCCCTCCCCCTAACCTGAGCTTCAAAACTTGAAGTATAATTCGATTTCATTTTTTCAAAAAATATATGAGAAGGCAAAAATGTTTCACTAGTTGTCATTAGCGGCATTGCTCTGAGAAATCCCTGAAGGTCTTAGTGTCCAAAAAGCACTAGTTCAATATTCTCAATTTCGATGGTGGCTCTGTCCTTGCTTTTCTAATTTTTTCTTTCCTAAGAGTCTTGGTCTGACTGGAAGTCTTAGAACCTGAAGGTAAAAGGCAGCTTTCCAAAATTCCTTGAGCTTTTCTGTCCTCAGGAAGAAGAAACAAAACTTCTTTTTACCTAAAAGTGAAATGTATGGAAGAATACAAGAGATGAGATTATTGTGGCAGTGACTTGTGAAGCAAATGTTCTTTAGCTTGACAAGCAGAGCATGAAAGGATACACTTTATTAGGATGCAAATTCTATTTATGTGATTCATTTGTTGTGTAATATTTTCATGTGGTTTGGGGTTATTAGAATTATACGTGTATTAGTATGTAGAGAGGCTTTATTAACATGTCAGACATCCATTTCACTATTCACCAGGGTGAGACTCGACATGGCTATAATTTCAAAGTTTAGTAGGACTCTATATACCTTCTTTTAGAATAAATTACTCCAATTTTCCTAGAACAAAGGATTTCAATTCTTACACTTTTTATACAGCTTTGTTTGATTTTACTTGTTTCAACACCACCGTACTTGCTTCTGTGTTTTTATCACCACATCTGTTGCTTCAGATCCTCTTTTTTCTGGAGGTTGTAATGCTGCTGAGCTTTACACCTTCCTTTGATACTTCATCCTGGCCTGCCTTTCTGACCCAGAATTTGTGCCTCAGTGAGCTTCAGGAGCAACTTCCTTGTGTTTTAAGAGTAATTTTAACCTCTTAGCTGTGTCTTCTGAGTGTGTCATGTAGGGTTGTGTGAGTCAGCTGGCTTGGTGCATGTTAATACCCTGTCTTACCTGTGTTTCTGATGTAATAGCCATTGGTGCCTAACAATCACAGAGTTGAAAAGCTGTATAGAAATGGAGTTTACTTTGCAGTTATGTTATTTACCATGCCAGTTTCTGGCATTCACCATCTTCAGTGACAGCACACATTTGTCTGGAGGTGAACTTACTGCCCCATGAAAGCTTTGCTTGGAGGTGGCTTTTCAGGGGTGCTGCTCTGTAGGCTGCTCTCCGGTGTGGCAGTGTACTCAGGCTTTCGGGAGTTCAGGAAGGGCTTTGAAAACACCCATCTCAGCACCCAAGGGAATTAGGTGCCCAAGTCTTGTCTCTTTCTGACTGGAGTTGCAGGCTGGTGCCCACCAGTGTGGGACCAACTACATCTTCTTTTCCCTGCAGTGCATCATCTGATGTTTGTTGAAGTTCCCTGGTGAAACGTGTCCTGGCTGCCTTTGTTCCTTTGGTAGTAATTACATTAGTAATCAGCTAACACACGTCAAAAGCCTTTTTGTTTTTATTATGAAGGGAAAGACAGGCCTATTAAAAATATTTTCATAGCTTTATGATGGCACGGGAATGCTTTGTGTAGACTTCTTAGCTTAGAAATGATAATGCATATAGGTGGGGGCTTCCTTGTGAAAACAGAGAAGGATGTTTTCTGGTGAGGCTCTTCCTTCTTTCTGTTGAAAATTTGGGTGAATCAGGACGTGCTGAAGGGCCTGCTCACTTTTCTTGGGAGACAAATACACTGGAGGTTGTGTAGGCTAGGGAGGAAGATGTTTTTAAATGCCTATGAGAAGCATCCGAACATCTTCTGGCTATTTTTTCAGCAGTTTCAAATACCATTTATTCTCAGCAGAATGTAACAGTACTTAGTGTTTTTAGAGAGCATTCTCTCAGTTTCTCTTTTTGAAAAGGCTTGGGTTACAATTTCAAAACTTTGTCATGTTATTAATTATATAAGGCTGCTTAAGCTTTGAACTGCTGTTCTGGAGGTGACTTGCTCGGCGAGAAGAGCTTTTGCAGGATGCTGCAGAGAAGTGGGGGGGAGTGAAGCGTTCGTCAGGCAGGAGGGGGATTCTGGAGTCAGGGATGAATCTGCAAGGGTTCCTAGTACTGCATATTGACATCTGCAAAGTAACAGGCAATCCTTTTGAATTCTCTTGAACTAAAACGTTTCAGTTCTGTGGAGGGTGATGTAAGAAAATAGCCTTTTTCAGTAGCACCGGCTTCATTTGTTCTTCCCTCCACCCTTACGTACGCCTACACCAGTGTGTTTTTTCAGCTCTGGGAGCGTGTTTTTTTTTTCTCACTCTCTCTGCTGTGTAGGCGGCCTTCCCAATCACAATTGAGCTTCACAGGCAATCTTTAAAAAAAAAAAAAAAAAGAAAAAAGTTGTCTTTACACAGCAGGTCTATAATTTAACACCAAAGAAAATTGAGAGTCCTGGGTTAGAATTATGATGCATCTTAGTAACGCTTGAATAGGTAGAGAACTTTGCCCTAAAGAAAACAAGGGAAATTTTTCTTGACCAGAAGGCCACCACCTGTGGAAAGTATTTATTTACCTGCTGGCCAAATGACTTGCCAAAATGTCAGTGGTGATCGCAAGCACATAGACTGGAAACCTTTTACTTGCTTCATTAGGCTTGAGTTATAATGGAACTTTTCTACCCCAAAATTCGAATGTGATTCTACTTGAGACAGACAGGCTCAGTTTGTTAGTCATATGAAAGTTAAAATGTGTTTTTTCCTATTTTAACTGTGACTTTAGTTCTCTCAGTTTCTGATTATTTTTTTTGTATACTGTAGCACTCTTGCTGATGTATCTCATTTTTCCCATTTTATAGAATGTTGTGTAAAATTAAGCCTAAACTTGCAATTAAAAAAAACCCCAACAATCCAAAAACCAACTCTGAAAGCTGTATTTTTAATTGCTGAAAGGAAGATAGCATTAATTACTTTCTTGAGCTCAGTTCATAATGCTGTCTGGCACTTACCAAAGAATTCTGGGTGATGCTAATATTCTTGCCACCAAGTATTCAAACTTCATTCAGCTCTGTCTAGAGATAACTGTTGGGAGGGTAGCAATGGGGGATTAATGGATTTGATATGGATTAATATCAAATCCAATATGGATTGATATTTGTTTATCAATCTCTAGAACTTCAGAGATCGTTACAATAAAAAAACCCAGTGCTTGTGCTATGGTTTTATGTGCAGATTGAAGCAGCTGTCATCGTCTGCTTATGCTGTCTGTGCCTTTGCTGCCCCGTGTCAGCAAAAGTGCTTATGTAGCTCTGCAGTGAACTGCATTGGGGAAAACCAGGTTGCAGAAGTGATCTAGGTCTCCTCCAGTCTCCTCATTTAGAGTTGGATTTGAATCAGTCTCCTTGGTGTGATTCACCACATCTCCTCTAACGCGTGAGCTTGGTGGGAGTAGAGGAGCACAGAAGTGCATCGTTGATATGTGCTTTACCTCCAGCTTGTGCCTCTGCGGAGTTCTGGGGACTGCAGCATAGATCTCCATGGTTACATCTGTTTGCCCAGACTAATTTTAGAGGGCTCCCATCATCTACAGATGTAAGCCTTACAATTTGTAGCAATAGCCAGAAGGCTAATGCTGAAACACTACAGGCTTCATCACAGGACCTGGTACATGGGAAGGACTAGCTTGGTAACTCCCTTGCTATTTGCGGAGACTTCTTAAAGGACTGCAGTTGTTGACTTAGATAAACTTACTCCTGCTCTCCTTTATGTTTGATATGTGTGATAGTCTTTATGTTGAGTAGGGAGGAAAAAATGGGGACACGGCACTGCTAAATGCATGCTTGCTTTCTGGTGTAACCAAGTGCTTAGTCTCCAAATACCTGGCAGAATGTGTGCTGGGAGAAAATAACTTGGTTCAGAGAACGAGTGATAAAAGAAAGGTTGGGCTTGTTACAGTGGGAAACTTCACATCCAGGCACTCTTGAATGAGTAAGCTGCAAAAACTTCTATCAGTTCTCGGTTTCCTTGCTTCTGGCATCTTACAGGCGTGATTTCCGCAGCACCCTTTACCTTTTGACAAAGATTTCACCTGTTTGTTTCCCTTGCAAATTTTGTTCATAGCCATGGTCTTTCTGCTTCTAGGTTTCACCATGCTGTGATTTACCTGAAACTGGTTGTGACAGCCACCAGGAATTCTTGTTGAGCCTGTCTTCTCAGGAGTTTGGATAGGTAAGGAGTGCATGCTCTGCTTTCTGTCCTGCCTGACAGTCACCCGTTGGAGTACTGCTGGTTGCCACAGAGTCAGTGTTGGATTTGTGACTGCTGATAGCATGTAGTGTATCGTACAGTACAGAAGGGGTGGTCTCCAGCAGGATGGGTTGCCTGGGTAGGCTGGCTGCTGCTGAGTGCCAGACTGTATCCCAGTCTGTTTTTGAATTAATCCTCTATATGTGAGAGCTTTTTTCAGGAGAGAGATGCAAGGGGACTAGATGGCTACTCCCTCCTCCCCTTCCTACTAGGTATTTGTAGAAGTGTTTGTAAAAGCAGGTTGGACTCTGTTCAGGCTGTGACAGAATGCCGGTTTTGTCACATTTTCTGAAACACGGTAGTTCTTGTAGGTGGTTTCTTTTAATCTACTTGTGAAACTAAACTCATGTTGTAAGGAAGAAAGGAAGAGTTCTTCTGAACGTGCATGGTTCTTGAAGAAGACTGGCTTTTAGTACATGATCTATCCTTCCATAGAGCAACACAGTACGCTTTCAGGGACCTTATGAGAGGACAAAAGGGATGCAGCAAGGGTGAGATGCTGCAGTTCTTCCTGCCCATGCAGCCTTGCCCTCTGCCTTGTATCAAATACAAGTGCTCAGTGGGTGTGTAATGACCTGATTCAAGAAGGCACATCAGGAAGGTTGGAATATTGCAATGTGTGGTTTGGGGAGGAGGAGGGATGGGGAGCAGTGGCCTTGGTTTTGCAGAAATGGGCAGGGGTGGATTTGTTTTCAGACGCTTCTTGAATTACCTCAACGTCTTGCACAAGCCGTAGTGCTGCCTGAAGGGAGGTGAGCGGAATACTTGCTAGGGACTGCATGGAGAACAGCATGGAGATCTGAATTTCAATCAGTTTAAGCTGACTTGCAACCAGGCAGGAAAAACAGAGCTCCCTCCACTGAAAAGATGTTAATGATGTGCTTATTAATGAATGTTGAAAGCTCTAGGTGTAGAATGTGCGAAGGAGGTCCAGTCTGGAAGTGACAAACAGTGTGAATAAACATTGTTGTGAAAGAAAAACCCCTCCCGTGTATCATCAGTTCCGCAGCCTGTGGGCTGCCTAAAGAAACAGAGAGGTTTCTTATTTGAGAGCATCTGGCCTGTAGTTGTTGCCCCAGTTGTTTTGGACAACATTGTTGTATTGAAAGTGTCAATTTAAACCTTTTCTTCTGAAATACTGTCAGCAAGCTGCATTGTGTTGGGGGAGGACTGCTTTGCCTCTGAGGTATGTTTTATTATAGCAACAAAACCCTCCTTCAGAGGACATATATATTGGAAACAAACATGTTTTTTAGTGGGTCTGGAGGAACCCTTGGAAAAGGATGGTTTAATTATTTTATCTTTCCCTTGGAATCATCTTACCTTTATAGTTGGCACCATCTTTAGTGTTGATTTTTACAAGCAATTGTTACACTGGTTTTCCTTAGAGGAGAAAATGTTGTGTCCCCTCTTTCATGTTCAAAAGCTTTTGTTTTTGAAGCTTGTGGTGTCACCATGCTATACCACTGAAATACTGAAGGTAGTAAATTCCTTTTTAGCATAAACATGCTGGTTTTATTCACTAATGAAAATTGTTATCCAGTGGATTTTTCCAAATCCTTACATTCCAGCTTGTAACAAATCTATGTATAGGAAGTCGTATTAAAGACTTAATTCATGTCTGTAGTAACAGTTCAGGTTGTTTATGAGCTCCTAAGCTTATGGTCCTGTAGACCTGGCTTTGTTTACTGGAATTCATGAATAAGTCTTACAGTTGGAAGTTAAAACATTTTAGTAAAGCATATCCATGGTAACAGGTAGCGTTTTAGAAATAGTAATGTGCTCCAAAGAAAGCTCATTTTTGGCCCGTGGTTCAGATATAGAATCTAACTGGCTCTGTAAAGGTATTTAGATGGAAGACATTCAGCAGCATAACCTTTGTTAGGCTCCCCACATTCTATCACATAAGCAGAAGAATAAAACTTGTAAAATTCTGTGTACAAATTAACCTGCAACTGCTTCTTACTTAAATAACTGTGTGGAGGGAATAGGAGGGGGTGGTCTGGTGCCTGAGTGGCTGATGTTGACCTTAAGTTACATTTTGTAGGGTAGTCTTTAAAGCCGCTGATTTTATCTGTACTAGTCTTTTCCTGTTCACGGACCCTATGGCTTCATTTATCACTGGTAGTGAGGCCTGGTTGCATGAGGTGGGGTTGGGGTGAGGCAGGTTTTTGCCTCCGTGAACCTTGCTGTGTTTAACAGTACATGGTGCTGTCTTCCCTCTCACGGGACACAGCAACTCTGTGAGAGCTGTTTCATGAATGCCCAGGAGCAGATATATAGAACTGTGTTCCTTTCTTACATTTTGCAGGTCCCTGCCCCTGTGCCCCCCCAGTTTGCCCAGGGTTTAGTAGGTGGTTGTACAGTTTCTGTTGTTAGACTGCGTAGGTCTGTACTTCAGGCTGTCTCCCAGAGGAGGCTCAAGCAAGTTAGGAAGAACCCCTACAACTAGTGCTTAGAGTTTTGGCCACTGTATGCATTACTTGGGGGGGTGCATGTATGTATTCTGTATGTATGCACTCGTGCCTACACCTGAGACTCAAAGGGAACACGAGTATCCAATACTCCCATTGAATTATGTTCCCAAGTTAGCGACTGCCTTCCCTAATCACAGAATTGTAGGGGTTGGAAGGGACCTCCAGAGATCATCAGGTCCAACCCCCTGCCAAAGCAGGCTCCCTAGGACAGGTTGCACAGGTCGGCATCCAGATGGGTCTTGAATATCTCCAGAGAAGGAGACTCCACATCCCCCTGGGCAGCCTGTCCCAGGGCTCTGTCACCCTCACTGGGAAAAAGTTCTTCCCCGTGTTGGTGTGGAACTTCCTGTGCTCCAACTTGAGGCCATTGTCCCTTGTCCTGTCTCCACAGACTATTGAAAAGAGACTGGCCATTTCCCCCTGTGTCCCACACTTGAGATATTGATAAACACTGATCTGATCCCCTCTCAGTCTTCTTTTCTCAAGGCTGAACAGCCCCAGTTCTTCCAGCCTTTCCTCATAGGGGAGATGCTCTAATATTCTTTAATAGGGGAGATGCTTTAATGTTTTTGTACTGTGGTATTGCGATGATAGCTACAGTTACCATCTCTAAATAGAAAGAAATTGCAAGTGGTTGGTGTATTTTTAACCTACTTTGTGTTTAAAAGCACTGTGGTGAATTACCAAAAGAGCTGGCATGTGATGGTTGTGAGATTATTTAACGTGGTCTAGAACGAGAAAGAATTGCAAATGTACTGTTCAACAAAACCAGGTAATGTTCTTAATAGCTAAATACGTCCATTGTAATGGGAAGCTGGCTTCACCTTCATTTCATGGTGTACGAGCTTGAAAGGATTGCATACTCAGAAACTGAGTGTGAGTGAATGGAAAGAGAAGAGCCTGGATCCCATTAAATTGTCGCTACCTATAAGCTGGTGAGGGTTTTATGCTTTGATTGCTTGTTTCTCTTATTCCAGAATGACTAAAGACTTAGTGGTATGGGCTGTAATGATTCACTCCCTCTGCTGTTACAGTCACCTGTTGTCTAGGCCCGCTAGACTGTTCCGTGCCTGCAAACTTCATGATTTCCAAATGGTTAGGCATGCCCAAGTTAGCCTTAATCTAGCTAGCCCAGATTAAAAAAGATTGCAGGGATTTAACAGCATGGATTTTAGCATAGCCTGTTTTCAGGCTGTCACGGAGTCTGGATGCTTAATTGCTGCAGTCCTGAGCCCTGGAAATGGTTTTGTAGAACATGTATTGCTGAGTTGTGTGGCCTTCATAAATGTGGAGAGCTGTCAGTAGATGAAATAAGTGTATTTGTCTGTGTATGAATTTTTCTTAGTTTTACCTTTAAAATGTGGAATGTAGTGTAACTTAGGACTAGTAACTATATACCTAGTGCTGTGTATGATTACAGATACACACAGATTAACAAACACAATGTTGTATAGTTGGTCTCGCTAAAGGATGTTGTGGGACTGGCTGGTGAAGAATGAGCAACCTCAGTGTTTTGGGTTTCTTCAGTATGGCTCAGCTTGTGTATTAAAGTCCAGTGTGCTGCGCTGCTTACTTCAAGAGCAGCAGACTTCCCCAGTTGAAATACTTTTTGTTTTTGCAGGTTTAGTAATAAGAATTGGCAGTTAAATCTGAGATGGTTAACAGAAGTGGCAGCTGAGAAGTAGGAAAAAAGTAAGCTCCCAGACTTGAATTAAAAATCCCAAACAACCCACAAAATAAAATGCAACAACAGTGCCCCCAGAAACCCCCAACCAAACCCTCAGAAACCCAACAGAAGGGATGATAGAGTATAATCTGAGCATAATTTGAATTGGGAACTGAACTTCATTTCTGTGCTGCCTCTGAATATTACTGTTATTTCTCTGCTTTGCTCTGTACCTGTAGATGGAAAATGCTTGGGTCTTTTATAAAGTTTTTTGAAAACACCTGCAAATACTACTAGTACAACTGGGTTGACTATTAGATTTAGCCTCACAGCATGAATTTAGTCATGCTTCTGATCAGATACACCAAGTTGAAATACAGCATTTATTTGGGAAGCATCCAGTTTCAATGGAAAGGCTTCTGGGACTTTGGAAATGAGCAGTTCTTAAATGATCCCATCTATCTTAATAGAAGCCTGAATGCATGTAGGTGCAGTTTCCAGTCACTGGTGGCTTTTTTTCATGAGAGATCAGACTTCTTCCTTCTCTTGCTCTGTGTTCTTCCTATGGACTTTTAAATTTTTTTCATCCAGCATCCTTCTTGAACTGTAAAATCAACAGCTCATTGCAGTTTCTCTCTGTCAAACAAAGTAACATAACTGCTTTGCTCTCTTACTTGATTTTCTTGCTAGTTTAAACATTAGTGAGTTGTGTAAGATTAGCCACGGCAATGTATTGCAAACATTCTGTTGCCTACACAGGTTCAAGGAATCATAGAATCATAGAATGGTCTGGGTTGGAAGGGACCCCAAGGATCACAGAGTTCCAAGCCCCCTGCCACAGACAGGGCCACCAACCTCCAGGCCTGGATCTACACAAGGTTGCCCAGGGCCCCATCCAACCTGGCCTTGAACACCTCCAGGGACGGGGCATCCACCACCTCTCTGGGCAGCCTGTTCCAGCCCCTCACCACTCTCTCTGTAAAGAAATTCCGCCTAATATCTAACTTAAACCTTCCCTCCTTCAGCTTTAATCCATTCCCCCTTGTCCTGCCAGCTAGTAAACTGGAGTAATGCACAAAGTTGTTGCCTGTGAAGATCAGGGTTCACGCTTTCCACTTGAGATCAGAGATCAGCTTACTTTTCAGTCTAATTGTATTCACTGTTTATGCATAATGCAAGACCACAACTTAACTCTGCTCCATTTGATGAATGATAAAGATCAGTGTCTACAAGGCAGCCTGATGCTACCTTTACAGATCCCATCAGTACGAGGCATTAGTCATGTCTTTTTATGTATATAACGTAGCATACATGTGTATACACGTCATAATGGGAATGATGCTGAATAGCTTTCACACTGGTAGTAATACCATTAATAAATAGTGCTTGCTATTAAAAAAAGCCTATAAAATTAAGATTATTGTGTTGCTCTCTATGCCTTATATATGTTATTAGGTGCATTTACATCAGCAGTCATTAGTCCATCCCATCTTTCACCATTTTCCTATTTGAAGGCTTGGTATGGTTCTTTAGTACTTCAAAGTCATGCTGTTTATTGACCTTTAATACCACTAATATGTCATTTTACGGAGTCTTTCTCAACATTTTTGCATCTATGTACATTAGAAAATACCCAAGAGGTGAATTTTCTCTAAACTGAAACCCAGGGTGGCAAGGTCTCTTGAGAAATTGGTTGGATAGAATTAAGTTGGGTTATGGTGTGGTGGAGTTTTGGGGATTTGTTGCTGTTTGGTATTCTGCTGTGTGAGGATGGTCCTCTCCTTCATCCATGGGGCTGTCCTGTCATTTGTGCGGCTGTGTCTAGATGTGTCAACCACTCTAGGCTTCATCTAGAGTTAGTGCTGGCCAGCCTTTTAGTGCCTGTAGTTCCTCCAGTCTGCATGTACACAAAATAAAGGCAGGAAAGTGGTTTCCTCCTCCATTTTGGGCCAACCTGTTTACTTGGCCCCACACACCTGGAATTGTTTGGAAGCTTCTGGTTAGGTAGCTGTGACAAGAAATGCTAGAGAAGACAATATATTTTTCTCTTTTCTTCTTTGTCTCTTATTAACTAGCCTTGTCAGTACTGGTGTAGCATAGCTCCTAAAGGCGCCGATTTCTTCATGTGAATCAGACCTCAGGGGAAGAGCCACTGCTGTTTTCGCTTCCTGAGCTGCTGATAATGGGTTTGTAAAGCCATTTTCTCAGTTGCTTTTAGGCATTTGTTTTCTTCAGCATGACTTTATCTTTGGATTCCTCTCTTTCTCCCCTGTAGCACCTGTGCCAGAGCTCTTTGCAGAGGCTGGCTGAGGAGAAATGCTGAAGTTGAGGACTAGCACACCCTTCCATGCTCTGAGAAGGGGCAGCTGCTGCTTTAGCCTCGGTTGGCTGTTGAGAGGAGATTGTTTGGAAAGAGGGTGAGCTATAAAATGACTGGTGCCTGAGAGCCTTCCCAGATGGGGTTAATATAGAATCAGAAGTTTATAGCATTCTTTAAACACTTAGATGCTTGTCTGTGAGGGAATGAAGGGAGATAAACATGTGTTCCCTGCAAATCTTTGCTTCCTGCATCTCCCCGTGACTATAAAAGGGAAGCAGAGGTAGGTTTGGCAAGACTGAAAACTTGAGAGAAAAAAGCAGGTAAAGGCAGTGGCTATTTAATATTTTTGCTGTGGAGTTGCTTTTTGGGCCAGACACTCTCTCCTGGATTATTCTGCAAAGCAGTTGTCATTTCATCATTAGTAAAAGCTAATCTCGGGGTTTTAGCTTTGCTTTTATTAAAGTAGCTTGGATGTGGAGAGGAATGTTGAGGCACATGACTATAGGTACTGGAAAGATATTCAAAAGAGCAGGCTAAATGTTTGGACAAGTTGGATGCATTTTCTCATATATTAAAGTCTTAACTGTTGTCTTTCATCCAGAAATCCCCTGTTGCAGTTATCTTACTAGATTTGGTCAAATCGAAGTTCCCTCTAGCCTCAGTGGTGCTGACACAGCACAGCAATAGATGTAAAAGGAGGAATATAGCTCAGGTTTGTAGCTGTAGGCTTAATTTAACCTCTGGTGACTTCTACCTCAAGACTTTCCCATTCAGAATGTCCAATAAGTTTTGCTCTTTGTTGCCTTCCTCTTATCCTTTCCAATCCTGCAATTCTTTTTTTCATTTTTTTCGATTGGAAAGAGCGTAATAGCACTTGTCACTGAAGGTAGAAATTTGGCACTGAAGGACCAGTGTTCTTTACAGATGAATTCCTAATGCTGTCTATTGCTGAGTGGTGGTGTGGGCTGCTGCGTTATTTTTTTTAGTGAGCTCTGGAGTATAAATTGATGGTTACTGACTTCAGTGTAGTGAATTCTGCAAGGAATTGAGAAATGGCCAGGTAGCATTGGTAAAGGATCTGATTATCATATTTGATTGCCTGTTTGGTACAGTCACCTAGGAGTGGGTGCTTCAGAGCTGTGAATCATTGCAGCATGTAAAGTTTTCCGGGGTTATGGCTTAAACTTTCCTGTGTTTACCCCAGATGAATAATACCTCTACTGACATATCCAAAGGCATGCTACTACATTTTTATTACCTATTGTTACTGTTATTCCATGTTGACCGAATAATACAGCTCTTCCTTTCTCTAGGATAGCTGTGCATGTATATACCTCCTGTCTATAGGAGCCCCCCAGACAATGAACAAAAGTGGTCTTGGTGCTCTGAGGTCCCTTCTGGAATTGTTCATCTATACAGCAAAGAGGATTGTGGCTGACCTTCTAACACTTTTTTGTATAATCAGGATTTAAGCTGTTTTCTAATTTTGCCTATTAAATCAAAATGGAGATTTAGCCTTTCCCTTAAATGAGTGAATTGTGAAGGAAATCAATGTAGGAAACCTTTTGAGACCCTTAGAGCTTCATGGTGCATGTGGGGAAATTGCAAGTGCATTAATGCATACTTTGTAATTCTGGTACACAAGATGTCAACAAACATCACCACTAGACACAATTTTAAGGTGATACAAAAGCTGCTCAGGTTTTTTTTATAACTATATATATTTCTATATATAAAGTGCCTATCGTCACCATATTGATAAACATTCTTTGGAACCGTTATGACTGGCTTTTTTTTTTTACAGCAAACTTTTTTTTTCCCTCTTCCCTGGCCACAATTCCATTATGGCAAAAATACCAGAACTTTTCTTCGTTGTCCTTTGGTGTAACCGCAGTGACCTGACACCTCCCCTTTTCAAACAGAACCAACCCTTGAGGTTTGGGTTTGGCGCTCCAACTGTGCACCATATAGAGACTGCCACCCATCCTGTCATCACACCTGAAATACAGGTTACCTATAGAACACCACTGTTCTGTGCTTAACCTATGCAGTGAGGTCTGGAAATAGCCTCTCTTGCTTGGCATTTGCGTGGTCAGTGCAGCTCATGATCATCTTAATTGTGGCCAATATGGATTTAAAAATCGCTCTCAGGGGGTTTAGTTCAGCTGATCTGTCTAAGCATAAACCATAATTTCCATCTTTTTCCTACTTAATCTGTAGTTGTTTGCTTTTTTTTCCCCAGTTTAGCTTTGTGGCTTCCTGCATTAGTTTATTTTTAGCCCAAGTGCACCAGACCTGCGGCCTCAGGTTTTGTGTTTCTACAGTAAGTACTTCTGACAAGGAACTGCAGAGCTAGATTGAAATGTTTTAGTACTGTTATGGCGAACCAGAAGCAGCTATGTCAGAATGCTTTTGTGCTCTGTGGTAGAGGAACATACATGAGTACATGTAATTTCAGTTTCCTAATACCAAAATGGATTGTATGTTAAAACGTAGAGGGCACACTGCATATTGTTATACTTCAGGAAGGTGAGTTTGGAGAAGTCTTGTTCGTGCTTTGGGTGGCTGATACACTCATCTGTATCTGAAAACTCTCCCCCTTTTTTCCCCTTCTTTTTTTCTTTGCTGCTCAGAAGTTAGGGAGTATCCTAACAATGCAAATGCTGGAGGTAATGTACTCTTAGGTAAAACATGTTTATTTAAGGAATTTGTGGTAGATTTTGAGTCTAGTTGTTTCATTCCTTTTTTTTTATGCCTTAAGTGTTTTTTTTATTTAAAATAACAATTCCTTTTCACAAGACAGTGATTTTGGAAGGGAGGGGTGGGGGCAGGCCCAAAAGGGCATCTATTGTAACTGAAAAAGCCCCCCACATCAGAGATGTGTTTTACCAGGCGCTGCTTAGAAAGCAATGTGGCAAGTGCCATGTTTTGTGGTAGCGGTGCCTTCTCAGCATTGGTTGCATTCCCATGGCACAGAGGTACCCATGTTGGTGGAACTCCATGGTACTTCTGGTGATGTGGCTCAGTTACTGCCACCCCAGCTTGACCCCTTCAGTCTTCACTCTGCGGAATGAGACATGTCACATGCTGTCTCATCATTTTACAGTAGCTCTTACTTTATGTTCAGGGAAACAATAATCCTGTGTTCCTGCATTTTTCCATGCGGCTCTTTATGGTGAGTATTCTGCTTGCCATGCCACTGACTTCTGTGAGTCTTACAGCCACTTAAAAGAATTTGAGAGACAAATTCTGTGAAATGTATTTTTTCCCTGCAAAACAGTGGGGTGTAGATATAAAATGCATCTGTGTTGTAGTTATGTTTGTAGTTACGAATGTCCAGTATGCACTATGTGACTTTGTAAATAAGGACAATACAAGTCAGAAGAGAAGAAAAATTGGAAGATGCTTCTTTGTGACAAAGGTTAACAAAACATACTTCGATTTGCTCTCTTACCTGGTTGAGATGCTTTTGATAGGGGAAGTTTAAAACAAGAAAACAGAATCACAGAATCATAGGGGTTGGAAGGGACCTCCAGAGATCATTGTGTCCAACCCCCTGCCAAAGCAGGGTCCCTAGGACACGTTGTACAGGGAGGCGTCCAGATGGGTTTTGAATCTCTCCAGAGAAGGAGACTCCACACCCACCCTGGGCAGCCTGTCCCAGGGTTCTGTCACCTTCACTGTGTAAAAGTTCTTCCCCATATTGGTGTGGAACTTCCTGTGCTCCAGCTTGAGGCCATTGCCCCTTGTCCTGTCCCCACAAACCACTGAGAAGAGGCTGGCCATTTCTCCCTGTGTCCCACACTTCAGACATTGATAAATATTGATCAGATCCCCTCTCAGTCTTCTTTCTCAAGGCTGAACAGCCCCAGGTCACTCAGCCTTTCCTCACAGGGGAGATGCTCCAGGCCCTTAATCACCTTCGTGGCCTCCTCTGGACTCTTTCCAGGAGATCCATGTCTTTTTCCATACCAGGGAGCCCAGAATTGGACACAATACTCCAGGTGGGGCCTGACCAGGGCAGAGTAGAGGAGGCGGATCACCTCCTTTGACCTGCTGGCCAAGCTCTTCCAAGTTTCCCCCCAGGATCCTATTGGCCTTCTTGGCCCCCTGGGCACACTGCTGGCACATGGCCAACCTGGCATCCACCAAGATGCCCAGCTCCTTCTCCACAGAGCTCCTCTCCCAACATGTCACCCCCCAGTCTATACTGATACAAGTGGTTACTCTAGACTCGCTTTTATTAAACCTCATATGGTTTCTTATTGCCCTTAATTTCTATGCTGGACAGAAATACTCTGTATGTCTTTTTAAACTTGATTTAATGATGCCTAGACATTACTAGCAGCTTTTTGAACCATCATTTTGATGGATAAGTCCAAGTCTCAATGATCCTCTTCCAACAGTTTGTGATGACTTATGGCTTGATAGGAGGGAAGTATCATGTATTGCCCTGATGAGGTGTGCAGTGTGAGCAGGTCTCAGAGAATGGAGCTGAAAGTGTTAAGTTGGGAAGCTGAAAGATGCTTTGGTGCGTAGAGCACGAATCAATAAGAAACTGAGTTTGCCAGTCTGTTAGTCATGATAGACTTGATTTTATTACCTTGTTTTCACTTTTATCTCATGTTCACCAAATAATGTAGCTCTGCTTGTCATCTAGCATTGCTTTAGGGTAGCTGTGTGTTTTTATTAGTGGCAAATGTGCATCTGGATGATCTTGGAGGTGCTTTGGTGATGCAGAGTATTTCTGAATGACACTTCAAGTCCCCTCAGGTTTCTGACAAGAGTCAGATTGGATGTCAAAAGTGAAGAAAAACACATCCAGAGGAACTGAAATTGTGTTGAAGATGCAGAGGGTTTGTCAGGGTATTGAGAAATTTAGAAAGAAGAAAGCTATTAATATGCCTTCTACATGTTTCCATCTTATGCAGATCCAGTGCATTTCAAACAAAAGCAATGGTTCTAATTAACAGTAAGACTGTTGTGATGTCACGTGAATCAAAGATGACCCGAGTGTAAGATAGCACTGTAAATTCCTTTTTAGCCAGGGGTTGTTCTGTAGTATTGAACAGATTTAGTAAGGGACTTTAAGTCCTTTTTATTATTCTGAGTGTTTGCAGTGTGCTCTAGTGTATGAATTTCATTGGTAAGAGTATGTAGGGTAATGGTAGATCTGTTACAGGCAAGAACAGGGGAAACCTCAGCATTGTTTACCTTTGTCACAGCAATATGAACAGTATAAATGTAACACATCAGGCCAGTATTTTGTCATTTTCATATAAACCAGATGATGCTTTCTTATGTTTAGACAGATACAGGCTTCTAAATCAGTAATAACCTAGCTTTGATTTGTTGGAATGGGGTCTAAAGTAAAATCATCTTTATTCTGATAAAATACTTTGCAAAAGAAGCTTAACTACCCCTACTCCCATCCCCAAAGCAAAGAGCACACCCGAGTCCTAGGGAGTTTTAGTGATATCGTGAGGCCTCTGGCTAATCTTTTCAAGGCTGAAATATCTCACAATGATGTAGGATTTCTTTTCTGGACTTACGTAGCTGTTTAGACAGCTGTTTGTTCTCTAAAGTGATTCTTCTCTGCTTTTTCTTTTTTTTTCCTTTGTGTTCTGTGGTTAAGAAGGTGGATTCTTAAAGATTTACCTGATACGTAGACAAACTTGTCTAAAAATGGAAATGTTCAACCAGGAGCCATGAGCTTTGAATTATACTGCTGATTTGCCACACATTAATAATACCACTGTCTCTTGATCATCTCTCCATATAAAGTGTTTTTTCACCTTTTAGAGGCATTGAGACTTCACAAATTTCTCTTTCATACTTGGGAGCTGTTGGTTGTGAAGACTTGTTGGTGAACAAGGCCGGTGTTGCAATATTCAAGGGACAAATACTTTTGAGAAATATTTCCTGCTGGGAAATGTTAGGAGAGAGGTGAGACTTCTGTAGGGCAATGAGAACATCACTGCTGTTCCCTATTTCCTGGAGCATTTATCTCCCTTCAGGTGTAGTGGTGCTGCTGTGTTCAGGTGGATGCGGTGACTTGTTTTCTTTGGCCATGTTGTTCTGTGTTGTTCTCCAACTTGTTTGTCAGATTCCGGATGTTTTGTCTGTTAGTGCAGAGAAAATAGATTTATGAAATCTATTGTACATACCAAACAAGTAATTAAGGTGTTTAGAGTTCTCTTTCTGAAAATGGGTGCTAGTTTATCTGAAGACAATGGCGTTCTGTCCGTAGTGTCTGTCTGTAGAGAAACAGCACTCTTCTGTTCTGTGCCAGCGGTTACCTTCCTTCCTTTTGCAGTTAGTTGTGCAGGTACCCTGCCTGTAAGTAGAGGAGCCTTGCATTCCTTCTCACATGTCTGTTGGATCCAGACATCATGGTTGAGTTTCACAGATGGTTTAGAATAGTCCTGGAGATGTAATCTAAGTCTTGTTCTGTCCTTCAATAAATATTTTCATGTGATACATAGGCAGTCTTGAATTTTCAAACTGTTTTGGTTTTTTTTGTGTTAGTACTCTAGCTCTTAGATCTCTCAACTAGTACATATACATCCTTGGTGGTTTTTTTTTTTTTTAAAGCAGGAGGGGAATGCTGCCCATTTCTAGTTATATGGCCATTATAAGTGTGTTTGCTGCTCTTGTTTCCATCTAGTGGTTCACAGAATCTAACCTGTATATGTGAATAACTTCCCTAGTATTAAATTTCTACCGGAAAGGACTATTGATGAAGGAATTGGGGCAGTGGTGGTGGTCTAAAACCTAAGTGAGTTGCTCAAAGCCTGAATTCTTCGAAGGACTGAAATGTGGTGTCATATTTGGTATTTGCTGCTGACAGGTCAGCTCTGATAGATGCTCTTAGCCTGTACGTATGTGAATGCATTTTGGGTTATGGTGGAGTATGAGTTTGAATATTGTAGTTCTTTCACAGCAGAGCTAAAAAATCAAACCAGTGCTTAGATAGATGTGTAATCAGAGATAAAATGAATGCGTGCGAGCATGACTACAGGTAAAATTCAAATTACTTTATATTTAAGGTATAAACATGGTATATGACATCAGATGGAGTCAGAATGTAACTGCTTCCTAAAAGGAGAAAACCTTTGCGTTGAAACTCGCTCTAAAATTGTGACTGCTTAGAGATGAATTGCCAAACATGAAAAAGCAGTAGAATTAGTACACTTCTTGTAGAGTGTGTAACTGTCTTGGTAACTGCACTGATTAATTATATTTAAACTATTTAGTTTTATTTTCATAAGAAGTCCAGGAAATGAAGAGACTGAGGTAAATAAGTCACAAAAAAGAGGTTTTTTTACATAAAGACCTCTTGGAAAACCAAATATATGTAACTGGATTAAGAAGATGAGTTTTTGCTTTCCGTTGCTGTCAGTCAGGTTTTAGTAACTATAGAACCAGATTTTTAGGATCTGTTCCATAGGATGCAACAGAACGGTCAATGTGGTGTTTCAAAGCGACGACAATGGTGTTGAGTAGACTTGAAATACTTCAGTGAACTTCTTGTCCTCAGTGGTCTTAACACTTTCCAAAATGATGCTTGGTTTTCTGGAGCAACATCAGGATTAAGACACTTATTTAGCCTGTGATCCAGTACTGCTCCCCAAATTATTTTTCTGCTTTATTAGTCTTTAGATGTCTAAGTCTGTGTGCTTATGGTGGTGGGTGTTAATAATTACTGATTTAGTTTCCTCTTTCAGACTCAACAGCCTTTGGTTGTGCTTTCACGTGTATGGACTTTTATCCAGTTGGCTTTAGGATTCCCCTAGATCACTAGAATCAGGATCATCTGTTCCTTGCAACTCCTGCCCCTCAGTTTGGTGGCATCTGTGAATTCAAGAGGGCTTCTGTTCAGTCATCCAAATTAATAATAAAAATACTAAGCAAAACTTGCTGCAGGCCAAGCTCTAGCTGGACTGACCTGAAATGCTTTCTGCTCTTTTTACTGAGCTACTGCTTTAGGTTGCTGAAAACAAATTTTTCAGGAGTTCTACTCCTCTGCATTTACTGTTTTTGATCTCCGGTCTCCAGGTCATAATGAACAATGTCAGATGTGTCATTTACATAAATTACACCTGCTGCTTCACTGGGCATTTACTCAAGGGAGGATATACTGGTTTGATGTTACTTCCTGACTGAAATTTATCTTTTCTCCACTAACTTAAGTGGATTTTTACCCCTATTCTTTTTCCCCCAGCAATATATTCAAATCACTCTAAGCATCAGAATTCTGTTGTCTTGCCACTTAAGTCTTTCCCCTTTTCTTCACTAATGTTAAGGACATGTACCCTGTTTCATGTTGCTTTGGGACCTTTAGACTGATTATATATAAATACTAGTACACATTATTGTGAGTAGCTGGATTAAACTGTATGTTAATTGATCTAACTCAAAGATCAGGTTTTTTTAAATGACAATGTATTTTGATGTTACTTTCATGAACTTTCTTGCCGCTTCCGTGTGGAGCCCTAGAGTATTGAGGTCCCCTGCTATCTAGACCAGATTCTACAGCTGGCCACAGGTTTATCTGTTGGCTTGGAGGCCTGGCTGAGATCCAGAATCAATGTGAGCTGTTCAAGCCAGCACGCTCTTGAAAAGCTGCCATTAACTCACTGGTTCTTAATGAATTTTGGAGCACTCTTGGTGATGGTGCTCCTTGCTTCTTTTCATAGAATGGTTTCGGTTGTAAAAGACCTTCAAGATCAAGTCCAACCATCTATGCAGCTCTACAAGGTCCAACACTAGACCATGTCACCAAGCACAACGTCTAGTCGTCTTTTAAACACCTCCAGGGATGGTGGCTCAACCACCTCCTCGGGCAGCCTGTTCCAAACCCTTTCAGTAAAGAAATTTTTCCTAATACCCAACTTAAACTTCCCCTGACACAACTTAATTCTTGTATGTGAATTGAAGTTGTAGCCCGCCACCCCCAAAACTGTCTTGCAGAGCTTTGTTGGACCGGTGTTTAATTCGGAAAGACTTGGAATAACAAATTCTGCATTGGTATTGATAAACCACTTCAATGTAGGATGTTTTTCTGCAGTTCCTACTGGCAAGGCTAGCACCGATGTAAAGATTGACTTGCCTGTGGCAGAACAATATAAAAGAGCACAGGGAAGGAAGTTTTTGGCTTGCAAAGGTACAAAAAGCCAGACAAATGAGTGGCCTGTGTGACTGGTGGTGTGGTACTGTATCAGCCATTTGAGCAGACTTTAAGTTCAGCAAGGTGTGGGATTGGTATGTATCTGATAAAACAACTCCAGCCTTGAGTCACTGGTGTTTGCTATCTTGGGCCTACAGAAAGTTTCTAGCTGCTTCTTGCAGAAGTCCCTGCTGCAGACCGCCCCCCCCCCCCCCCCCAACTTCTCCACCAGAACCCACATATGCTGTAATAGAGATCTTGGGACTGCTAGGTTGATAGGTTTCCGCCTGTGATGGCTGGAGCCACTTAGTAGAGGACCATGGTTCAAAAATTCTGTCCAATAACCATAGCACAGCCACACATGCTGAAAGCTGAAGCTGTGGTGACTGGAGACTGTCCAGAAATCTCTAATGGCTCTTTTCCTAAATGGTAGCCATTTGACAAATTTCTTCTGTGAATACTGAACCAGCATTGAACATCCTTTGCTGGTCCTGCCAACTGCACTGCTTAAACAGCACACTAAAACCCGAGCTCCAAGAAGAGACTGTATCTCTTCATTTATTTAATTCTCTGAAGTAGGCTATACTGGTAAAATCAATATATTAAAGAGCAAAGAAGACAAACAGATGCAAATTCAGTGTGGTTTTGGTGGGATTTTTTTCCATGTAGATTTTCTGATAACTTCTACTTGACACATAGGCTTCTGTTTAATCTGTCATGTCTGGGAAGGTATTTTAAGTGCAAAACAAGTAGAAAATAATTCCAAATGGCTGGAGGATTGAAAATGTAGTTTCACAGTGGAGCTTTGTATTAATTTGCCTTTTTTAACTGGAAAATAATCGAAAGATATTTGCTAAAAATAAAAATGGCAAGACCTAAACCACCAGAGCTGTATTACTGACCTTAGGAAAATGTTACGCTTTTGAGTGAAGGTTGATTTTTCTATTTATATCCTTTTCCCCATTGTTAATGGAATTAATCTCACTTGTGAACGGCTGTTGAAATAATAAATCCTGCTACTCAAATTGTAGTTAGAGTTGTTCTGTTTTCTTGAGAGTCCTAAGGAGATTTAAAAAGCAAAACCCAGACCCTCAGCTGGCAAAGCCATCCATCAGAGAATAAAGCAGGCAGCTTGCACAATAGAAGTTGCAAATGGAAATAATTAAGTTCAGTAGAATATCCTTGAGTTTGGCTCACATATTATTTCACTGAGTGTTTTCTGAAGAGGACACGAGCTTAAAAGGGTGGTCCTGGCTCCCCCCCCCGCCCCCCGCTGATTATCCTTGGTTTTGAGGGTGGTTCACCCAGGAGTAGTGAGACACGGTTGGTGTGTGAAGTCTGAACTCTCCAGCATTGCCTTGCTCAGCACAGTGAGCACCTCCTGGATATCTTGCTTACTTCAGCTGACATCACGGTGGGTTGTGTTGGAGCATGGATTCTGATGCGTTGGTATAAAACTGCCCCACACGGTATGAAGCTGGACCGTTTAGTTCTTCAAACTTATGTCAGGGTAACGATGCTTTTCTGAGTGACTCTGCCTGATGAACGAGGGTAAGCGTAGCTTGAGTTGGCTGACTCCACCTGTGTGCCCTGTCCTGCCCTGCTGAACAGAAGGCAGAGTTGCTCATCAGTCAGCACTTGATCTGCTGAGTTTCACGGACTGGTGCTGCAAGGCAAGTCTGCATTGGTGAGTTTGCCTTAAATGCCACTCTGGAAATGTTAGTGCTATCTTGACTTATCAGTCAGAGCTCTGGGACTTGCAGTGCAGGGAAAAAAACACCATTTCATTTAGCTTAAACTGCAGTTACTTAGATGACTGGATCTGATAGTCCCATAATTTGAATCTTAGAGACAGGTGGTTCTGCTGGTTAATTTTGAGGGTTTTTTGTTTTTTTAATCTGTTTAAGCCCTTTTTATCAAAGACTTTCAGCTTGGACAGATTACACTGTTTAGGTTTACTGTTCTGGCAGCTATATTTGCTGAAGGACCCTCGTTTTCCTTCACTCACTGTTTGTAAAGCTGGCTGGACTTTGCAGGGTCTGGCAGGTACTGGAGCTTGCCCCGTGCATGACTGCGGTGTCTGTGTAGGTCTTCTTGCATTGCTGTCCTCTGAAATAACCAGCCTCCCTGAGCTCTGGGTCTCTGAAATAGAAGTACTGGGACAGTCTGTTCGGTACTGGTAGTGCTGTCTGTGTTGGCATCCAGAGCGGAGGAAGGAAATGATTGTGGCTCAGATACTAGAGGGCTGAAGAACAAAAAGAAAGAAGATGCAAGGCAAGGCGACGAGGCCGGGTTGTTTGCAAGGGGGGGAAGGAAAGACTGTAAGACCCAGAAACTATTTAAAAAAAGAAAAGAGGAAAGAAGAATAGAGGGAAAAAGACAAGAAAATGTGGGACAGGTTTAAGCAGTGAGCAGGAACAAGTAACAAAAGGAGGTTCTAGCGACAGGGGAAAAATGCAGTTAACTACATGGGGTTTTTTTAAGCCCTGAGTGGATTGGAATGTTCTTCCATGAAAGTGTTTATCTTTGCCACTGAGGTTTTGTGGATGGTTTTTTAGGGGGGGAGGGTTTTTTTGTTGGTTCCTACCCCCCCAAAAGGTTCTCCAACTCCCTGGCTATGTATGTCTTGAATTAGTTACCTCTGAACCACAATATTTTATCAGTATATTTTGTATGGTTTTGTGTTTCTTTTACCAGCTGCTGCATCTCTGCGGAGAGATTTCCTGTGCCCTTCTTCAAATGCCTCTGATATTTCCAAGAGGAACCATCTTTCTGTAAGTGGAGCTCTTTTCTATGAATATCAAATGCATAGTATGAATTGATTGAGTGCATTAATAGGAATGTGTGTATGTGGAGAATTCGAAACAGTTTAAAAAAAAAAAAAGAATGGTTTTATTATACAATATGATTTTCATGATTCATAGTTGAGAATAATGATCAGTGCTCAGGGGTAGTTCTATTTTTTTTTCCTCCTTTGGTCATTTGAAATGAATAGTATAGTTCTATTATAAGCTTAGACAGTGATAATAAAAGCAGTGCTTGTCTCTTGTCAACATTTGTGAAAAACAAGTCTCAAGAGATTTCTGACTGTTTCGTTTAATGATGAGAGTAGTAAATCTGTCCTGTAGTGTCTGGGTGAGCTGTCTTATAGCAAAACATTATTAATTGATTTTTATACTTTACAGCTGTGTTTTGGGAATAAGTACTGGCACAAAAGCCAGAAGCTCCCCTCTGGATTTTAAGAACCACTTTGGAGAAGAGTTAAAGGGTTGTTTTATTTTTCTCATTTAGAAATTTCAAGCAGGAGGAGAAGGGAGGGAGTTGAGCTGCCAGTTTAACTTTGTTCGCCAGCAGTTTCAGAACTCCTTAGATCATCACAGGAATTTGGCAAACCAGATCTGTGCAAACATCTGGGTGCCTGAAGATGGAGACCCAATGAGATCTTCTTTTGTGCTCAGATCCATTATTAAATATTGAATTGTGAAAGTAGGGTTTTATGGGGATTGCTGAAGAACTGTGTATTTGCTTCTCAAGGTATGAATACTGTAAAGTCTTCAGAGCTTCCCATTTCTAGAAATAGTTTTTTACACTCTACAGACATTGTAGGTGTTAGTCAGTTCCTTAAACATTGTATTTTGTGTTAATTTTGTTCTGAAGTGCATGATACAGGGGTCAGCAGTAGTGTGGCTACGGAGATGGTGTTTGCAGGATATTGATGAAGGACTCTGCTTATAACAAAGCTTCCTTCAGCTGGAGTAAGAAATTGTGAGACTTCTCCCACTTTACAAACATACATTTTCAGGGAAATAAGCAGCTTCAGAGCTAGCTATGCAATAGGAATTTGTGGGGTAAATTGACACTTATCAGATGTGTTTTGCCCTCACAAGGCAACCTTCATGTGAACGTTATGATGCAGGCTAATTTCAGTTTAGTTGAACAGGAGTGTTCTGTATATATATGCTATATTTTGATTTTTATTCTCTAACTTGGAAAGCAAATGCATGTCCCTAAAAACTTCAGAATTTAGTGAGGTTTATTAAAAGCGTCCCTAACCTTAAAATACGGCTGGTAGTTTTGCTTTATAAGGAGTACCCCAGAGGATTGAAGTCTTGTTTCTGCTCCTCTCACCTGCTCTTGCAGTTAACGTATGTACAAGATAACTTATCTGAGGGACCATCTCAGGGAAAAAAGACTGATTTAGTTTTTCTTACTGTATTAGTTTTCTGCTGGTTTGGAAGCTGAATGTGTTTGTAACATGAGGAGATGACGACTGGTAGGACATAAATAGAGAAGGGAGGACCAGAGCAGGGGATGGGAGGGTTTGGTCTCTGTTTCTGGCAGTGGCAGGCTGCCAATTGGGCTGAATCTGTAGTGTTAAACTACAGCCCGGGGCTCGGCGTGGGCCCCAGCTCTGTCCCTCAGGCCTGGTAGTCGTCTTCATCTGTTTTGTCCCTAACATCCTAGAGACATTGATGGGGTGGCATTTAGACAGCTTGAGACTATAGACACATACAATTGACATTGTTTTGCATTGGAGGAGCCAGTGAAAGTCTTGGGAGACACAGCTGCATGTTTTTCCACATTCATTTTCGGGAATCCTGTGCAGCAGCGTGTTTTAGGAGACTCTTTGGGTTGCGGCATTGCATTCTCTGAAATGGTGGCTGTTAAAATTGACGTCTGCATGTAGGACCACATCCATATCTTTTAAATATTTTTTTTATGCATGTGTGTGTGTTGGGGGTGTAGGTATGTCATGTTTACCCATCTGCTATGTCCTCATGGAAGACTCTTCCTGTTAGGACTGTGTTGTGGTCTCTTGAAAATAACATCGTGTTTCTCTGAAAAAAGAGCCTCTCTGATGGAATGGGCCTACTGAGGACACCCAGTGAGTACTGGAGAAGGGGGTTGCCTGCTCCTCAGCCCTTAGTTTTCTGCTTTCTGGGAGCTAGTGCCGAGCTGGGAGGAGCAGGAGACAAGTAGGTCCAAAGTTTGGAAGCAGGGAGCTAGGTTGGATTGAACCAGGGCTACTTTATCTGGAGTTCCAGGGATTGGAGTGGGAGGAGGAAAAGGGGTGTACAGAGGGCTGTTTGGCTTGTTAAATTTGGGTGACAGGGGGTTGCAAAGGATTGAGGCATCGTGACACACCCCTGCTTCCCCATCCTCCGTGGTGTGAGAGGGAAGAGGGGGTCTGAAAGTGAAGTGAGGGGAACTGCAGTGGTAATGGACTGGTGTCGTGCTGCTTTTTCCTTGGATGGAAACTTTTGTGGTTGCGCACTCTGTTTTTGTTTCTACCTTTCACTAAAAACTTCTAATTGTGGTTTTGTATGTGTGCTAGTGCTTGAAAAGAGTTGTGTGAAGGGGCTTCTCTTTGAGTCGTGGCTAGGCCTCTATGCTGAGCTTAACTAGAAAAAGAAAGGGAAGAATGTTTGTTGGGCCCGTACTAAAAAAAGGCCCTTGGATTCAACTGTTAACTAGGAAGGGGTTTTGTTTACTGCTGTTAAATACCAGACATAACTAAACTGAGCAGTTTGTGCAGCACCTATCTCTGAGAACTGCCTCCAAATGCTCTAGAGATTAGTTAAGGAATAGGACTTGCCCCTTTTAAAAATCATAATCTGTTTGCAGGCTACTCCCACCAGGAAAAGAATAGCCTGTACCAGCTGTCCCTTGAGAGGGACCTGGCCGGTGGGTATGAAAGCTGGTTTAGTCAGAGTAGTGGTACCATAAATAAAAATAATAAAAAAACCTCCACAGAGCTGCTTTTTTTGTCCTTCCACCTGCATTATGTAAACACTCTGTACTTGTACCGAAACTATTTTGGTTTTGCGAGTAAAATTGTCTTACCTGGAATTACACCTCGTCATCCTGTGCTACTTTTAGTTTTTAAAGAAATGCACTAGATTAATTATTTTTTAAAAAAAGTTCATACTTAGGAACTTGAAGGCATGAAGGAATAGGCCGGTGGTTGGGAGGCAGCCCCAAACCGTGCAGAGTTTGGAGTAACAGAATGGCTGCGGGCCTGTGCTGTTGCCTTTCAGTTGAAAGTAACTGGAGACATAAGGAAATAAGAAAATTACATGATGGCTTAGGAATTAGTTTGGAGCAACTTGATGAGAGGCAAGGGCAGCCAACAGCTTGTCAATTTGATTGATTACACCCCAAAGTTTACTTAAAGAGAAATCATTAAAGAAAACCTATTGCTTTCATATGGTTTACCAGTGTTTGTTCTCAGGTTGTGGTGTGGGAACCAGCAGCGGAATTTAGAGCCTGTCCATCATCTGTAGACTAAAGTATTTTTTCTAACCATGCAGTAGAGCAGTAGGATAGGAATAATTCAATATGTCTTAGAAAATACTGAACAAAATAATTAGAAAGGAAGCAGAAAACCGGAAGGCCAACTGAGAAGCATCTGATACCCATCTTGTTCCCCAGACTGGACAGGGTGATAAGTGATCTCTCTGACTTCTCATCAGTGGGATTGCCCCCATTACACTTAAGTCATCCACCTCCTTCCTTGTTCTCTTCTCATCTTATTGTGTAGAGCTCACATTGTGTGTGGTGCTCTGGTTGCAGAAGCTGGTCTGTGAACGTTCGCTTCCCGCAACCCTGTGTGTCTCCCTGTGATGATTTTCAGAGCTCTAACCTTAGATTTGCATGTCTGATGGATGAGGTATTGCATCAGGGCTTCATGGAGAAACTGGCTTGAAAGCAAGCGGGTAGTTTTTCATGAGCTGGTGCTAACTACCCCTTTCCTCCCAGAATTTTCCTGGAAAGAGGCACCTCATCTTCTGCAGTTTCTTACAGGAAAATGGTTTTTCAGAAATTGAGAGGCTGAGTGAAGAGTTCTTGGGAGCTCTGAGAAGACTTTTTTGTTCACTAAGCTTCTGTATACGTTAATGGAAACTGCCCTGTGTGTGAAGATACAGGAGAATTTTTTTGAAGTATGTCAGTATGAATCCTGGGTATTGGTTAGTGTTAGCAGAGATGTCAAATGTTTAAGGAGTTGTGGTTTATTCTGGCTGGCAGCTAAAACAACCACGCTCACTTCCCTGCCAGTGGGATGTGGGAGAGAACTGAAAAGGGGAGAAAAACAAAAAAAAGGTAAAACTTGTGAGTAGAGATAAAGACAACTTAATAGGACAGAAAAAAACATACCCCCTCCCCCCCAAAAAAACCCCCCAAAACCCAAACCAACCAAACACCACCCAAAAAAACCTCCTCACCAAACAACTGATGCACAGCAGAGTTTTCACCACCTGAGGCTGGTTCCTGAGCCGTGCTGCCTCCAGGTCAGCCCCCAAGTTGTGGTGCATGACGTCATATGGTAGGGAATATCCCTTTGGCCAGTTTGCCCAGCTTTTTGGTCAATTTGGGTTGGCAGGGCAGCATGAGAAGACGAAAAGCTCTTGACTGCTTGACAGCAACCAAATCATCAGTGTGTTACTAGCACTGCTCTCATCCTAAATCCAAATCCAAGCTGCTAGGAAGAAAATTAACTCTATTCCTTCCAGAACCATGACAGATCCTTGAAAGTATCGGATGTTAAAAAATATGGAAACTGATGTATTCCATTGGAGTTGTATTCGTAAGTGTAGGAATTTGAAGGTTTTTCTGTAACAAATAATACACCAAACCCCACCTGAAACAGCCGCCAATGAACATCACTACTGCGAAGGTTTTTTTAAATAAGACTTCTTCTCAGTCAGCCTCCTATTAAGTTTTAACATATCTTAGATGCTATGGACTGGATCTGCTTTACCTGCCGTTAAATTTTCAGTGCTTACAGCTAGGTTTAATATTTACAGCAGTTGGTTTATATCAAACCCTCAGAGCAGGGTTCTGTAAGAACATTAGCACCTCAAGTGCCTCCTTGATGCTTAGTCGCAGTGATTTAAATTGTTAGGAAAACGAAAACAGCTTCAGCATTGTATTAGCACTGTCAAGTATACAGCGATTCCAAGTGTAACTGGTTGTAAGCAAATACTCCTGTTATGGATATTTTCCTGTTTTTATCACTTTATAAAGGTCTGCTGGCTGTCAGTGTCTTTCATGTGCCTGTCAAGGTACCACTGTAGCTCTTTTTTTTGATGTTGTACGTAGTAAAAGTTACTGTAACTGTAGGGAAAGTATTTTAATTGGAGAGCTTTCTTTTAAATTTTTATGGGTAAAAATGTACTAGTAAGTTCCTCTCACCTTTAAAAATAACAAAGGCAATAAGATTTTGGTGAGGCACTGGCACAGGCTGCCCAGAGAGGCTGTGGGAGCCCCATCCCTGGAGGTGTTTCAGGACAGGTTGGATGGGGCAACCTGGTCTAGTGAGGGGTATCCCTGCCCATGGCAGGGGGTAGAACTAGATGATCTTTGAGGTCCCTTCCAACCCAGACCATTCTATGATTCTAAGATGGAGGTTAATTCAGAAATGTAGACTTAATTAATTCAGGGCATCTAGTCACAATATCTATATTTTCCTGTGCTATAAAATGCATATAGAATTTACCTTTGTGGGGAATAAAAATTTGAGAAACAGTAAGAACTTTTAAATGCAGTTTTTATAGCACAACTTCTGTAATAGCATAATACTTCATTTTAACTGAGAGTATGTCTTTGGTGTGTGTGCCAGAGGAGGATCTCACCTTTTAAAAACCCCAACAAAAACAAAGACAAAAAAGAGAAGGGATGGGCCACACTGGCTTGTGTATTAAATGGAAGATTTATAAACATGGCTGGTCTTGCATTGAACTTTTAGGTATTTCCGTATGGATTCATATTTAAGTTTGTTATTAATCACTTCAAAGCATTGCTTTAATGAGCACGATGCAGACTTTTTTCTTTTTTTCCCTTTTGTGGGCGTTTGTGGCCTTTCTTATGTCCTGAATAACCTCAGAACTAGTAAAACCCATCCTTTCCTAACTGTGATTTCTAGCTCTTTTGGTGAGTTGTTTGTTGCTCTGTTTTTCTTTTCACTGACACCCTCAAAGGAGAGAAGCAAAGGGGTGAAGATGTTGCAGGTGGCATCACGTCCTCAGAACCTGGCCACAGCGGAGTGCTGTGTTATGGGATGTAGTGTCAGTCTGAAAACCCTTATCACAGGGTGAGATAAAGGGTATAGTCTGTTCTCCAAAAGGTGCTGGGCTTTAAGGGGAGCCTGTGATAATTACGTGTATCTTTATTTTTTTGACAGCACCCTGCATCAAACTCTGTGAAACGTGCAATCACAGCTTTTGCTTTTCCATAATAGGGCCCTTTTAGCTATCAGTTTCTGTAAAGGTTTGTTTGTTATGGATACATGAAGCCTGTTTACGTTCTAGTTTTAAACCATCTAGGAAGAACTGAAAATACAAAGAATTCCTAACTTCAGAAATGTGCCATGATCAGACTTGTTTTTCTAATAGCTGGCAATTCAGTACTTAATCACAGAATAACAAGGTTGGAAAAGACCTTTAAGATCAAGTTCAACCATTCCCGTCCTAAGCTAAACCATATCCCTAAGTACATCTACCCGTCTGTTATACACATCCAGGGAAGGTGACTCAAACCCCTCCCTGGGCAGCCTGTTCAGGCCCTGACAACTCTTTCAGTGAAGAACTTTTTCCTAACATCTGATCTGACCCTGCCCTGGTGCAGCTTTGTGCCATTTCCATTTGTCCTGTCACGTAGCTGAAGAGACCATTGCCCACCTCTCTACACCCTCCTGTCAGGTAGTTGTAGGTGGTGATAAGGTCTCCCCTCAGCCTCCTCTTCTCCAGGCTAAACATCCCAGCTCCCTCAGCTGCTCCTCATAGGATTTGCCCTCCAGCCCCTTCCCCAGCCTGGTTGCCCTTCTCTGGACTCGCTCCAGGACCTCCATGTCCTTGTTATGGTGAGGAGCCCAGAACTGGGCACAGCACTCGAGGTGCGGCCTCATCAATGCCAGTCTCCCCCAAGCCTGTAGCACTGCATGTGCTTATGTCCCATGTGCAGCATTTAATGCAGATATATTTAGATCGATACAGAAAATCTGTAGGCAGCTAGTTTGCTTCTGTATAGAATTCAGCTTATGTAGGTGCACGCTTATTTGTGTGTCTGTGCCGTGGAATGTCAAATCATAAATCTGCTGGAGAAAATGTTGGCAAGTCTAGTGTCTTTTTTCCTTGCAATTTTAAAAATTGAGATCAACCCTGAAGTAAAAATACTCCTGGTAAATAACACAAAAAATTGAAAAATGGGCTTAACCTCATATGAGAGCACTCACACACAGGGATGACATTGGTTTAACTGAGTCACTACAGCGTGACTTCATATATTCAATTGCTGTCACTTGTATGTATTGAACTCACATTCCCCCAAGGTACTTTGGGACAACTGTTCGATCTGGATTGGGTTTTTTTTCTTGTCAATTTTTCCACGTTTAAGAATCTCTTTGGGTATGTTTCAGTTAATGAAATTAAATCATGGATTGGAGCCGTGTGTAATTATTTCTGTTCTGTTCCTCCCCCTGTGTGCGCCCCCAGCACTCACGTGCACTACAGGGTTGCTTAGCTTCATACAGCAGCATGAATTTTTGTTAGGCTTGTGGGGTTTTAACTTCTATATACAATAGAAAAGTTATTCCTCAGTGATAAATGATCATGTGAAATGTGCTTTTAAGCTGGCACCCCGGTGAGTTACCATCCCTCATGGCTCCAGTAAGCGTGTCAGGTAACCAAATGATGGGGAGTTTGGCTTGAACCAGTCACATCTAATGGTTTTCAGTGGGTGAAAGTACCCATTAAGTGACAGCCATACAAAAGTTGAGCGCTTCACAGCTTACTAGTTAAGTTAGGAGTAGGTTTTAAATACTAGGAGAATAATGCTTGACAAAGTAAATGGTGGGTACAATGGTCTGAAAAGAAAAATGGTAGTGAAAAGAACTTTCAGTAGTGTATTTTAAGGCTTTATTAACGTGTAGTCTTAAAACTATGTATTGATATGTCAGTTCCAACACTGAATGGATTCTTACCCCCCCAAACATACCCAAGTGCTGAACTCTTTATGAACTAACAAATGCAGAAGTGGGTGAGCAGTTTTTCTGTGACTCAGGTTAATGATGTCCAGGTTATTCATAGGGGAGGGGTGATGGATGTGAGCATCATCTTCTCTGCGTCTTGGAGATCTACAACATAAGAATGTCTTGGAGACTTAAACTTTCCCTCAGAAGAATTATCTGGAGACTTTTCATGAAATTCTCACGTGCAAGATACCAGCTCATCTGTCTGGTATATCTAGAGAAAATTAATAGGACTTATAAGGAATGCTCCAAGTGCTTTACTCTCCTTGGTAATGGTATCACAAAATCACATTGGCTGTAGAAGAGGTGCTTTGCTGGCAGGTGCTGCAAGGATGCTTTCTTGCTTTAACTAGTTGTCTGCTGTTGCTGGTAGGCTGAGGAGCATCTTTCTGGTGTCTTCATGCAGAATGCCTTGGTCACCAGCCTCCTTGTTACTTCAGTCTCCTTCAGGGATCTTTAAGGCAGGATCATCTGTATTAACTCACTCCCTGTGACTAAGTGGAAAGGGCAGGTTTTATTTGTTTTGTTACAATAATAATAATAATAATAATGTTTTCTGGCAACTTAATGAGGTCGGTACGCCTATTTTCACAACATAGGCTCATCAGCATATAACTTTTCATCCATTTTATTTTTTTATTCCCCCCTCCCCGCCCACAGCAGAGTACTAAAAACCCCCAACAAACCAGTAAGCTGCATACAGGCATGTACTGCCAGAAGTGCCCTTTTAACCAGCAAAGCTCGACAGATCTCTTGAAGGAGAGGCCATTGCTCACTTAGGAGTATGTACTTTCCATGGTGATGCTGCCTTATGGCTTAATACCTGTCTTGCTCGGATTCTCTTCATGCACAGATGAATAATTTCAAGCTGTATTCTCTATTACCAGACTTGGGGATGCAGCTTTCCACAGTACACCTGCGTGTTTTCACCCTGCACTTAAAACATATAGGCAAAAGTATACCTTCTCACGTTATTCAATTCCTTTGCCTGTATTGTTTTCTCTGTTTCTTTCACTGATATGTGATGACCTTCTCAGAAGTTTTTCTGGAAATTGGCCTCTAGCTTTTACCTGAACATGCTGACTTCTTCCATTTCTATGAATTCCACTGTACAGCTGGAATAGCTGTGCTTCACTAGCTTAACATGAACAGAGATTAATTTATTAGCTTAATATCTTCTGTTTCTGGAGTTAACTGGTATTTGCATCTGGTGGATTTTATGAAAGACTGTTTTCTTGGTACAGAGATTGTAGAAAATACATCATATGTAATCTTGAAGAACATTATTTTCTGTAAATATCACATACCAGATGGCTTTGAGACCTATTTAGTTATCTGTTTTTGTTCATCTTGCTTTGCTTGCTTTGAGACCTCAAAACTTAATTTCCCCACCTGCTGATAAATACAGGGTCATAGAAATTGCTATATTGGGTCAGACCATCTGTTCTTTAATTAGGAGTAGTAACAGATGCTTGAGATGATGATGCAAAAAATGTACAATAGGCAGTTATGACAATAATATACTCCAGGGTATATCTCCCTGAAATCCTGTTAGTTCAGCTGGTGTCATAAAAATCAAAGACATTTGCATCTTTTCCAGCTCTTTGTTTTTAAATATTTTCAATTGCAATGTACTTTTATCTTTTGTTCTCCCCTTTAAGGCTGCTAAGCTTTCAGCTTTGCAATCCTGTATCTCTCAGGAAGCGCGTCCCTCAGGGGTATGAAGAGGTGCTGTCCCTTTTGGTTGATGGTGAAATTGTCAGCTTTCAACTTCATTGAACACATCTTGCTTCTGAAGTATTGTGGGGAAGAAATTCTTGGTCTGCCATTCATGTACCATTTTCTATCCATTTTGGGGATTGAAGCAATTGTACTCTTCCTGATTTTTTCCCCTTCATATTGCTGTTTCCTTGTGGCTTGTTATTCCTGGTTCCTGTAGGACTTCCAACTAAACTGGATTCAAATTTCCCACTTTGCTTCAGTTGAGGAAACACCACTGGTTTCTGTGAGAGAGAATATTTCTCATCTCCTGTCACTGAAGATACAGTATTTGTACAAAATACCTTCAAAATTTTAGCTTTTGAGGAATATACGCTATGTTGTACTGGTGAAAGTGCTTTAGCAAGGGGAGTGTTGACTAAATTTGCTCCGGAGCTGCAGCAAAGTGCTGCTCTGAGCAGAATGTGGCACAGGACTCTAAGGCTGGTGGGGGGGAGAGTCCCTTTTTGGGGGTAGGAGGCTGTCTGCTTCCCCACATCCAAAGTGAGAAGTGACACTTTTTTGATTTATGTTTTCCTTATTACTGCAGCTACAGTGATATTTAAAGGACCAATGAACTGGAGGGCAAACTCTTCACTGGCAGTAGTGACAGCATTAATGTGTCAATGGCAGTTCCCAAACTAGGGGCTATGGCAGCTACAGAGGGGCGTGGAACCAGAAAGAAATATTAATTACGTATTAATCATTAATCCTAAATATAAATGTCCACTGATTTTTTTTTTTGCTGTCTTTTTTTTTTTTGTTATCCTATGGTCCTCGAGATGAATTGGTAATAGAAACCAACTGATGTAGATTTGAGATTACAGCTGAAATATCTCTGGAAAAGGAGTCCTCGTTCCTTTGAGTTCTTGCTGGTTTTGCAGGGTGGAAGGGTGTGTGTGGGGGGCTTGCTTAGCAGAGTGTTGCTCAGCATTGCCAGCCTCCTCGGCTGTACTCGGCATTGGTGAGGCTGCACCTCGAGTGCTGTGTCCCGTTCTGGGCTCCTTACCATAAGAAGGACATTGAGGTCCTGGAGCAAGTCCAGAGAAGGGCAGCCAGGCTGGGGAAGGGGCTGGAGGGCAAATCCTATGAGGAGCAGCTGAGGGAGCTGGGGGTGTTCAGCCTGGAGAAGAGGAGGCTGAGGGGAGACCTTATCACCACCTACGCTTACCTTACAGGAGGATGTAGAGAGGTGGGCGATAGTCTCTTCAGCCAGGTGACAGGTGACAGGACAAGGGGAATGGCACAAAGCTGTGCCAGGGCAGGGTCAGATTAGATGTTAGGAAAAAGTTCTTCACTGAAAGAGTTGTCAGGGCACTGGAACAGGCTGCCCAGGGAGGGGGTTGAGTCACCTTCCCTTGATGTGTTTAACAGACAGAGATGAGGTGCTTAGGGATATGGTTTAGCTTAGAATGGGAATGGTTGGACTTTTCTGTGAATCACTTCTGTCTTTCTATGTACAAGCTTAGAAAATTTACTAAATCTTGAGGTGAGCTCAAGTTAATAGTGAAGGAGTCAATAGTATTTGGGTGAATGGCTGTGAAGACAGGCAAGAATATTAATGGGGAAGAGACAGATGCTTCACGGGTATATTAGTAAGAGGAAATTGTTGAACCTTATCCCAACTAGCAAGGGAAAGCATTTCTTTTTCTAACCTGCTTCTGAGCGTTTGAGCCAGCAGTCTTTAGTGTGTTGTGTTCAGGTTGCCAAGGAGATGCAAGATATTTTTGTGAAACTGAGAAATTGAGAAATCATGGGCAGAGGAATTTGAAAATGCACGTCAAACCACAGAGCCGCAGCAGGGAGGACCAGTAACGTGCAGCATTTTAAGGGTAGAACTGAAATGCCATATGACTGAAATTTGTCTTTTTCACTGGTAGTAATGGTTAGTGTTTAACGGAGAGCTATTTTAGGATCCTAATCAAAATTCCTTTCATTTTCAACTGCTCGGAAGGGTGACTTAAGTGCCCGCTACTGGATGCTGTTTATTCCAAACTCTGTAAGAATTCTCCCTCTGGATCAAAACCCCAAAAATGTCAGTAAGAAATGAAGTTTGTTTAAAAAATGCCGGAGATCTAATTCTTGAGCTGGGTTGTTTGGGTTGAAAGTGTTTACTTGAAGAGATCTTACCGATTGAGCAACCCAAGAATATTCTGTATCTAGGGCGTCAAGAATTACATGAGATTTTATGAAGTGCTCAGGTCAACTTCTTGAGGAAGCTGGAGATTTTCAGTTGACAGCAGCATGTGTGTTGCATGCCATTATATTTGGCATGCAAAAAGTACTCAGCTTCAGCTTATGCTTAGAAGTTCTCTGTAGTTGCAGCAAGCTGCTGAGGAGTGGGCCAGTTTTGCTAACTGTGAACACATGCCGTCTTTCATGGAAGACCTCACTAATTAAAAATTGGGAGATGGACTTCTGTAACGGTGGAGTGATGATGTTTGTGTTTCTGAGTATTTTAGTGTAGCATTGTATATCTATAGATAAATGAGTCTACAGCAGTCTTATCAACAAAAGGAGAGACTGAGGAGCATACAACTACCTGACAGGAGGGGGTAGAGAGGTGGGCGATGGTCTCTTCAACCAGGTGACAGGAGATAGGACAAGGGGAAATGGCACAAAGCTGCTCCAGGGCAGGGTCAGATTAGATGTTAGGAGAAAGTTCTTCACTGAAAGAGTTGTCAGGGCCTGGAACAGGCTGCCCAGGGAGGGGGTTGAGTCACCATCCCTGGGTGTGTTTAACAGACGGGTAGATGAGGTACTTAGGGATATGGTTTAGCATAGGACAGGAACGGTTGGACTCAATGATCTTAAAGGTCTTTTCCGACCTTGTGATTCTGTGATCTTTGCTTAGAGAGTGCAAGTTATTTACTTGCTGCTGTATGGCCTGTTTCATCTCTTTTTGTTGTTTTTCTTTCTCCCAGTCATGCATTGCTGTATGTTTGTTGGGGTTCTCCTGGCTTTAGTTCATCTTTTTAGTGCTATTGTGGTTTCTTCACTTCAGCACATAAGAGCTGTCACTGAAGGGGCTGATCTGGATCTTTACCTCTGGTTACAGCACTGTTGGTGTACTTCCTGGATGCCTGGCAGGTCAAGCAGGCAGGTAGGGCGTGAGGAAGAAATCGTCAGGACACTCAGTATGAGTGTCTGAAAAGTCGGTAGGAGAAGGATAAAAGGAAACTAAAAATATTGCCCTGTGGATTAGGACTTGAGCTGGAACTCCGAGGAGACTGCAGTAGGGACCGTGGGCACTCTTGGTGGGGAAAACAAGAGGGGTTTCAATGGATGTGGGAAAAACTTTGGCTCCAATTTCAGTATAATTAACGTAGTAAATCAACAGCAAACTGTATGTCTCTTCAGAATTGGTCTTTCTCAGTACTACTTGTTTAGAGGGGCCAGCAACCATCATGTTTGATCACCAGCAGTCAGTTCTGCTTCCTGTTTATTCCATAGGCTAATGAAGGTTTTCTTTTCAACCAGGCAGTGATGGAACTTTTAAAGATATATGGGATAACTGATCTATTTTTAAAAAATATCACTGCATTAAAAAAAAAAAAAAAGCAGAATGCAAACTACGGCCTTAAACGTTTTGGTAGAAGAAAGAAGTTCTGTTCTACATTTTTGTATGTTTAAAAATGCCATTCTGTGAAATGCCTTTAGTTGGCATATCTGTGTTTCATGCCAATTTTAGTTTTATTTGTTTTGTTTAAGTGAATATTCTAGGAAGAATTCACTTACATTTACTTTGTAATATTTCAAACCTTAATTTCATCCTGTCACCTGCTAAGATTTGAACATTTATATAAAACAAAGTAGTAAGCTGGAAACTTTTAATTAATGAAAAAAATTGTAGTAATCATCTTTGAAAGTACTGCTATTGGAAAATCATAGAATACAATGAATTGAGAAAGTATTGAAGATCATAAAAATTTTAAAAGATACTTTATTGAAGCGGAAAAGGCCTTTTTACCACACTTCTCTAATTCGTTGTCATTTACACATACTTTTTTTTAAGTAGCAAGCCTGTGAACTAAATGGTGGTGAGATTTTTTTGAGATGGTAGAAAAAAAGCTTGAATAACTTCAAAAAGGAATTGAAAAGGAAAACGCTTTGAGAAATACTACCAAATGTTACTGAAGTTTATATTACCTTGTGTATAGGAGCAATTGCTCAGTTATTTCTCATGGATTTGGCACTATGGGTAGAAATTGGAGACGGGGTGTGTGTGTTATATTAGGGACCAAGCAGTGAGAAGAGTGTCTTTTATTCTGTTGGCTTTGGCACCTGAATTTTGCCTAATACAGAGAGAGCTTCAGTCAGCACTCTAGGCTGTGCAGATGTGCTTTCCTGACTACACCGTAGACAGCAAAGCGAAGAGGGTTTTTTTTAATTAAGTAAATGAGGTTCTAGTGAAATCTCAAAGCTGAGAGATAGTTAAAAATGAAAATAAAATTATCAACTGTCAGGAGAGATTCATTGGCTGCAATTCTGAACAAAATACTCTGCAAAGTGCTTGGGCCAGCTACATGAAATAGAATGTGGTAGGTTTTTTTTCCCCTTCTATGACTAATGGAACATGCCTCAATCAAAGTTGTTCAGGCATGATAGTAGTTGTTTAGTGCCCCCTCTGCATTTAAAACTTTCCTGAAAGGCAGTGTATATTTGTTCTCAAAATCAGTTTTGTACTAAAGATCTTACCTATGCACAATAAGTGTGTTCTTGTCTCCTCAGTTATCTCCCACATAAAAGCCATGTCACCTTCCATTAAAAGTATTGTTTGCTGCTGGGAACATTTAGCTTGTTAAAGTACACGAGGACAGCCTTTCCTGAATGGAGCTGTTTTAATAACTTCATCCTTGATGGATGGAGTGTATCCATGGAGTGTATCTGTCATTGCACATATGAGTGTGGCCAGCAGGTCGAAGGAGGTGATCCTCCACCTCTACTCTGCCCTGGTCAGGCCCCACCTGGAGTATTGTATCCAGTTCTGGGCTCCCTGGTATAGAAAAGGCAGGGACCTCCTGGAGAGAGTCCAGAGGAGGCTATGAAGATGATTAAAGGCCTGGAGCATCTCCCCTGTGAGGAAAGGCTGAGTGAGCTGGGACTGTTCAGCCTTGAGAAAAGAAGACTGAGAGGGGATCTGATCAATGTTTATCAATATCTCAGGTGTGGGACACAGGGGGAAATGGCCAACCTCTTCTCAGTGTCTGTGGGGACAGGACAAGGGGCGATGGCCTCAAGTTGGAGCACAGGAAGTTCCGCACCAATCTGGGGAAGAACTTTTTCCCAGTGAGGGTGACAGAGCCCTGGGACAGGCTGCCCAGGGGGGTGTGGAGTCTCCTTCTCTGGAGATATTCAAGACCCATCTGGATGCCAACCTGTGTGACCTGTCCTAGGGACCCTGCTTTGGCAGGGTGTTGGACTCGATGACCTCTGGAGGTCCCTTCCAACTGCTACAGTTCTGTGATTCTGTGGTATCTTGACTTGGTTATGCCATGTACGTTGTACTTTGATGTGAAGTCAGAAGGACTATTGTCTACATTAGATTCAGTAATTAAAATAATAAATGGAATTCTGCCAAATGCTTTTATTTGCTATTGAAGTGGTGAATGGAGAGATGGGGCTGTGGGCACCCTGGTCTGATGGAGGGTGTCCCTGCCCATGGCAGGGGGTTGGAACTAGATCATCTTTGAGGTCCCTTCCAACCCAAAGCATTCTATGATCTTTGTTTTCAGTTGAGAGAAGAGAGGAAGCAGCATGCATTCTATTCTAGCTCATTACATTTTATACTTTAACAGGAACTTGTTTCACATGGTACTTCCAGGAGCCCTTCAGAGCTGCCCTGTGGCTCCTGTGCTTGTGTGGTCACTTCTCACCACCAGCCTTTTCTTTTCTCCTGAAATGCATCCAATGGTTAGTTGAGCTGAATAAGAAAGGAGCTCAAAATTGCCTTCACGAAGCCATTAATGTGGTGGACACTTTAAATCTGAATCAGCTCTTCAATCCAGCTGCCCGTATCACTGATGGTAGGGGAGAGGAAGCATAGTATTTGGGTGCTGCTTTTGGTGGCCTGTTCTGGCCTGGAGGGCTTGTGGGACAACAGGATGCATGTGCCCTCTTGCATCCCTGACAGCGACTGATTAAATGTTGCTGTTGTGTCCTGGGAAGGTAGGAGGGGGATGTCCACACATCACTGTGCCCCTTGAAGCCATTCAGTTTCAGCTGTTGAGCAGGTCTGGCATATACTCCTTGCTGGTTTGGTTCTGGCAAAGGGAGTTTTGCTGGGCCGAGTGGGATTGCTAGCACTACAGTCTGGCCAAGACACTGGAAAACATAAAGGATTTTAAGAAAAATGTCCTTGTTTTATTTCACCTCCATTCAGTGGAATGTGGGAGTTACCATTCTGCAAGTCAGTGGTGATCATTCCTTGTGTCAGTGAAATCTTCCTTGTCCCTTCCAAGCTGTTACAAACTTAGTACAGCAGTGTCCTGCTGTTTCCTTGGGACTGGTGTTTTGTTTTAAACTCTCATTGCCTGCAGAAATGCGATAAAATAAAAGCTTTTTTTTTAATGAAAAATGCTATATAGAGTGTATATGCGTAGCAAATTCCCTCTTCCTTTCTCCCCATTCCTTTGCTGTTCTTGCTACGTCAATCTGGATATATTGTGCTTAGTCCAGACAAAAGATAAGTTTACTAAAAGTATTTGCTTACTTACTTTTTTTATTTGAAGGAGGAAGAAGAACAAGGGCCAAAGGCAGGCTGAGAACAAAACCTCAACCCCTTCTTTTATGCTTTCCTTGCTGTGATTTTGTTGTGTGTGTGCTTATAAGCAAAGATGCAACCCCAGTCTGTCTGATGGCTCTGAGTGGTTGCGTGCATCTCTGGCCCTGACAGACGTGGCACAGAGGAAAGTGCTTTCCTTATTCGAGAGCTCCGTTTTTGAAAGGACTGTGAATTTGGCTGTTTGATATATGGCATCGTGCATAACCTGTGTCACTAGGGAAGAGAAATATTTAGTTGGAGCACCACGTAAATTTTTGCATTCCCAGTAGGAATGCTAAGGCTGGACTTGTCTAGCTACTGGCTTAAAAAGGAAAGGCCGATGGATTATGAGGAAGGAGCAGGGAAACACACCTGCCAACATACCTGCCATGGGAAGTAATATGACCTAATAATACACAATGGATGGAGAATGCTGTGGTGTGAATTAATGCATATAAAAAAAATACTGGTAAAGAAACATATCTTGAAATAAAAAAAATATTGCCCCTTAAAATCCTGAATTTGACCCTACCTGTGGTGGCAGAGTGTCTACACCTGCCTATTTTCCCCTGCCATTCTTCACTGTGCAGTAATGGAAATTCTCAAGGAAAAGTCACCTTTAAGTGGTGCTCCACATAGAGCCTTACCTGTGGTGCTTGTGTTATTATTCAGTGTGTAAAATGAGTGCCTCGTGGATGTCTCTGGAGCTAATTAAAAGGAACCAATTCTCTGTAAGCAGAAGCAGAAGCACAATATTGTGCTGCATCCTAGAGAGGATGAAACATCTCCCTAACTGCTCTTTCTGCCTCGGCTAACAAGGTAAAGCCATTTTACCGGTTGCTTTTATATGTGAGAGCTCGAAGCAGGAACCTCAGGGCATAGTATTTGTTTAATGTATAATAAATTCTGTTTGCCTTTTTTAATGGCTAAATGCAATGTGCATTTTAAGCTTTTAACAAGAATCTTTGTAAACATTTTATACAGTTTTAAAACAAATCTTTAGTGTGTAATTTTTTTAAGACGTCTCATTAATAAGATGTATTTTCTTACTAATGCTGTCACCCAGAGATTTAAAGGAAAAAGCTATGGCTGCAGCTGAAAGCTGTTGAACAGTTTCCTTATGGACTGCTGTTGAGAAACCCATTGATCTTTGTCGGTTTGGGGAGGCAAAAGTAATTTAGTCAGTGGTGCCAAATCCTTAAGGTGACAATACGAGGGTCAGGACTGAAACATATTGATGAGGCTCCCAGTGCCTTGTAGTATTTGTGCAAGGGTTCCACCGGTCTGTTTCCTGTTTGGTTAATCGGATGCTTTCAGGCTCTTTATGGTTGTTAACCCTGAGCTGCTTTACAAGAGGCATGTCTCGTGCTACTGTCTTCTTTTTTTTTTCCCCCTCATCTTCACATCAAAAATGAGGAAAGTATTCCTCAAAATCTTTCAACAAAATGTTACTGAACAACACCCAGTAATTTTTTCCCTGCAACTCTTCCCATGGCTATTTAGCATTGACCCAAGGCTTGTTTGCCATCCCTCCTCCATCCTGTTGGGTATTTCAGCTGCCGACATGAATAGACGATGGAGAAAGCATCTCCCTCATTTTGCCTTTGATCCTTTCTTTACCTGTAGAGAAATGTTTAAGAGCTTTCTCTGTATTTTGTTAAGAAAAAAGAACGAGATAGTTGTGTCTCCAGGAGGAAATGACGCTTTCATTTCCGTCTCTTAGCTCGGTTTTGTGCTGCTGTAGCAACCTAACTCTGTATTAGCTCCAGAGGCTGCTCTGGTGAAAGTGTGTTGGCAGAACTTCATAGGGCATCTTTGAGAAGGTACCTGACAGCGTGTTTCAGGTAGGTTGGTTTGGGCTTTTTTTCTTTTCTACCCAGAGATACCCACTGTAAGCTTTGTCCATGAGAATTTTCAGCATCTGAAACTCGAGACTTTAGCAAAAAACCCACTGCTTCCATAAGGTGAATAATCTCTCTAATGGATGGCATGTGTTGTGTCATGGTGTTAAAGAAATCAATTCCACCAGATGCTCAGCTGTCTCCTAACCTTCAGCTGCTGCTTCCCTTATGCTTCATGTCCAGATTGCTTGGAAAGTATTTGTGGGGATGGGGAAGGTGGGGTTTGGTATATTTTAGGCATTGGAAGTTGTGGCTGCCCCCTCTCGGACAGTGTTCCAGAACAGGTTGGATGGGGCTTTGGGCAACCTGGGCTAGTGAAGTGTATCCCTTCCCATGGCAGGGGGTTGGAGCTAGAGGTCTTCAAAGTCCCAACACAAACCAGTCTGTGGTTCTATGATCTTGGACAAAAAAGAGAATTTGATATTTCTTGCAGGGCTGTATTGCTTTAGCATGGTTTGCTCTGAGTAAATTTTTGAATTTGATGGTATTAAAAGAAAAACAATAGTAAAACTCAAAGTGCATCCATTCCTTTTTGATATACTACATCATTTCTTCTGACATGCCTTCCTATGGGTTAATCTTTGTACTAACATGGTTCCTCTGTACCCTAAAAGCAAACCACAGAAGCAGTTACTGTCTCCAGTGGTGTATGTGCTGTTTCCTCGCGGAGCTTAGTGTGTTCAAAAAAGCTTTCTGCTTTTGGTTTTGTTAAACACTATTCTATACTAAAGCTTCCTACTGACATTGAAGCTCTCTTGTGAGATCATGAAGTTGACTCAAGGAGGGTGTTTAAATATCCAATCAGGTTAGTACGAAAGTGTCCTTAAAAAGAATCAGTGTCCCGATTCTGTTAGTATCGTTCTCACTGGTGGTTGTGAGGAGTGGTGGTGTAAATAGTTGAACCACTGAAGAAAAGTGGTTTAGTAATAAATTCAGTGATGGCTTTAATGATAATAGAGCATAGGCTGTCTTCCTGCCACCTTCTTGCAAGGAGATTTCCTTCAGTAGCACCAGTGTTATAGCTTGGTCTTGCACAGTGGAATTCAGAGCATAGTGGAAAAATGACAAGTGACAGTGGCTTGTTCCAATGCAAATCATAGAATCATAGAATGGTCTGGGTTGGAAGGGACCCCAAGGATCACAGAGTTCCATCCCCCTGCCACAGGCAGGGCCACCAACCTCCAGGCCTGGATCTACACAAGGTTGCCCGGGGCCCCATCCAACCTACTGGGGGACAGGGCATCCACCACCTCTCTGGGCAGCCTGTACCAGCACCTCACCACTCTCTCTGTAAAGAACTTCCCCCTCGTATCTAATCTAACCCTCCCCTGCTGTAGCTTCAATCCATCCCCCTTGTCCTGCCATTTTCTGCCCTTGTAAAAAGTTGATTCCCCTCCTGTTTCTCTGCTCCCTTCAGGGACTGGAAGGCTGCAATGAGGTTCCCCCGCAGCCTTCTCTTCTCCAGGCTGAACAAGACCAGCTCCCTCAGCCTCTCTTCGTAGGGGAGGTGCTCCAGCCCTCTGATCATCCTCGTGGCCCTCAAAATGGCACGATAAAAAATAACGAGCTGTGCCAGAACTTCTAATTGATCTGCTTATGCATAAGTACTAATAATTTTTGTTAAATACCATCAAAATCAAGGTGAACATGAAAGAAATTACCAAGATTTTTAGTTAAATGTGTGGGTTTATTTCTCATACCCTTTTCCCTGAAACAGCACCTCTCTGTAGATGGCTGAATCTAAAGATGCTTGCCAGATTTTGGGGGTAATTTTTTTAATTTAAAAACATTTATGTATCTGACAGGTTCTTCAGTTGGCTTTGTGCATATCATTTTACAGTTGGTGTAACTTGCCATCGTTTTCTCCTTTGCCAGTATATCGTTTGTTCCTGGAATTTTTGCCAGTACTGTACCAAAATTGTTGCCAAATGGTGATTCTTGTCTGAGTCCTCCTTCCTGGCCAAAATTTTCTTTTAGGTGTCCAGTGAGCTGTGTAGGATTTCCTCCTGCATGTGGAGGTCTATCATCTATCTTACACCCATGTAGATTTTCTATTTATATATGTACGTTGGTATCTGTGCAGATATATAGTCATATATATTATATATGTCATAGGAATAATAGAAATATCTTAAGTTTTCTTCCTGAAGCTTCCTGAATTGACATCTTCAATTATTAGGTTTACTTCCCACCTGCCCAGTCCTTTTCCAGGAATTGCAATAAATCTCAGCATGTGGTATGCAGATGGATGGGGAATGACAAGGATAATGTATAGATTTTTTTTTTTTTTACTGCTATTACTGTGCCACGTTCCTTTAATGAACCAGAATTTACAAGTACATCTGCTTGTATTGGAAGCTGTAGTTAACTGAAATTAAGTTCTAGAATAGAAGACTTTGACAGTCTTCATGATAGACAGTGTTGATATCCCAGCTTTTAATGATGCAGGTGTATTGTTCAGAATACTTTTCATGATTATCCTTGAAGTGATTTATTTAAAGGACTGGTAAGTTCACAGCACTGCATGGGCACGCCAGTGCTTCACGCTCGCTGAGTTTGAGTCCTCCGATCCAAAAAGCAGAACATGTTAGAAGTTTGGGTTACTTCAGAGAGTTAACTTCTTGATTGAAATGATTTTATGGTTTTGAGATTCAGAAGCTGAAAATAACTGCACTTCAACACGGGTACCTAATTTTCTCTTCTGCTGTACTAATTACTTGTGGAGCTTCACAATGAAACTGAGCGTCTCCCTTTTCAGGTTTCTGTTGCCACTCTTGTTCTGATGCATAGGGATATTTGTTCAGAGTAGCTCCTATTGCATGGAAAAGCCTCAGGAGGCAGCTACAGACAGAGTGCGATATTTTGTGTTGGTGTGACATTAATACCGTATCTGCTAAATAAAAACCCACCCAGCTCATTTACCGCTTTCTGCTGGGTGATAGCTGTGCCCGCTAGAACAGAGGGAGCATTTTGGGTTGAGCCTGCTGCTCTGGGTGCTGTTCTGCCCCATCTTATGTGTTAGCATGTCCATCTGTGTTTCCTTTACCATGGCTTTCCGCGTTTCTCTTCAAAACACTCTGCTTGTTGCTGCTCGCTACTTCTGCGGGGTGTAGAGTTGCTCACCCTGGTAAGTACTCACTGAATGGATTCAGCCACCTGCTTGGAATATCAGCTGCCTGAGCTGGTCGGTGAAGGGCTTGTTCTGGGCTATGTTTGTGTCTGTGCAGGCTTTGTAAATGAGTAAGCTAGTGCATGGTGTGCTCTGTTACGCTTCAAGTGTAAGGTTTAGATTAGATATTAGGGGGAAGCTCTTTACAGAGAGAGTGGTGAGGGCCTGGAACAGGCTGCCCAGAGAGCTGGTGGATGCCTTGTCCCTGGAGCTGTTCAAGGCCAGGTTGGATGGGGCCCTGGGCAACCTTGTGTAGATCCAGGCCTGGAGGTTGGTGGCCCTGCCTGTGGCAGGGGGCTTGGAACTCTGTGATCCTTGGGGTCCCTTCCAACCCATGCCATTCTATGATTCTAAGTGTAGGCTGTATTGGGGGTGGGGGGGGATTCTGCTTAGGTTTTTTTTTTTAAAAAAAGTTAATTCTTTCGATGTAAACTGTTGCTAATTTTGGCATCTAGTTAGAACAAACATTTGTACTGCCGGAGTTAAGAGATTTCTATTCCTGCCTTGCTATGCTAAACTTGGATTGTCTTTTTTGAACATTAAAAATCCTGTAGCTGTCTGTGTATATATTTTCTTGTTGAAAAAGAGGATGCTATCAGTTTTGGAGGTGTGGCTGAAGTGACCATTCTAGTCCGATACAGGAGTCCTTTGGGGTTTTACTATATATTTTTACCTGGACAAAAGTGTTATTACCTTTGAGTTGTATACTCTTATTGTTTACTTCATGATCTCTGTAGAGCTGTTTTGGTTTCTTAATCGCTTAATACGGTAAAGGAAGGCTCAGTGAGGTTAGCACTGTTTCAATTTTCAGTCCAACCTCAGTAGTTTAGGGAAGGCTGAATGGGGTGGCTCAGTTTCAATGGCTTAACCCTTTTTTGCTGATAGCTGTAGGTAAGTGATGAAACCATTGCATCACTTTACTCTCTGAAAATGGTCTTTATCATCATTATTCTTTTTGCTGCAGAGTAAAAATTAAATGTTCGGAGTAAAGAGCTTAGGCTTGAAATGTGATTAAATGAAGAATCCAATCCCTTTCCAGGTGATTGGGGAGGCAGTAAAAATATCTGCACGCAGTGTGGAACTGCACTGACTGTAAGCAGGCAGGCAGGATGGTCCCTTGCATGATTCACAGAATCACAGAGGTTGGAAGGGACCTCCAGAGATCATCGTGTCCAACCCACCTGCCCAAGCAGGGTCCTAGGACAGGTCACACAGAGAAGTGTCCAGATGGGGCTTGAATATCTCCAGAGAAGGAGACTCCACATCCCCCTGGGCAGCCTGTCCCAGGGCTCTGTCACCCTCACAGGGAAAATGTTCTTCCCCAGATTGGTGTGGAACTCCCTGTGCTCCAACTTGAGGCCATTGCCCCTTGTCCTGTCCCCACAGACCACTGAGAAGAGGTTGGCCACTTCCCCCTGTGTCCCACACTTGAGATATTGATAAACATTGATCAGATCCCCTCTCAGTCTTCTTTTCTCAAGGCTGAACAGCCCCAGCTCACTCAGCCTTTCCTCATAGTGGAGATGCTCCAGGCCTTTAATCATCTTCATAGCCCTGTGCTGGACTCTCTCCAGGAGATCCCTGTCTTTTCTATACCAGGGAGCCCAGAACTGGACACAATACTCCAGGTGGGGCCTGAGCAGAGCAGAGTAGAGTGATGAGCAGAAACTATTTCATTCCTTGGTCTCCTTTTTTTTGTTGTACTGACTTCTTAGAGGTTTGAGAACAGCCTTAGTTCTTCAAAAAGAATTACCTTCTAAGGTGGTGCCTTCAGGGAGCTTGCGTCAGTAGGAGTAACGTGAAAGAATATTAAGGTTACCAAGTAACAGTTTTAATAGATTGAGATAAATCATTAATAGATGCTGAGCTTTTCTTAATCTACCTTTGTGCGATTTCGTATTTGTGTAATTGCCTGGACCACCAAACTCGTGTCAAGTGAAGTAGCTTCCCTCCACCCTTCACCAAATTTGCCTTGTGAAATCTGGCTGTGCTACCAAAAAGAAAACTAAAACAGTAGGTCATGCCTAAGCAGATCTAAAAGGGTTTCTTGGCCTAATTTGCAGTTTTTAACAAAACTAGAGGAATGCTGACAGTAAATAGGTGTGTATACATATGTCAGTGGTCAAAGAATATGTCTGGCTTTGCAGCTGAGGCAGCATTTGTAATCTTGTGAACCCCAGAAATGGAGAATGTCTGATGCTTTCTATCTTTCATTTCTGGGTCCAGTAACACAATGTTTTGGCCAAAAGATTAACCTCACAGTTGGAAAAGGCTTATAAACAGATTCCTAAACCTCGCTCTCAGCACCTCTGCTATTACTCATACCTGAGTCACCGTGCATCTCTTCAAGCATCCCCTTGAAATGTGATTTGCGTCATAGGGAATGTAAAGTGTGAATGTATTTGTAAATCTGGGTGAGTTTAGCAGAACAGCTGTGCCCCAGAATTTGTACCTTTTGATTGGGATGGGGGTCAGATGTTGTGCTGTCATGAAGGCACAAGGTTTATGTGCTGTGGTCTTCGGGAAGAAAGGAGGTAAAAGGCAAATTTGAATAGTTTCATGAACAGTCAGGAGAAACTTCCCTTTGATAATGTCAAATTATCATTAAATGCTTCTGTCAAGGGTCTGAAGAATAAACTCTTCTAGATACTAAGTGCTTTAAAAATTCTGAGGGTTTTTCATGCTTGCCATGGATGGAGCTCTGAAGTACATTGTTGATGTTGGTGAACTTTGACTTCACTGCGGTTTTGTGTATTAAGTGAGATTTTAGGTTAGCCTTCTATTAATAGTTGTCTCTTATTCTTGTGTTTCAAGGTTGTATTTATCATTAGCATTTTTCTGTCTGAGCTGCAGCTGCTGAACTATCTTTAGGGTCACAATCAGGGATGCCACCATACCTTTTCCGTTGTTTAAATACACCTTCTGTGGCATATACTTCATTGACACTGTGCCAAACCATACAAAACTCCTTGCGGAAAGTTTTGTGTGAAAGTGCACCTAAAGTGGTGGTTCTGTAGTCAAGTTGTTGAGTGACAGCGTGCAATGCCTAAGTTGCAAATATGTTGGAACCTTATTAAAATCCTGGGCAGGTTGGATGATGATGTGTGCTGCAAATGTTAAAAGACAATAGCTTCCCCCCCTCCCTTTTGAATTATATTGTTAGTTTGTAAAGCACGTGCTAGGTTAAGTAGTTAAACGAGTGCTTGGTACATGGTACAAATGATTTTACCATGGCATTTTTGAGGAGGTTAGAAATAGTGCTTTTCACAATGAGATGGATTTGAGTCCCCACTGTAAGTGTTTGATTGCAGTTCCTTAAGTGTTTTAGTTGACTTTGAATATGATCCAGCAAGTTACATGAAGGAAGGAACCTCAGGGGCTTGTTTGGTTTTTTTTTTGTGTGAGTGTGTAAGTTTAAATGAAAAAGTATCTCCTGTTCTTTGAACCTAGGCTACGGTTGTTCATAATCTGAAGTAGGAACCTCAAAATAAAACTGTTTGTATTTACCCAGAGATACTCTCAAGAGTTGAGACAGTGTAGCTGCAGATGCAGTCTCCACAGGTTCTCTTTTACTATCATTGACTACTATTAACCTGCTTTCCCCTGTGCAGGAAAATTCAACTACTTCTGTTTGCACAGACAGTCAAATACGTTTATTAACAATTCTGTAACACAAATCTTTCTGAAAGTTGCTTTAAAGATCCTAAACTGAAAATGGAAAACTTTGATTTCAAAAAAGGACACCCCCTTGACCCTTTTTAAACTCTCTAAATGATTCTGTGTTGGCAAAAGTGAATATTTGAGTCTGTGGTTGTTGCTTAAAACCATAAATTCCCATCCCCATCTGTAAGCTGTTGATAAATACCTGTATTCAAACCAATCTCCTTGATGCTTTATCTCAGTTCTTGTAAAACAGACTCTTGTTTTGCTTTATATTTTGTTTGTTAGGTTTTCCATTTTCTTGGATATCAGTTATCAGGATAACTTTACCAAAACTTTTGGAAGCAGGAATGCAGAGGGTGGGAAGAGTGGCTTTTTCCTCTTCCTTCTGTGTAGTATCTTCTAAGAGAAAACTTTTGCCCCCCTCTTAGCCATGCTAAGGTTTTGGACAACTTGCCAACTGTAGGCTCCAGAGCAATTGCACAAAGATCCTTTGGTAGCCTCTTAGGAGTACACCTGGATATGGGCATATAATGATTTCATGGTACAGCCTATCTGAGCAGCCATTCTTTTAGAAGAATCAGATTTTGCTTCAGCTTCATGCTCCAGTATCTCCATCAGCATTTTAAAACGTTTACCTACATCTCAGGGGAGAGAACGTGATGCTTAGAGTAATGCTGCACCACATTAATTTGAATCTACAATGGAGAAAAAATCGATAAATCTACAGAACTTATAGGAGGTTTTGCAGTGGGATCTTACTTTCCCCTTTGTTCTTGCTTCTTCAGAGATACTTAGTTACCATAACAACACAAGGTAGTTAAATGCATGCCGGGGTGGTTTTTTTTGGTTTGAAAGTGTATTATATGTAAAATGAAACCTCCTCAGTCACTCAGAAACAATTTGATAATTCTGTTAATGGCTTTTATTCTGAAACTCAAATATTGACTTGATAAACGTGGTGAAATATTTAGGAATGGCACCTCGGGGATGGGGTTTTTTTTATACTTTGCAGTGAACTTGTGGGGTAGTGCTTGTTAACATGTAAATCTGTATTGAGGATTTAGGACATGGAAAAATATCATGTCTGTTGTCAGTCTTTCAACAAAGTAAAGTCCTAAACCATCTGAGATGCTACTAGGGCTCAGACAAGTGTATCGTTGTGATGCATTGCAGCTTGAATACATATCTCCCTGCCCCCTTTCCAGGTGGTAGTGAGCTGTCTGTGACTTTTTGTGTGTAAGGAAAATGTTGATGTGCTGACCTCTGTCTCTGGCTGGTGAAGGTGAGGGGAGCGCAGCAGGTTACCAGGCTTTACAGCAGCTAGAGCAATGTACCACACAGCTGAACAGTGCAGAACGTGGTGGTAGGAAATACATCTGTTCTCCTGTGTGCAGTTTTGTGGTGGGCAGAGTGCTGCATTGGCCTAACTTCACATCTCCAGAAAGGACGCAGGTATTGAGAGCACTAGCCAAAGTGCTTAGCTTTGAAAGAAAGCAAGTGTTGTGCTTCCATTTCTGCTGGGCGCTGGAGCTGAGGAGAGCTGACATTTCAGCAGCAGAGTGATGTCTTCATAGAGATGATGAGTACAGGCTGAGTCATGTAATCTTCAGCTTCAAAAATGAAAATTTATCTGCTGTACGTGATGTTTTTCATTGCTGCCAGCTCACTCTGAAAACTTGGTTATGTTAGATTTGCAGTTGCAACAGTTTTGGCTTGGTTTTCTGGTTTTGTCTGGGTTTTGTTCTTTGGAGAAAAGCACACGTAGGTTTTCTAGCAACTTGCCAACAAATTTCACCTGCAAGAGCCACAGTGTCACTTTTTCTGGGGCTCAGTCAGGACTTTCCTATTTAGAAGCATAGAATTGTTGAGTTTGGAAAAGACGTTAGAGATCGGGTTCAACCATAAATCTGACACTGCTAAGTCCCACTAAACTGTGTCCCAAAGTGCCACAGTACCATATCTACACTTATTTTTAACTGCCTATGGGGATGGTCTCTTGTTTCCCATGGGGTCTCACCTACTAGTTCCCTGAGTGAGCTAAAATCACTTCTTCCAAGGTCTAGGTTCCTGTGCTCTACCACTCTTCTTCCTCACTTCCCCTGGCTCTTCAGCGCTTCTGTTCGTAGTGAGCAGGTCCAGGGAGGGGATTGTGCTCCTGTACTCAGCACTGGTGAGGTCGCACCTCAAATACTGTGTTCAGTTTTGGGCTCTTCACCACAAGAAGGACATTGAGGTCCCGGAGCGAGTCCAGAGAAGGGCAGCCAGGCTGGGGAAGGGTCTGGAGGGCAAATCCTATGAGGAGCAGCTGAGGGAGCTGGGGATGTTCAGCCTGGAGAAGAGGAGGCTGAGGGGAGACCTTATCACTGCCTACAACTACCTGACAGGAGGTTGTAGAGAGGTGGTCGGTGGTCTCTTTGCCCAAGTGACAGGAGACAGGACAAGGCGGAATGGGCTCAAGCTGTGCCAGGACAGGGTCAGGCTAGACATTAGGAAAATGTTCTTCACTGAAAGGGTTGTCAGGGCCTGGAACAGGCTGCCCAGGGAGGGGGTTGAGTCACCTTCCCTCGATGTGTTTAACAGACAGGTAGATGAGGTGCTCAGGGATATGGTTTAGTAGAGGACAGGTACGGTTTGGACCTGGTTATCTCCAAAGTCTCTTCCAACCCACTGGTTCTGTAGTCACTGCAGCCAAGGCTGCCACTGAGCATCACGTCCCCAGCCATACCTTCCTGGTCTGTGAACAGCAGCTCCCCAGCTGGGCCATCCAGTACCTGCAGCAAAAGCTTAGCCCCATTGCTCTGTAATTTTGCAATAGAGATTGAAATAAAAACATTCTTCCACTGTGCTGGACAGTAAATTGAATCCCAGTTGATTAAAAGAAAATGTGATGCTGCATACAAAAGTCAATATAAATAGTATGGGGTTGGTTTTTTTGTTTATCTCTGTAGAATAGAAGTTGGGGGCATCTTGGTAAAATACAATAAAGGGAATTTCTTTGCACATGTCATCAGTATTTTATGAAGCAGAAGCACAGGCAGATTATCTGGAATCAATACAAACTTTCGAATCAACAAATAATTTCTCATGCATGCTAAATAATCATGTGGGAGATGCTCATTGCGAACAAGCTGGTAATATTTTTCTCCACACAATTTTTGAAAAGAAATTTCTCTGGTAACACTGACATTTGCCAATTTGGTCTTAAATTACTTTTTTTCCACTCTGTTAAAATGTAGCTTGCCTCGTTACTCTACAGAGAATCTTTTTATAGCCCCATGCATGTTAGCCTTGCAGGCCATTTATGTCATTTTTTTCTCTTGTTCTTGCTGAGTTCCTTTGGTTGTTTTTTTTAATCTCTTGTCTTTTTAAAGGAGAGGATTTAAAGAGGAAAATCATGAGACATAACATTTAGCTTTCAAGCTTGATTATTTTACCTCTTCAGTGTATCACAGCATCATCCAAGAATCGTGTGTAAGCTGTGGTGCACATTTTTGACTCAGTGTTTTAATGGAGGCTGGAGAGATTAATAAATGGCTCACTGCCAAGAGGTGTTAGCGTCCTACTAACGCAGTTTAGTTTGTGGTTCTTGCTAAAGTGCAAAATCTGAGGTATAAATAAATCCAATAGCTTCTGTGGGATTGAAACCTACCTAAGTTAAATATCCTAATCGTGTGATGCTTTCTCCTTTCAATTGAATCTTGTCCATAATTAAAGATCCTCTTTCTGTGATGCATTAGTGTGAAATATTAATTATCTTGTTTCTGATAACTTTTGAAGAGTTTTCTGTTTAATAAATACTTATATTGAAAGTACAGTTAAAAATAGTTGCTAGCTATGAGACTAAATCAAAAGCACTATAAAAAAATGTCACTTGCAAGTGATGGATGTTTTTCCCAAGCAGTGATTTTTACTTCAAGGTGATGGCCGTTGCACCTCATGGCTGGTAGGGGAGGAACTATGAGACACTTTAGTACCGCTCATTTAACCTGTTGGAGGTGAATGTGTGGCAGAAGTGAAGCCCAAGTCAAGAGGCAGCTTTGGGCAGCAGTTCTCTTGCCTCTTAACCTGTGTTTGTTGCCAGTGGTCTCATCCTTGGTGTCTCTTTTCCTTTTTAAAACGGAAGCTTTTCATACAGCTGAGTAACAAAAGGCGTTTCAGCTGGTTTTGTTTTCCTAGGCAGACAGAAATTGCTTTGTTACTGTCTTTGAGGGGAAAATCCAGACACGTCTTAATCCTAACCCAGTTGACCAGGTAGGGCATTAATAATTTCGCATTGTCACTCTTTTAAAAGTAGCTGTAATTAGTGTAAAATGTTTCTTCTGTATGACACAGGTCAGCTGTCTTGTAGCTTTGTAGTACGGAGCTCATTTGGCTTGGCCCATAAAATAAGGTCAAGGTTGTTAGTGGGTTTTGGATGGATTGCTTTTTTGTATACAGTATCTGCCTCATCTTTGAGGAAAGACAAGTCTTAGTGCTAAAAATTGTGTTCCTTTCCTTGTATTTATGATAAAGCAAACTGTAAGATGGTATGATTTTAATTGTCTTAAAGTTAGACTATTTCATACAAAATTAAATGCATTGATTTTTAAAATACTTTTTTATATATTGGCTCCTTATATTGAGCCAAGGTATCTTTGTGAAGACTATTTAGCTTGAATTTAAAATGGGTAAGAACAAGTCTCTTGGAAGACTGATACAGTCTTAGTTATTTGCATCCTGCGTACATGCTATTGAGTGATTTGATACCCATATTATATATCATATTCAGAAAGATTAAATAAAGGTATTTTCTGTGATTTTGTTGTTGTTGTTTCGGGGGGGGG
>VZTU01001220.1:119972-205099 GCA_013400835.1 Zapornia atra
GTTTGTTTTTCTCCCCATCCTTCCCTTCCATCCTGGTTTATTAAGTCTTGGTCTGCTCACTAAAGGCGAGATTCCCATACTAGGGAAAATATCGTGAATTGCTGGTACATTTGGATGCCCCGTCCCTGGAAGTGTTCAAGGCCAGGTTGGAGGGGGCCCTGGGCAACCTTGTGCAGATCCAGGCCTGGAGGTTGGTGTCTCTGCCTGTGGCAGGGGGGTTGGAACTCTGTGATCCTTGGGGTCCCAACCCAGACCATTCTGTGATTTGTGTTCTGCTTTGTCATCTCATGTTTCTTGACAGCTTCACCTTTTTAGCAGCTGCTGTGTAAAAAGACTTGATTCATTGCCCACTTCCTAAGCATGCACATTATTGCTGCATGCTAAGGTGCAGGCTGGAGAAAATAGAATGTAACATTGAGCCAGACACCTAAATCTCTAGGTACGATGTCTTTGAAGTCCGGACATCAGCACACGCCACAAGGTTGATTAATATCGACTTCTGTCAAATAGTCTGTATCTCAGGCAGCTTGCTGTAGATGTTAATCTCAGTTTTATTTTTAGCAAACCATTAGTCTCTCACAGGAGAGTGTGGGAGTAATTGTCAGAGCTGGTGAAGGACTGCTATTAAACCGAATTGCTGTAGCAGGTGTTGGGTGGGATCTCCTTCGCTCTTATCAATTAGCAACTGGTGGCTTCACATTTTAAAGACATGTGAAAAGCAGCCCTGTCATACAAAGATCTTCTAGCCTCCCTTTCAGCATTTTTAGCTTGGGTCTTTTGACAAGTATTCCTTTCAAAGTTTCTGGGTTTTGTCAACGTACAAGAATTTGTACTATGCAAATCCTTTCGTTAGCCTTTCATTCTTGGAAGGGATCTTTTGTTAGGGGACTGTGTTTAGCCCCAGTTGGCTAAGGAAGTGAGGCTTTTGTGACCTGCCTTGCCCATCCATCAATCCCTTTCTTTTACCCTTCCTCCCTCACTCCAAAAGGAGCGGGGTGGGAGGGGAGAATCTACCAATGTCTTGGGTATTAACTGACTACTGATTTCCATCGATGGCAAAGTAGTGCTCTTGATACAGACTGTTGTGAAATGTGGTGACAAAGTAGGTGAGTCCAAAGGATCACTGAGAAACAGGTAAAACCTAGAAACATACCTGTCCTGGTTGTCCACAGGTAGGGCTGCCCCGTGCTCTGCCAAGCCTCAGGCATCTGCTGGCTTGATTACAGCTGTCACATTTTGTGGTGTGGCAGGGCTATCTGGCTGTATGAACAGGGGAGAGGAGAGTACTTGGAGTCCACAAATAACTGGGGCCTATTGGTCTCAGCAACCATTGGTAATGTGAGTCTCATCTTCAGGGAAGGGAGGTGATGGGTGCATTTCTTTCCATCCTGCATGTTGTCTTCATACCAACACTTGCTGTGTCCATCTTTACCAGTCCACTGTGCTCTTCTGAAGCCAGTGGCATTTGAGGAGTTTGTTCCTTCAATTGTCTTCGAAGTCGAAGCCTAAAGCTGTGGTTGCACAGAACCTCCTCACTTATCTTTGATTTATCAAACATAAAGCATTTGATTTAGCAAATACAAACCCCACCAAAGTTTATGAAAGGCAAGACAGGAGAGGAAAAGCTTGTCCAAAGCAGAATGTGGGCTCCTTTGCTCTGAGCTTTACCCGCTTCTAGTCATGCGGTTCACCCAAGCTGCTCCTCCTTTTCGGTGCGCTGCAATCATGACCAATTACATTTGATAGGAGATTTCGGTAACTTTCTTGATCCCCTTACTGCTGCCTCTCTGTGAAGCTTGTTGCGTGGCTGTTCAGGAAGCTTATGACAGCAAAAGACAACAACTCAAAATAAACACAGTTCCCAGCAGGGAAACTCTTCGTCAAGCACTAACCTGAGAAATCTTCTGCGGAGTGATGATCCAGCTCATTCTGGCAGTGGTATCAGAGCTAATTAGGATTAATGCTCTCCTCCAGATCATAACTGCCTCAACTTCTGTATATGAAAAGCACCTGTGAAAGCACCATAAACATTTGTTAAATAATTGGCCTGGAGACCCAGCTCCAGGATGTGCAAAATTAGGAAATTCTGTAAGTTTTCACTTTGCAAGGAATTGTAGAAACATAATTTAGCTTGCAAAAATCTGGAAGTGTAGGTAACAGTAGTACTTCTTTTTTCCCCCCTAGCTGGCTGTCAGAATTGTGTGTATTAAATAAAAATGTGATTGATAAAGCTGTTACTGTTTTAATTGGATGGCCAGTTCTGTGTGTTCCTGAGATTTCACATGTGAGCATTATGAATTTCTGCAGCAGGGCAAATAATATATTTCTGCAAAAGGCAGAGGAAAAGCTTCTTTTCGTGCTCTTCTCTGCTTTCAGAGAGGTTCTTCCCTCTTACTGTAAGGACTTCATTCACGTAGCCATGAATAGTTGAAATGCTGCCTTTAAGAACATTCTTGTCTCCTGCCACTGAAATAGTGTGTAAGTGGCGATGAAAACAGAGGAATACTAAAAATTGAACCTAAAAATTAAGGTGGCAAGATATGTAGGAGGACTAATGCCCCTATTGCTCTAATATGATTTTAGATAACTTTTATTTAGTTCTATTGATATATGAAGGGTGAAAATACACATTTCATTGGGATTTTTTTCTGAAGTGGATTACAGGTTGGGTTTGAAGTTTGTCAAATAATGTGAGTAATCTGGCAGAGATACTAGCGCTGTGACAGTGTTTGTTTATTATAGCAATATACCAAAATACCCAATCTCATTGAGACATATACCCAATTTTTGAGGTTTCTTTAGATGCTTTAGTAAGAGATTACTGGACAAAACAGAGTTTTCTGTTTTCAGTTCTACTGCATTCCAGCGCCACACTTAGTAGAATTTAAAAAAAAAAAATTGATCTCCTGGTTTGGAAGTATCAGAGGAGGAGGTTCCATTTGCAACTCATTACTTCATTTTTCAAATACAAGGCTGTCACGTTGCTGGTTTGTTTTTGTTTTTTTTTTTACTTAAGTGAATCAGTCCTCCTCTTGTTCGTGAAGAGCTTTGATACATTTCAGTGTGCATCCTTAGGAAGGAGCATGGAAAGCAAAACCAGTCGTTGTGTGGGATGTCAAAGTCTGAGTAAAGTTTCTGTCTCTACTTCATAAGAAACCCCGTGGGATTCTTGATTTAGTAATGCTGTGTGCACATTTGTACATGCCAGTTGCATTTTAGGGCTTGATTGCCTTGCTTTTTCTACTGAGGATCACAGCTCAATCCTTTATGGATAGAAGAAAATATTTTTATGGATAAAATATTTTATGGATCAGCAAATATTTTATCCATAAAATATTTTATGGATAGACAAATGAACTTTGGCCCTTGATTTTGGATAAGGAGGAAATAACACTGGTGTTGAGACAGTGAGAAGACTTCTGAACATAAATGTATGTAATTGCATGGAATACACCTGCACGCCTGTTTCTTAGACAGAAGGTGAATTTGTAAAACTTTTCACTCTAGATTTTCCTCAGCATTACGTTAGTGGCTGTGCCTTCCTATTTATAAAGTAAAAGGATACAGGAGGGACCCCTATCTTGAAGAGATATCCATACTGCTAAGGCGTCTATTTTTTATTTTGGTTAATGACTTCATCAGAGAAGCAATGCAAAGCATGCTGCATTCCCCCACAGAGTGTTTGTTCTCTGGCCGAAAACATAGCCTGGTGATTATGGGAGCTCCTTAATGAGAAACACTTTTTTCTGTTTGCTTAAAGAGTTTAATACCTTTCCATTGCACCTCTGTGGCACAGCTCAGTGTACTGTCTGGTTTGGTTGCGTACAAAGTGGTTATTCCAATTAATTATCCAACTTAAAAGTCACCTTCATCCTGTCCCTATGTTTATATTTTAAAGGTTTAACAAGTCTGCATTTATTATGTTAATTCAAGTTCTACCAGTAAGGCTTTTTTACTGTAGAAAAGCAGAACGAGTATGGGCTGAAAACAAATCAATCCACTTTTTTAAAAGCCAAGTGCTTATGAAGTTTGATCTGGGTGACTTAACCCTTTAGTTGACAGAGGCTTCTCATGATGATCTGCTCTCAAAAGAAGACATTCATGGTTCCTGGCACTGTGTGATAAACGAGGTTGGTTAAAAGGATCACTAAGCCATAACACAATTACACATATAACCAGAAGAAAGAAAACCAAACTGGTGTGTCTCTTCCCCCTCTTACCCAAATCAAGGCTTTTTAAGCCACTTGTAGGAACTCAGCATTTTTGTAGTGTTCCTTAGTTTTGAAGTTTTTTAAACCCTTTTACCTGGCCTCATGGGAGTGTTTAAAAAAACTTATCTCCCAAAGTTTCTAAGAGGCTTTTCAGTAGCAGCTCTCGCTGTATGTGAGCTCATTTTAACTGCAGAGTATTGTAGTACTATGCTATCTGCTTACTTATGCTCTGGTTTGAGTAGTAATGTGAATAATAAATTATTTACATTGCCAGTTTATGCAGAAAATACTGGGTTTTTTACTAAAGTGCTGTTTTCTTCCCAACCAGCTTCATTTGCGCAAGTCTTTCAAGATATCTGGTAATTCTCTGTATGAACCAAAGGCTTTTCTCTGCTCATTTTCTCCTCTGCTGATTAGCTATTGATCATTAGCTGCAGGAATTATGTGCTAATGCAGTCTCTCTGCTGGAAGCTGGGCTGTTGAGCTAAAATAATATTTGTTGGGATCGATACCCTAGAAATACAGCGCTTTACTGCTGCCACTTCTTCTCATTATCAGTCAGGATCTGTTCAGAGTATTCACTGGATTGCTACACCAATATATATTACCAGCAACTTAAAAAGCAATATAGTAATTAATTATCCACTTAACTCTGTTTCTAACAAACGTGGGTATAATTTTTCAGACTGTCTCTCTGAGAGTTCCTATATAGGAGTCGCGATAAAGATGTATTTTCACAGTCTTTTAAGTGCATGCTTTTTAGCTGCTATGCTGATAAATCATTATTTAAATTTAAAATATTTTCCTGCTAATATTTTAAATAGTTTTCCCTTTAAGAACTTTTGATGCTAGATTTGAGATCTGGAAGCTTATCTTGCTGAATGTTGTCACTTCACAGTTAGCTCTCACCATTGTTTCTATTTCGCCAACTTTCATTTAATTTCTGCACTGTGGGTTTGCCTTCTGTCTTTGTAAAGTTTGAGGTCTCTGGTCTGTGTCCTTGCTGCTTTGGTTCTGCGGCTTATCTTAAAGGTGCTCTGAGCACTTGTTTGAAGATATGTGTGAGGTGTGTTTGGGTTCTGCAGCTATCACTAGTGCTGGGGGTTAATGTACCACAGCCAAACGGGTATCAAAATGAAAATAGCACCCAAATGATGGAAACTTGTGAATTATTGTACTCCAAGCATTCTTTTAGAGAGTTAATTAGGATTCTTCTACAATTTAAAAATTAAAATAGGATTAATCCAAAGTAAATAGGCTTGCCTTAACTGAGCACATAATTCAGACGAAAACAAGGTGCTAAGCAAGAACTGAAGAACTAAAATAGTCTTATGTATTTCTCAATTACATTTTTTTTAAAATCTGCACTAGGAACATGAGTAGTTGTCACAAAGATTTCAGATGTAACCAAGCTCAACAAAACCAAATTCTCACAGGAGCAATAATCATCGTATTCAGTCTATGAAATGTAATGAACTGGAAAATTTTAGCATCATGTAACTGTGACTATTACATATGTTCAAAAGGATGCTCTTCCATCATTCCCAGATGCTGTAATCTCTCCGTGATCATTTGCAGGAGGGATGGAAGGAGATGCATTCACTCTGTTTTCATTTGTTTTGGCACTAATGCTGCTCCCCAGTTTCTTTCCATGGGACATGAAGACAGGGATCTCCTGGAGAGAGTCCAGAGGATGGTGATGAAGATGAGTAAGGGCCTGGAGCATCTCCCCTGTGAGGAAAGGCTGAAAGAACTGGGGCTGTTCAGCCTTGAGAAAAGAAGACTGAGAGGGGATCTGATCAATGTTTATCAATATCTGAAGTGTGGGACACAGGGGGCAATGGCCCGTCTCTTCTCAGTGGTCTGTGGGGACCGGACAAGGGGCAGTGGCCTCAGGTTGGAGCACAGGAAGTTCCACACCAATATGGGGAAGAACTTCCCAGTGAGGGTGACAGAGCCCTGGGACAGGCTGCCCAGGGGGATGTGGAGTCTCCTTCTCTGGAGATATTAAAGCCCCATCTGGACATTTCTCTGTGTGACCTGTCCTAGGGAGCCTGCTTTGGCAGGGGGGTTGGACACGATGATCTCTGGAGGTCCCTTCCAACCCCTACGATTCAGTGATTCTGTGACTGGTATCCAGCTTGTCGTCTGGGTTTTGCTCTCATGGCTGTTTTCTTCCTTTGTTCACATTCCACAAAGCCTTATGACTAAAATATTTTCTCATTCCATACTTGGAAGTGAGGACTTTTCTCCTTGAAGTGAAGCGAAATACTTAGTGGGGGTTGATGAAATGCCTGTCTAGGAGTGGGAAGTTAAGATACCAATTCTAAAACAAATGTGTTTTGGAAAACAGCAATATCAGCCTGTTCTCAGTGCGCTGTTTTCACTGTTTACATATAATATGTGAACATCACAAGCTGATTTTAAAAAAATCAATCTGGTGTACATTACTGTGGCATACTAGCAGTGCACTGCTCTAACATCTAGTGTGTGAAGGTTTTTCCATTTAAATTAAGTACTGCTGATGTAGCTTGGTATGTAATGCGCTTTTTACCATGAAAACGAAGCTTTCCTTGCAGTTTTGAAAGAATCTGTGTCCTAGCTTCACTATTTGCTGTGATAAATGAATGAATGGGATAAAGTAATGTTTTTTTTAAAAAAGCTATTATATTTCTCTATTCCCTAAGCACGTCCTTTTTGTTCCCTGTTTATTTTCTATTATCCAGATCCCATCCGACTGTTAAAACCATCTTCTTCCTTTACACTCTGGTTTTGATTTACATTTTCCATTACTGGTTTTGCAAAAAGATCTGGTGTTTGGGAGCTGTGGGTGGAGGGTGCCACTCACACTGACTAATGTTAGCCCATATTTTTGATTTTTTGGACTTTGTCTATAATCAGTGGGGAGAGAGCCAAAGTCCCCTTTAGGGCACAATTCACATGACTTAGATGCTGAGGTTTTAGCTTCAATACAGACAGACAACACTTTCAGGAATGGATATTTTTCTTAGAGCATTTGCTGTGATAAGTAAACTCCTTAAACTAGTTTTTAAAATACCCTGTTAGATACATTCCTCTTGCTGTGATTGATACATTTGCAAATGGCCAAACTGTGAAAAAGATTGAGGTTTTTTGTGATTCGACAGACATCTAGTGAATAGGTAATCAATAGGTCTTAAACGAGTATTTTTGAAGGTGGTTTAGTAATTTATTTTCAGAATCTGCATTAATCTGTACCTCCGAAGTCTTGCTATTGGCATCCTTTCCTAATACTCTCCTTGTCTTGAGGACTTTTTTTCCCCCTTTATATTTCTTTCCTCAGTTTATTGGCTCCTCTAACCTAATGACCCCTTCCCACCCCCCCTTTTTTTTTTTAAAGCCATTCCAGTGGAGTAACATGTTGATTTTGGGGAGATAAATGTGCAAGACCGAAATCTTGCATGGAGGGAACCAAGAAAGCTGGTTAGTATTCAAGACTTGATCACCTCCTTCAAGCTCAGGAGTGATGCATCCCAACAAAGTAGTCATCAGGCAAAAATTCTAGGAGGACTGCATAGATGAAAAGAGTGTTCCTGGGCAAATTCAAACGCAAAAAGAAAGCCTGTAGATGATGGAAGCAAGGATGAGCAGCTGGGGAGACAGCAATCCAGGCAGCCAGCAATCGTGTTAGGAAAGCTAAAATCCTGACAGAATTAAATCTGTCCCACACAACATACTTGTTTCCTAACTTGGAGAGACATGGATTTGATGCATTGGTAAGGAATTGGCTGGATGTGTACTTGAAGAGTTGTGATCAATAGCTCAGTGTCCCAAGTGGAGATCAGTGACAAGTAGCATTCCTTAGGGGGGATGATACTGAGACAACATGCTGGAAAGAAGGGATGTTATCCAGAGGAACCTTGACACACTGGAGAAGTGGGCCCATGCAAACCTCATGAAGTTCAATCAGGCCAAGTAAAAGGTCCAGCACCTGGGTCAGGGCAATCTCAAGCAGAACTTCAGGCTCAGCAGAGAATGGATTGAGAGCGATTTTGAAGGTTTCTTTCGTAAGAGAGAGATCGAAATAAGGGCATGCTTGAGAGAGTTGGGGTGGTTCAGCCTGGAGAAGACTCTGGGGAAACCTTACAGCAGCGTTGCAGTACCTGAAGAGGCCTACAAAAATCTAGGTAGGGACTGTTTATCAGGGAGTGTAGTGATAGGACAAGGGGGAATGACCTTAAGCTAGAGAAGGGTGGATTTAGATGAGATAGAGAAGTAGCTGTTTACTGAGAGGTTGGTGAGACACTGAACTGAGTTGCCCAGAGAAGCTGTGGATGCCCCATCCCTGGCAGTATTCAAGGTTGGATGGGGCTTTGAGCAACATGGTCTTGTGAAAGGTGTCCCTGCTCATGACAAGGGGTTGGAACTAGATGATCTTCAAGGTCCCAACCCAACCATTCTTGGATTTAGTTAAAACTTGCAGCCAATGCAAATGTAGCTACAACTGCTTTTCATCTGAGATGGTAATATAAATAGCATCTATTCCTATTATTAATACAAGAAACCAGCTTAAGCTTGATAGTAAATCCTAGGCAAGAACGTAAAAATAGCTTTTCTGAATCAGACAACTGCTGTATCTCCTTGTATGGAACAGAAAGGGGGAGAAAGCAAATAGTTATAAATCTTGTGTTTGTTTTCTTAGTTTCTAGAAGCCTGACTGGAGAACTTAATCAGCTGCATGTTCAATTACTTGCACTTGAAGCCCTTGATGAGATGATTTTTTTAACAATTTTTCTGACTGTTTTTTCAGTTTTCTTAAGTTTTGGCATCCCTAAGTCATGGTTAATAAGATTCATAGTTGAATTACATAAACTTGGTTGTTGTATAGAAATTCTCTGTTTCTAGGGTAACCAAACTGCTTGTAATGTTTCAGGAGGCAGATTATGACCTTGTAGCACGTAACTTCCCATGCCCCTTTAAGAATTTCTAAGGTTCTCTTTGCTTTTTGCTGCCCAGGAGCATTGAATTAATGTTTCCAGAGATCTGTCTGCAATATCTGCAAATGTTGTCTTAAAGTCACAAAAGGTTGATGTAGGAGTTTCCATTCTATATATATATTTAGGGAATGTCTCTTTCTTCTCTGAGTATTTGTAGATATGGGGGAAGTATACAATTCAGTCATCTAGAGGTATCTCTGCAACTCTTTGCATTCTAGCTGTTGCATCTCTTCACTGTTCAGTCTTTTGTTACCAGCTCAAATAACTGAGCAGACTTTGATGTGTTTTCCAGATCATACACAACAGTGTTGAACTGCGTGCTCCCCATGGAGGAAGGTTTGCTAACCTCTCTCCGTTGTGGAAGTGATCATGTGAAAATCCTTTCCCTTGTATCCTGTCCTTACAGAGCCATTCATGAGGATTTCCCCTTTCATCTTCTGATGGTCCTTTTTCCTCTCGCAGTCTTTAGCAAGATGTCTTATTGGAAGATTTAGGAAATCAGTCACATATGAAACAGATGCATCTCACAGTAGATCAATTCTTTAAAGGAATCATCCAATAATTTTGGCAAAATGAATTATTGTATTTGCTTTTCTTATGCTTAGTTTCACAACCACATAGGTGACTTCAAACAATTTTTAATCAGTTGAGAATACAAACGTTTTGTGAGAAATCTTACCCTATGTTACATTACATTCTGAAGTGGTAATGTTTTTGCTTGCTTGATGAATCTTATCTTTGCAGTATGAAGGAGTATGGATTATGTGTAAACAGTCAAATCGTCTCAGGACTATGAATTTTTCTTAAACTACTTGTCATTCCTGTTAGCCTGTAAGAAATGATGAGTTTCAACTCTTGGCCTGTGAACCAAAATACAACAGGGTGAATTGCCCTGAGCAGTTGCTGCATCTTTAATAAAGGTTAAAATGAATTGGAAACATCTTGTCTGGCTGTAAAAAAAATTCTCTGGTAATATTTTTACAGCGGCAGTTTACAAACAGACGCTTAATTATGTATGTGAAGAAGCCTAAAGACTCCAAAATCTGTTTTGCTCCACTGCAGAATTTCAAACTTCCCATAATTTAATTTTTTTCATTGTATTAAGAGCTTTACTCTCTCTTCTGAGGTAGTGAACTACTCGAGTATTAGAAACTTCACGTGTATAATTTTCATTCTCACAGTTTACATGTATGAAGTTTGCAGTTAGAGTGATTGCTTATCCTTAGCAGAACTCCCAGTGAGTCTGTATGAAAGCTTGGGTGAGCAGAAATGGATCTAAAAGCACTTCTGTGATCTTAAGGATCCCTGCTCACTGAGCCATCTCTCACTACTCAAAAACTTAGGGAATCTGTTAAATGAGGACCGGATGATTAGGATGAAGGACAGAGTAGCAAAAGGAAAAAAAGTATCGGTAGAACCAGTCATACAGTGGTTTTAGGTGCAGCAGCTTTTTTCTGCCTCTGACCTCCTCCAAATAGATTTGCCTGCTGTAATCTCATTGCTGTGCTCAGAGTAGGTTTGAGGATTAGAGGTGGTTTAGTGAGGGCTACAACCCCAACTGAGCTTCCGCCCCCCCCAAACACATACATGCACATAAGTCAGTTTAGTTACACTGGCATCTTTGTGTAAAATCCTAGACACTTAAATTTATGTTGGTATGGAAGAGGATTTCCTTCAGTGAGAGGATAAATTATGTTTTGGGAGCTCTGGTTTCCCCATCTGCTTGGGTTCTTTGTCCATTGGAAATCTCCCTTCTCATCAGGGCTGTGGAAATTTAGAAGTTGCCCCCACTGTCAGTCAAGGCTTTTGTTTGCTCTCATCTCATGAGAGACACATCTCACATTCGTATTTGTGCTTTAATTTGAAGTCTGTGGCTTGACAGCTTGTGGCCTACTAGCGGTAGCACATCAGAGTTCTTAAGGGCTTAAAAGTTTTACAGGACTGCTGGTGGTGTCTCTGTCTGCATTCACAAAGAACAGATTGAACTGTGATATCATAATGTTTGCCTGTGTTCAACCCCCACCCGTTTTTTGGGGTGGGTTTTGCTGAAGGATCATCATCACCCTAACGCTGCTGCTATTGTAACCAAGGGGACATTTTTCTTTATTGTGACAAAGACTTGGCAGTGCTAACATCACACTGGTTACTGAAGCAGCTACTGAAATTGCTATGAGAGAATAATTTTTCTTAAACGTTGTCCCCAGGAAGATTTGGTGTTCCAGTACAGAAGGATGAGTTGTTTTCAACAGTGATGATATCACTGAGCAAAGGAGGTGTAAAATCATTTAGTCTATACGGGGTGGAATCAAGACCCGATCTGTTTTGAAATGTAAAACACCAGAAGTGGAACACAGATACAATTCCTTTGTGATCAAAAATCCTACCAAGAAATTATTTGCAGTGCCTCACAATTACTGATATTTTCAGGTAGCTTTCAGATGTTGATCCGGCTGACAGATTATATGCAGTATTGATAAAATTCCAGTTTTAAAGTAATTGAAGAGTGTCTAAAACCCACAAAAGTGCATAAAGCACAGCTCAGTGATCTGAAGAAGGTGCATTTGGCTTCTGAGTGTTGTGTTACTAAAAACTCCTGAGAAATCCTAGCAGGGCCTTCAGCATGTGAAGGAGAGATGTGGCTCCAGCTGGTGCAGCAGGATTCATTTCAGCTCAGTGTGAGCAGCAGGGAGGTGCATTAGCCCTCAAAGTCTGCTTTCTGCAGAGGCTCTGCAAGGACTTGCGGGTGTAGTGGTAGCAACAGGAACTGTGGAGGATTCTGCAGGCATCACCATCCTTGGTACAAGGGCGAGCCGCAGCCTTTATACCGATGGATGATGGTTCAAGGTGATTCATCTGGTTTAAAGTTATCTGTTCAGACTTTTATGAAGTCCTGTATGGCTGGGGAAAGCCCCCGTGCACACCTTAGGGATGAAAACTGGTACAAGAATGTGATTTCTTTTTCAGAAGGGGTTAAGAAACAGTCTTGCTGAACTGTTATCAATGTGATTTTATATAATGAACCATAATCAGAAATAGTATGCAGGGCTGATTAAGGCTGTTGATGCAGTGAAACAGGAATACACCCACACATGTACTTTCTGTAGGTAATTTGCTTTTGAAGGTTTAGCATTGGAATCTAAATGATTTCAAATCTGTTTTCATTTTATAAAATGTTTTGCATGCATGTAAACCAGGAACAGATGTAGATACTTCCTTTTACTGACTATAGCCGGGGAAAAAAAAATTAAATCACATAAGGCAAGAAAGCTTTTGCATTGTACTTTCTTGGGTTTTAATGCAAAAACCTCAAGTAGACACACTGGGCTATGTTTTGGTTTCAGTTAGAAAGAGCTAGGTTTATTCTTCTTGTTTCTGCCACATACTGTGGTCAAACTAAAGAGCGCATCCACTGGTCTTGGCCTGGAAGGGCCGTTGAGGCATCTGTAGTGTTGCGAAACTGGAGGTGTGCCTGCATAGACATGGGGGCAGGTCAGACACACACGAGTTTACTTATGCTTTGAGATAGCTAGCAACATCCAACCATCCATCTCAATCTGCCTCTTATGTTTAAAGATGCCTGGATGAAGTGCCAGTACTGCTGGCATATGTGTGCTTGTAATAGACTGATTCTTATTTAAATTGCTAAGTGTGTTTTTTAGGTGTCAGTGCCACCTTGCTTGCTCTTTTCAGTTTCTATCTTGCTTCGCCAGCTTGACTGTCTGGATTCGTGACTAGAATTGCTTATGTTGCTTCTCCCTACTATTACAGTTTGGTGTTAGCTACTTTACACAATGGGTTGTGCACAGATTTTCAGTCAGTCCTTAAAAGTCGAAGTATGTGGCCAGCTAGGTCCTGTTCTTCCCTTGTAGCTACTGGAGATAACTCTGTGCCTTCAGTGAAGCTTGTCTAGCTATCTTTAAAATTTAAGTACTGCCTATTTGGGTGTTCTCAGTTGGTTATATTATAAAGTGTATGTTATAACTACAGAATATACCATACCTATACCATTAAACCAAATGGTACCACTTGTCTGTTGGGTGCTGCTAAGACACCTACACAAGGGAGAATTTCTAAATAATGAAAAACCCTTTCTTGCTCTTCGTGTGAAGAGTTCTTGTTCTATTTAAGTCTTTTGAAATCCAACCTGAACACCCACTGGTAGCTCTGTACTCAAAAGAAATGAATCAACCAAAATATTTATATCTAGCTTTATTATTTTCTAAACCATGAATGTTGCAATAATGCAGTATGCAGGTTTCTGCTGAGTAACTGCATATTTTGGCAGGTAAAGCTTTTTTATTTCCCTCTTCCCACATTGTTTTATTCACCCTTACTAGGTCTTGAAACATTTTCAATGGGAAGTACTGTCTTCCATGCAACCAGTGTGGCTTTTGTCTTGTGTTCTTGTGTATGTTCCCATATGCAAAAAGACTGCCATTGGAATATTCATTCAGTTAGCAAAGTATGAGGCTTGTATAGCTGCACTGCATTCTCTGCCGTGGATTTAGAGCTGTTTACTAGTTTATAGATCAGCCTTTTGGGTTTCACATTGAAAGTCTCAGACATCCTTTTCAGTTTTTAAGGTGATCTCATTAATGGATGTAACACGCTCATCCTTATCACCGGATGCCCGAAGTTTAAAAAAATCATTTCAGTTGTTTACAGATCCCATCCCTACTTTTCTGATCGATCTTCATACCTAAAAAACCCTGGTGAATGCTTGCCTAAAACTGTTTCTTTTAGTCTTGATTTTAAAGGATGTTAGAACTATCTGCAGGAAGAATAACAAGAAAGGCTATATGGAGTCCTCTGTGGAGGTTGAGCTGTTTATTCCTTTAGAGCCATAAAGATGGTATTTTGGAAAATAAATTTGTAATACACATGGCTGTCAAAGGACAAAAAGCTCTTTATATGTGTTTTCTCAAAAGTAGCAAAGTGGATTATCCCCAGGGATCTCTGATGTCATGCTTGCTTATGTTATATAAGAGTTAGAAGCCTAAAAGCTTTGTTTGAATTTTAGGTTTTGGATTTTTTTCCTGGTGGATTTATGGACCTCACATACATAACAGACAGCCTGTGTGTCAAGTGGTAACCTGAGATGGTTTTCATTTTTGGTCTGTGGGATGATCCCCATGCTTAGCCCTGAATGAAACCCAATATAGTAAATGAATAAATGTATTCCTTTGGCAAAGATCACAGCCTTTTACATTTAGGAACATCCATTATATTGGAGGACTGAAAGGAGTTGCTGTCGGCACTGCACAAAGAATATAGAGCGACTTACTAAATTGGTTGTCATGCCTTACCATAGAATCATAGAATGGTCTGGGTTGGAAGGGACCCCAAGGATCACAGAGTTCCACCCCCCTGCCACAGGCAGGGCCCCATCCAACCTGGCCTTGAACAGCTCCAGGGACGAGGCATCCACCACCTCTCTGGGCAGCCTGTTCCAGCCCCTCACCACTCTCTCTGTACAGAACTTCCCCCTAATACCTAATTTAAACCTTCCCTCCTTTAGCTTCAATCCATCCCCCTTGTCCTGCCATTGTCTGCCCTTTTAACAAGCTGATTCCCCTCCTGTTTCTCTGCTCCCTTCGGGGACTGGAAGGCTGCAATGAGGTCCCCTTGCAGCCTTCTCTTCTGTAGGCTGAACAAGCCCAGCTCCGTCAGCCTCTCTTCATAGGGGAGGTGCTCCACATGCCTTCTCTGTGAACAATTTAATTGTCTGAAGAAAAATGTTATTTCATCTGGTTAAAGTTTTTATTTGTGTGTGTGCATAAAGTAGGATTCAGAAAACACAAAACGTGGTTCCAGAAAGATTGCATCCTGTGCCCAGTTCACCCCTGTTTTGGGGTGGGCTGTATTGAAGAAATTCAGCATACAGTAATCCATCACCGCCAGTAAAATACTGGTCTAGATGTTTGCAAGCGGTGGTGATGTAGAATCCTTTGCAAATTAATATGTGAGCAGTTTTGCAGCCTGTTCTATTGTTCTGGTGAAAGGATACTAGAGTCTGTCTTGTCAATGGAATTGCATGTCTGAGCGGTAAGATTGCAGGCAAAGCATGAAGCTGATGATCTAGGAGGAAAAATAGAAAGAATGGAAAACAGAAGAAAATGAAGAGTTGCTGGAAATTATTCTTGCTTTCATATAAAATGAGTTGGTAATTTTTTGTTTTAGTTTAAAGAGCAATAGTTAGAACTTAACCTAGTTCAGTTATTAAGGGCATTTTAAAATTATTATTATTTTAATTCTACTGTTCTAAATCCAGTTCTTTACCCTGATGTGCCACTCTTCTTTCCAGGGCTTAAAAGTATAGCCATAGAAAATCTGTGATTTAAAAGTAGTAAACTAGCATATTGTTGAAAAGATACTACTGAGTTCCCACTTCTTTCCCCAAAGGATTGATAGTGGAAGGCGGAGGAAGTTTTGGATGCAGGCATCTCAGTTTGAATATTCCAGTTGTCCACAGTCATTTTAAAAAATAAACAAATAAAACAATTGTCCAAGTTTTTTCCTTACAAGCCTCTGTCTTCCTTTAAGGTTTTTAATGGACTGTCCTCCTTTCTGGGTGTTGTGCACCTGACTGTATGTTTCCTTGAAACAGAAGCTGCTGCATTTCTTCTGAGGATAACTTTTGGATTACACGCTTCCTTGTCTGTTTGAGCACGTGAACTCGTAAAAGAATCCCTCTTACTCTCTGTAGCCCTTGTATGACTTTACAGCCCTGGACTGTGACTTTCAGGATCATTACTTTTATGCTGACCAGTTTGGATACAGTGGATACCTCATACTCATCTGCTGTGGAGCCTTTCCCAGATTATTGGGTTCTGGAATTCACAATTCCCAGTAGAAACATAGGGCAAAAATTCAGTGTTAAGTTTAAACTTGTTTGCTTTTCTTCATGTAACAGTAATGATTGCAGATAATTCACAAAGTATGTAAACCATAAGTAGTGGTGGGAACTATTGTTTAAATGAGATCAGGATTAATTACAGTGTGCGCTTATGTTATATCTTTGTATGTCTGTCTAGAGTATTCTCTGACTTGCTTTTGAGAGACAGCATTAACATCTTGTGTGTAAATATATGTAGATATATGTATACAAAAATATAGATGGCATTTATGCCTACACACAAAAGCAAAACACCTTTGCAGGGGAAAATACTTTAACTTTGTGTATACCATCAAAAGAGTACTGTTTAGATAGACCAGTGGACATATTTTAATACATTTATGTGGGAGGAACCTTTTTTTAGCAGTAGACTTCCAAAATACCATGTTTCAGCAATAGCTTGAACATGATTTTTACTTTACAAACACGGTGCTTTATCTGTGTAGCTTCCAGGGGCTTTCTGTTTTGGGGATTTTTTTGCTAATATACTGGAACAAACTAAGGTAATGATCTGCTTTGTATTTCATAGAATGCATTAGGTTGGAAGGGACCTTTAGAGCTCATCTAGTCCAACCTGCTGCAGTGAGCAGGGACATCTTCACTAAATCAGGTTGCTCAGAGCCCCATCAAGCCTGACCTTGAATATTTCCAGGGATGGGGCCTCCACCACCTCTGTGGGCAACCTGTGCAATGTCTCACCACCCTCAGAGTGAAGAACTTCTTCCTCGGGTTTCATCTAAACCTGCCCTGCTGTAGTTTAAACCATTGTCCCTCGTCCCATCACTCCCTGCCCTTACAAACATTCCTTCCCACCTTTCCTGTAGGTCCTTCAGGGAGTGGAAGGGACTCGGAGGTCTCCCTGGAGCCTTCTCTTCTCTAGGCTGAACCAGCCCAACTCTCTAAACCTGTCGTCTTAGGACAGGTGCTTCAGCCCTCTGATCATCCCCATAGCCCTCCTCTGGACCCACTCCAAGAGGTCCATGTCCTCCTTGTGCTGAAGTCTCCAGAGCTGGGCACAGTACTCCACATTGGGGTCTCGCCAGAGCAGCGTAGGAGCAGAGAATCACCTCTCTTGACCTGCTGAATTTTCAGGTCAGTAGGTAAGGATGCAAATTCATGGAACAGCTATTTGGAATCTTGAAGAAATTGTCATTTGCTTGATGAGATGCTCAGATGTCTTTTGAGTGATTTTTTGTTTTGGGAGCAGTGTGAGGTCTGCAGTCCAAATCAGTGCCCCCAGATTGGCGGGGGTTAGAGCTTACTTGCTGTGCAGGAGGCCCTGGTGCACAGGTGAAGGAGTGATGGTGATGCAGGAATTAGAACACCTCGTGTAGGCATCTAGCAAAGATCTCCCTGCTCCTAATTCTCTCTAGCATAGCAGCAGTGCCTTTAAAGCAGGAGCAATATTGAAGAATGCGTGTCAATATTAAATGCTCTCTAGATAGTTAATATAGGGCTTGCTGGGAATAAAGCCAGCTAATTGTAGGTAACGCTTAACTTTCATGTCTGAAAAGTTGCTTTTGTTTCTCCCTCAAACACATGACTCTGTGATCAGTCCACCTTTGGAGGAATGGGGCACTGTGGAGTTTTGGGAGCTGGATGACTTTCATGACAACGGCAGAACAGCTCCTTGCAATTCTCTTGGCACATCATGAGTTTTGGGAGAAGCAACTGCAGCAACAGGGCAAAGAAATGAAATGGTGTTGGGCACAGTATTTTAGACACCAGTGAAGACAATGGATTTATTTATTTTTTTAATGATCTTCTCAAATTGGGGCCACAGTCCAACACCTGTCGTAGAAATAATTAACTTTGAGTTGCACACCAAACTACATAGAAGCTACTGGAAATTTAGAATTGGGCTAAGCACCCTCTTTCTCCTTCTTCAAAGCTGAGGTGTTTTGCTTAAAGCTGACAGCTGTGGGATGTTGTGAGACGTGTGGTGATGACAGCTGATACTAACACACCAAGCGTGGCCAGCAGGAACGTACCTGACGGTGCAGCACAGAGACCACAGGCTGAGCTCTGTGCTGATCGGTGCTGACGTGGTGCTAGAAACCAGCTTGTGGCCAGGCTGGAGGAGAGGGCGGTGTACGTGTTTGTTCTGCTATGAGGGTATGAGCGAGGACACAAAGCCTCAAGCCCATGGTATGTACAGCAACTACCCTGAACAGGTTTGGCTATTAATAGGTCAGAGGCTTGCAGTATCAGACGTTAGTCATTGATTAACTTGGGCACTTTGCAGATAAGTAACTTCTAGAAGGGTCCGCACACTGGGGAGAGTGGCCTGTGTGTTTCTGGAATCATTACCCAGGGGTGCAGCATATCAACAGGTAGAAACTGGAAAAGAAATTTGGAGAAATGTGACTTAGAAAAAAGGGGGTGTGGGTGTGGTATAAATGCAACTCACTTTTCAAGTTGTTAAAAATTTCTTTTCTTGAGGGATGGTACCTGGGAGCTGGAGTGTTTTGCTTTTCTGCTTTGGCACTAGTTTCGAGTCACTTCCTAGAGCGCAAGCGCTGCTCTCAAAAATAAACTGTTGCTGTTAGCGGTCTCAATACAGGAATAGAATACAGTGGAGCATACAATAAGACTTGTCAGCATCTTCAGATCCTGTAAGTTAGCTTCCAGGTAAGGGATTCTGTATTTAATTAGCTAATTGAGGAACAGTGGTACCAAAATGGAACATGACCGTAGAAGAGGGAATGACCACGTGCAGTGCTTTTCGCCCTGTCTTTCCCCTTCTCTGTCTCAGTTAAAAGGAGTTTTAAAGGGTTTGCTTCAGCAGCAGTTACTTGTACACAGGAGTATTGTGATAGCCTTGTTGTAATGAATGGCTACAAAATTGATGTGAAAAAAGAGACTGTAATTCTGCCTGGAAATATTCTAGTGTCTAATGAGCAGGAGATCATAGTGGAGCAAAATGTGCTGAAATGCAGAGGTGGGGGTTTGCCATCCCTGCATTCCTACATCCAGCTCACTCCAATAGCTTTTGTTACGCTTCACTTACCATCCTGTTACATCATGAACATTTTACCACTGACCACAGGCCTGTATGGTTTGAGTGTGACTTGGTGGTCTTCTGCCCAGGGAGGGAGGGCAGGTGGTGCAGCATGCTCTGAGCCAGTGGATGTTTTAAGCCCTCTGGCTAGCAGGGCACAAAACCCGAGCAAGCTACAGCGCATGAGTTCAACCTAGGCACCCTTCTGGGGGGATCACACACCCTCCAGTTGGTTAGGCATGTGGCAAGAGCACAGAAATTGATGGTGATAATTCACATTAATTACTACTATATCTGAAAATCAATATTACCTTGCCCTACTTTGTATAGTTTAGAATCATAAGATTGCCTGGGTTGGAAGAGACCCTTCAGATTATGGAGTCCAACCACAGCCTAACTGTGACTAGTCCACCTCTAGATCATGTCCTTAAGGACTTCATCTACATGCCTTTTAAATCCAGGGATAGTGACTCTACCACCTCCCTGGGCAGCCTGTCCAATGCTTGACAAAACATTAGTGTGAGCTACTTCAGACAACAGCATTAAAAATGAAATGCAATATATTAACTCTGAGCAGATCAGTGAAGGTGTTTGTGTATATGGCCACAGATGGCACTCTCCTTAGAGCAAAGATTCTCTTCCAAGGGCTAGGGAGCAAGGAAAATAGAAAAAGGCTGAGACTTGCTGACATGCAAATGAGTGACAAATCTTGTAGGTAACATGAATTGGGGAGGAGAAAGAAAAGTTACAGGGAATCTACCTTTCATCTTTGTGGAACTGACAATTTTCAGAAATTCAGTTACACACACCCAGCAATTCCTCTTAAGTGTGACAAAAATAAAGCTGATAAGCTGGTAAAATACCGAACACTATTCTTCCAACAACCTCTCAGTTGATAAATCCTTCCTGTAAAAGATGAACCTTTTAACTTTCCTTCAATTAGAATGATGAAAGTAACCCTGGGAAGAAAAGGATAAAGTTAATAATAGGTAACCACATAAAGCCAAGTATTTCTAAAGAATAAATTGAATTTTTCTCCTCTGGGGAATTCATTTTATGAAATTAGACATGATTTTGTACATAGAACTTAATTGGCTAATAAATGAATGTTCCCCCCTTGGATTTGATTCGTGATACAATTCAATTTATTTTTCTGGGTTCAGAGGAGCCACTTCTTTTCAGGTGTTATGGCAATGCCAGTTCTTTTCCCAGTAAAAGTTATCAAAGGTTTCTGTCTGTAATATGTGCATTTTGCACCAAGGTTCCTGGTTGTCTATATGTCACTAAATGCTGAAATATATATATATATGTTTAATATATATTATTCTTTCGACTGAGGGAGGAGAGAAAGGGGCTGATGGAGGCTTGGCAAAAGTGAGACTTGAAAACTGATTCCCTCATTCCCAAATTTTAATTACAAATTGACACTTAAATGAGGGCTGACAGTGAAATATGAAGCCCTTCCTCTGGAATATTATGAATCGTAAATAATTTGGTGCCCCCAAATCAATCTCCGTCAACATGAGAGTGTTAGGATCATTAGTGCCTGTGATCCTGCGGTCTGAAGTCTCAGCATGTTCCCAGCAGCTTAGACAGTAATTACTAAACCTCTTCAAGTTAGATTTGGTTGTGGGTAAAGTCACTACTTTGTGAGGAAGAACAGCACGATCCCACATAAATGATTTCTCTCGGAAGAACTGGAATTGAAGGTCTGAGAATTGATGCATCAGGCTTGGTCTTGTTTCCATTCATCTGAACAGGTAGATGTGGAATGATTTGGCTATCTGAATCTGAGATAAACACCGACTGGTGTGCTGTAGGTGTGTGGGGTTTTCACTAGCCCTGAGCTGATTTGAACAAGACCTCAGTCTATGAGATGAAATATGAGTTCCTTATATTTGCTTCTTTGTAATCCAAAAGTCTCTGGACAAAATATTAAACTGGTTGGGTCATCTTTGTTTTCCTGGTGGCAAATTTCAGTCATGAGGAATAATAAATCAAGATCTGTTGACTCACCTGCCTTTTTGGAATGGTGCGTAGGACTCCGGAACTCTTGGGATTCAACTACAAGGACCTTTTAGTTTGATCAGGGTAGTTCTTTGCCCTGTGGCTGGAACCCCAGGTTTAAAGGAGGGAGCAAACTGATGAAAAAGGTATAAATAGAAAAGGAAAGGATGAAAACAGGTTTGTTTATTCTCAATTTCAAATGAGCCCCAAATGCAAAATACTCTGCTGGTTAAAAAAAAAACCCAACAACCAAACCCCAAAAACCTTTGTCCTAGGGATTTGAGAGCCATTTTGAACAAATCCTGGGCTTGCTAAGCTAGATATTGCATGCAATCTCATAAGCAGATCATCGGTTTCCCAAGCTTGATCTCTTAACTGTTTTTTAATTTATATAATCAGTACTAAATGTAAATCTATCTCTCTCAGAAGTTTTTGCATGTGGTTTTCATGTATGGCTTTTTATATGTAGGAGTTCGTCTGAGTGTTTTCTTTGCTTCCTTAAGTTCAGATGAATTGGAGAAACGTGTCCTTGCTGTGATAGTTTGTCCTTGCCATAGTCTGTTCATCATAGAGATATTTGTAGCTCTACTGTGAATTTTTTTTCTGTATTGAAGTAGTATCAAAATAGGAACTGTTATTCTTTACAATTACTACTGCTGCCTTTAGAAGAAGGTACCATACTGCCTATTTTATAGTCACACCTGATTTTAATAGACTATGTATTTTAGTGTTAGCAATTCTGCTACTTAAATATTTTAACTTTCTGCAAGTTTTCCAGTTTGCATCATCTTGTTATTGGTACCTGATGGTTACTTAAATCAACCCTGGTTCACCTTATCATAGAATCATCGAATGCTTTGGGTTGGAAGGGACCTCAAAAGATCATCTAGTTCCACCCCCTGCCATGGGCAGGGACACCCTCACTAGTCCAGGTTGCCCAAAGCCACATCCAACCTGGCCTGAAACTTCTCCAGGAATGGGGCTCCCACAGCCTCTCTGGGCACCCTGTGCTTGGGCCTCACCACCCTCATAGTACAGAATTTCTTTTTAAGGTCTTTGGTGCTGTCCTGTTGTGTACATAATGAATATGAGAAAATGCTGAAGTACAGATTGCAGTTATTGTTCCTTTTCATTAAACCCAATGACCTGTGTACTCAGGACCTATCCTTTTGGAGTTTTAAATGTTATTAAATGTAATCTTCTCGCTTTATTTTGGTTGGAGCTTATAAAATCTTTTAGATCAGGCTGTTACATCTCAAATTAGATACTGGCATAGGTAGGGCTAGGGAAGCAACAACAGCCAGGTGGTTACAGTCTACAAAAAACTTAGGTGATTTATTTCACTTAAAAGACACAGATAAAGGTGGAATTCAGTTTTTTAGAGTGTGGTATCAATTGCTACCTTTAATCATTTATTGCTTGTATTCTAGCTGCTATAGCAGATGAAGTAGGACAGTTGGAAAAACCTGTAGGATATGAAACAGCTGGTCCCTAGAGTGAGACATCCTTAATGCTGAGTCAGGGACAGAGAAAGTTACTTCCTTTGGAAAATGTCCTGTGTGGTTGTGCAACTAGCGACTGTACCATGCATACAACAGGTGAAGAATAAATTCCACAGAGCACTTTTTTGATGGAGATATATATATATATATATATATATATGATTATATAGTTAATATATCTTTATTTAGGATGGTTGTCCCAGAAATTCTTAAACAGAAAAAAAAAAAAGGGGGGGGTGGGGGGATAACACTTGGTAGCATTTGGATGTTTACATGGTTAACACCAGGCTTGGGAGCCTTTTAGAGAAACTCTGTGACCTTCTGCCCTTGAGTTAATGAGAAACTTGCAGGTTACCTCTTTCTGTAAGGACCAGCAGTGGAGGGGGGAGGAGATGGATACTTTGCTTTCAGAGGTATGATGAGGGACAGAAATCTTGAGTTTCGTTGCAGGCCATGAAGAGGAGTGTGTGGTAGTGGTTACTTGTCCTTATGCCTGTTTTGGGTGCCACCCTCAGATGGACCATTCCTTAATTCCTTTTAACCTGTCCCCCTCCTGCCCTGAAGTCCGTACCAGTTTTCAATCTATTTTCCTTCCATTCTCCCTGCACAAGCCAGTCTCTAAAGCCCTTTAGAAAGGACTACACAGTGTTCCCATTTCATAGAGCTTATTGCATAAACAATATTTGTTATGGCACCACTGAAAACCATAGACAGAGCCTGAGGTTATGTGGTGTCTGGAAGGGAAGTCTTACTAGGAGAGGCTGAAGGCCCTTGGTTTGTTCAGCCTGGAGGAGGCTGAGGGGAGACCCCATCATGGTCTGTGGCTTCCTGACAAGGGGGGGTGAAGGGGCAGGCGCCCATCTCCTCTCTTTGGTGGCCAGGGATAGAACCCGAGGGAACAGCATGAAGCTGCGACAGGGGAGGTTTAGGTTGGATGTCAGGAAGGGGTTCTTTACTGAAAGGGGTGTCGGGCACTGGAACAGGCTCCCCAGGGAAGTGGTCACAGCACTGAGGTGGGCTGAGGGCAAGAAGTGTCTGGACGATGTGCTCAGTGCCCTGCTCTGACTTGTCTGGCCCTGTGTGCAGCCAGGAGTTGGACTTGATGGTCCCAGTGGGTCCCTTCCAGCTCAGGAGATTCTGTGATGGTGCCCAGTGTTCTATGATGGCACACAGTGTTGACGTTTTTCCTTCCTTGATCTGATTTGTGTGCAAGGTTGTTTTCACTGGCTTGGTTGGTCCTTAGACTCTTAGGAGAGCATTTAAAACTTGCAGAAGGTGACAGCTGGCAGTTCAGCAGCTACAGGAGTGCCTTTCTAAAGCTGTTCCAATTGCACAGGTAGCAGAAACTGTTGTTCTGTCGGTATTGTTGTAGTAAAATTACAACGAAAGTAACTATACTTAGGGAAACAGCTGTGCAAAGGCAGTAATACCCAGAATCACCTGCACCCTCATTATGCTTGCATTTTAAGTGTTCTTTGTGTGTCCAGCTCTATATAAATAGCAGCTATTTCCAAGCAGTGCTGTCTGTGGCAAGGAAAGTTAAAGCATGCCGCCTTTGGAGGCAGAAAGTGCCCCAACTTGATGCTTAATTAGCGTGGAGCAAAATCCAGCAGGGTTCTGAGAAGAGGCTGCAGAAAGTACCAGTTTCCCTGGAAGCATCAGGAAGCCTTGATGTGTAGACAATGCGGCATTGTCAGCGTGGTGCTGGTTCAGCAGCGTCTCTCTGCACACATTTGGCAGATACCTAAAGGCCACACTTTGTGTAATTGTTTCAGCCTTTGAAAATTATTAACTGCTCTGTGTTAAAGGATGTACAGAGCCATGCAAGATTTTATCTTCACAGTCTCATGCTTTTGTCTTCTACCAGCAAAGGGTGTATTTGTGGATTATTTTTTTTTAGCAGTGGTATGCTAACTGCTTTGTAATCACTTTGGTGCTGATGAGGTATGGGAAAGCGTTTAATTTCCAGGGCTTTTTAAAACTGGATTATGCAGGAGCTGTGGCAGACAATATTTTGTTAGCCGAGGAAATAAAGGGAACTTTTCCTATCAAGTTATTTTAAAACTATGCAATTCTATTTAGCCTTAGTCTCTCTATATATAGTGAAATCTGGGCAGAAGGGAGTACATGTTTTGTGGGCTATCCAGCTAATCCACAAATAAGGCTGTGCAAACCAGAATAAGCGTTACTGACAGCCTTTCTCTCTGTTATCAGCTCATAACCTTTTTGCTAATGAGTTTCCTTACTTTTTTTTTGTTAGCACATCATAGTTATTTACACTAATTGAAAAATTGAATAGGCATTGTTAATACCAAATTGCAACCAAGGATGTATGACTTGTAAATGGTAAATTCTTTAAAGCCTTTATAAACAAAATTTGATCTGACTACTCTATAGTTTCTGCAGGAAATGTATGCTGTATGTGTACTTCAGCTGGGGAAATTACATCCCTGCTTGTGCTTTGTAAAAGGGACTGGTAGCCAACTAGAAAGTATCATTAATAGGAGAAACTTGGATTTAGGTGTAGAATCCAAACAGAAAAGTATTTATTCAGAAGGCAAACCAGCAATATCTACAAAGCTCTTCATCAGACTGCTTTTTTGAGGTGATCAATGAGATTTGGGTAGAGAGGCTCTTCAGAGGGATCTGAACAGACTGGATGGATGGGCTGAGACCAATGGGATGAAGTTCAACAAGGCCAAGTGTAGAGTGCTGCACATAACCCCAAGCTGTGCTACAGGCTTGGGGGAGACTGGCTAGAGAGCTGTCAGGCAGAGAAGGACCTGGGGGTGTTCGGTGACTGCAGGCTGAATATGAGTCAGCTGTGTGGCCAGGCGGCCAAAAAGGCCAATGGCATCCTGGCTTGTATCAGAAATAGTGTGGCCAGTAGGTCTGGGGAGGTGATTGTGCCCCTGTACTCAGCATTGGTGAGGCCGCACCTCGAGTGCTGTGTCCAGGTCTGGGCTCCTCACCATAAGAAGGACATTGAGGTCCTGGAGCGAGTCCAGAGAAGGGCAGCCAGGCTGGGGAAGGGGCTGGAAGGCAAATCCTATGAGGAACAGCTGAGGGAGCTGGGGGTGTTTAGCCTGGAGAAGAGGAGGCTGAGGGGAGACCTTATCACCACCTGCAGTTACCTGACTGGAGGGTGTAGAGAGGTGGGCGATGGTCACTTCATCCAAGTGACAGGAGATGGGACAAGGGGAAAAGGCATGAAGCTGCACCAGGGCAGGGTCAGATTAGATGTTAGGAAAAAGTTCTTCACTGAAAGAGTTGTCAGGCTGCCCAGGGAGGGGGTTGAGTCACCTTCCCTGGATGGGTTTAACAAACGGGTAGCTGAGGTACTTAGGGATATGATTTAGCTTAGGACAGGAATGGTTGGACTTGATGATCTTTAAAGGTCTTTTCCAGCCTTATGTTTCTGTGATTCTGTGATTTAAAAGTGTGGTTGGTAGAAATAATAATTCCATGTGATAATTACTGTGATAGTTTCAGTTACGAAAAAAGTGATGTATGAAATGATGAATGCCTTTATCTCCCTTTTTTCTCTTCTAGGCTTAAAAGAAGCATAGGCGATTGGATTACAACTCTTGACGTGTTGGAGTGCAAGTGGTGTTAAAGCAATGTATTGGATCATGGCTGCTGCTTAAAATGCTAAAGTTAAAGGAAATAATTGCTTATCCAAACATACCAAGTATCTGAATTTTCTAGACATTCTGCATTTAACTGTCTCCTTAAATGTCCATGATTAAGATCTCATGCAACCATTGTATATTTTGGAGACTCTTCTCCAAAAGAGAACAGTGCATTTAAAAAGCAGAAATGACTGTGTTTTCTCTTGGAACTTACTAAGGTTGAACATACCGAAAGATCATGACCAGCTTGAAACGGTCCCAGACCGAAAGGGCTGTTGCCACTGGGGTATCAGTCGGAACAGATGGCACCTCCAAAGTCCACTCGGATGACTTTTACATGAGGCGCTTTAGGTCCCAGAATGGCAGCTTAGGGTCTGCAGTCATGGCACCAGTTGGACCTCCTCGCAATGAAAGTTCCCATCACATTACCTCTACTCCTGGAGTCCCTAAAATGGGGGTCAGGGCAAGGATTGCTGATTGGCCCCCAAGGAAGGAGAACATCAAGGAAGCAAGCAGATCCAGTCAAGATATTGACACATCAAGTTGCCTTGACAGCATGTCTTCTAAAAGCAGTCCTGGGAGTCAGGGAAGCTCTGTTAACCTAAATGCTAGTGATTCTGTCATGTTAAAGAGTATCCAGAGCACGCTTAAAACCAAGACCAGACAATCTGATAATCTAGACTCCAGGTTTCTTACACCTGATGGCTATCCCAGTTCTCCAAGGAAAGCTCTTCGCAGAATAAGACAGCGCAGCAACAGCGACATTACCATAAGTGAGCTTGATGTGGATAGTTTTGATGAATGTATTTCACCCACTTTTAAATCTGGACCATCTCTGCACAGGGAGTATGGCAGCACATCTTCCATAGATAAGCAGGGAACTTCAGGGGAAAGCTTTTTTGACTTATTGAAGGGCTATAAAGATGAGAAGTCTGATCAGAGAAGCCCAGCCACAAGTAAGCTCAGTGAACTCCTGATTGCCAGTGGAAGCAAGGGTTCAGGATTCTCTCTAGATGTGATAGATGGACCTATGACTCAAAGGGAAAATCTGAGACTTTTTAAGGAAAGGGAGAAGCCGCTCAAGAGACGTTCGAAATCAGAGACAGGAGACTCATCTATTTTTCGTAAGCTGCGCAATGCCAAAGGTGAAGGGGAGCTTGGGAAGTCTTCAGATCTTGAAGATAACAGGTCAGAAGATAGCATCAAGCCTTGGACTTGTCCAAAGTGTTTTGCTCATTATGATGTACAGAGTATTTTATTTGATTTAAACGAAGCAGCAATCAACAGGCATAATGTTATTAAGAGGCGGAACACAACCACAGGTGCATCTGCTGCTGCTGTAGCATCACTTGTCTCTGGACCCTTGTCCCATTCTGCAAGTTTCAATTCTCCAATGGGCAGCACTGAAGACCTGAATTCAAAAGGAAGTCTCAATATGGACCAGGGAGATGATAAAAGCAATGAACTTGTGATGAGTTGCCCGTACTTTCGTAATGAGATTGGTGGGGAAGGGGAGAGGAAGATCAGCCTTTCCAAATCTAATTCTGGTTCCTTCAGTGGATGTGAAAGTGCCTCGTTTGAGTCGACTCTGAGTTCTCATTGCACCAATGCTGGAGTAGCAGTTCTGGAAGTTCCCAAGGAGAATCTGATTTTACATCTGGACAGAGTGAAAAGATATATCGTTGAACATGTAGACCTTGGTGCATATTATTATCGAAAATTCTTCTATCAGAAAGGTAGGTAAATTTTATTTCTTCTAGTGTTTTATTAATGATTTCTTGGTTTACCCCTACAAAATTCAGTACTTGCAAGAATCATATGGGGGTTTTAATCACCAACACTTAAACGTGGTGTCTTTTACCTATTAGTACGTGCTATTTCTAATAGTGCCTTTCACAGTGGTGGAGTAACAAACTGTTCATTTTGTTAGTATTGATAATACAGAACAGTTGGCAGTGGCTACAAATTGTAAAGGTCTTGAAACACAGCTTTGGTATCCGTGGGAGTGGACAGGGATTTGCACTTGAAAGGTTAAAAAAGAAAATATCCTAAAATATGAGCACTTTCTTCCCTACTCATCAAGACTTGATCTACAAGGATGCAATGGAATGCACAGCTCGGAAAGTTAGCATTTAGTAGCTTGATCATCTGTTTAAAAATGCAGGGTTTTTTTAATTTTAAGTCAATAATATCATATAAAGATAAAAATCTGTCTTTTTATTTATAGTCATTCTAGAAAGAAACTTCTAGCTTGTCAGCTTCTGCAGAAAGGAACTCCCACTGTATATAGCTACGTGTGCGCACACGCCTGTGTGGCAATGCAAATGATGTATCCGAAAGAACAGAGCACAGCAGCTCTTCTGCTGATTCAAGCAACAGGGATGGCTGGATAAAATAAGTGTTGGTTTATAAAAAAAACCCTCCAGCTTGTTAACTGTGTAGTACAGCTAATAATCTCATCCTCTGTTTTTCTCTTGCCTTGAAATATGTTCATCTCCTGCCTCTTCTTCCCGCATTGTCCCTTAGTTGGGTGGCTTTTGTCATGGTTTCCATGGTCTCCTTGTTCTGCAGTCTTGATTATAGGGCCTTTCCTGTGTGGCTTTTGAGAGTACTGATCCACATCCTTTGGTGAGAAAGAAGGAAAAATACTGGTTTCCTGAGAATAGTAACCAGATGGGCAATACAGGATGAGGTATGTTTGGAGGGAAGAGACCAAGATTAGAGACACTCGCCTGCGATTACCTTCCTGACTGTCTCCCTCAGGAACAATTTGATTCCTTACTGCTCTGGTGAGCTTTGCAATCAGCAAATAAAGGTGCCGTTTCATGTTACAGCTGACTTTTTTTGACAGCATTTCGGCATTAAAAGGGAAAGACTTCATTCCTCCCCCTTCCTTGTACCTGTTCTCTTGTTTCCTGAAAATTTGATAAAAGCTAGTTTGGTTTACTAACCGGGCAGAAACCTTGCCATTGCAATACACATGCTTTTTGTTGCTTGGTTATTTCTCTCCAGCTTTAGTGAGTCAAATCAGCTCTGCCCAATGAACCTGGTACAAAAGCGTAGTGCCAGGTATAAGCAGTGAGGGTGAACAGCTACAGAGGAAGGAGGTGTGAGCGGGATTGATTTTTGAATGCAGCCCTTAGGCAGCAGCAGTTTATTAGTTTGGCTTATGCTTAAAGGAAGCCACACCTTCGTGCTGCTACAATGCCAGTCACTATTATATCTCCATTTCTTTCTAGTCCTAATCAGATAAAATTAGGTGAATTAGATAAAATCGACATAACCCAGTTCCTAAGGGCATTCATGAGGGGTAACCAGATACAGAAGTGTCAGTATGTGTATGGAGTGGAGTTGGTGGGAGAGAAGCAGCTGTTAGTGTTTTCCCTAAGCCCTGACACTGCATTTTAAATTCACTGTGCTTGCGTTCAGTTCAGTAGGCACGAGCCTACCAGAGATCTGTGGCTGAAAAGGAGTGTACTCAGAAGCCTCATCGGTTATGCCCAAATCCCACGGTTCTAAAAGTACCAAGCACATTTTGTTCCCCACCCAGTGTATCGTCTTCCCCCAACAAAGCAGCATTAAAAAAAGAAGACAACAAAGGAAATCATTTGTAACTGCAAGTTTTTATAACATGAAACGAGTAAGGATGCAGAAACTTCTGTGTTGGATCTTAGTGATGTTGTGAGCGGAAAAGGCAGTGACAGAAGGCAGTTTCTGCAGGATCAGCTTGTCAAGTCAGCAGGCCTTGGGTAATTTTGTCATCTTCAAAGTTTGAAGCAAGGAATTCTGATTTGGCAACAATAGCTTCTGAAGATCTCAAATGAGGGAAATTTCACAGAATTGGAGAACTGTTGAAGTAATCCTAGAGCTTGCAAAGAATAAAAAGCAATAACCCAAAGTATTGTAATCCTTTAGTTTTCATTCTGATCTGAAACAAAACAGGTATTTTGGTAAAAGCAAAGAGCTGCCAATTAAAAGTCAATAATGACAACCAGCATGATTTAATGAAGAGTATGTCTAGTCACCAAAAAGACCCCTCACCGCTAATCTTTTGTGTCTTAGAAAAAGATGGAAAAGAATGACAGCCATTGCATTGATATAGTCCCTTCTAATTTCTCCAGGGTAAATTGGTGAGATGCTGATGGTGACTTGACTGAAATACATAATTATATGGAATAATAGCTCATTCTTTACAGGTGGTGTTACTTAATGATAGTGGTGTTAGTTAATAAATAGATGCATCTCAAATTTTAGTAGTGTACAGGGTAGGTAGAGATTATTAATGTGGTCCAAATTAGAATATCTTAATGTAGTTAGTGTAAAAATACTTGCATGTGACATTTATGGATGAGTCTTGCGTAACTTCATCGATGAATGCAAATGGATGAGCATTTGTATGTTATGTCCCTTCATGGAGTAGTGGTAAAAACTACTGATATATTGTGTCCAGACCTTTAAATGTGAAAATACTGGTGGAGACAGTTTAGTGGAGGTTAGAGAAATGGTACAGATATTAGGGAAAAGAACTTTATAATGGTAGTTCCCACAGTAGGATTTATCTCTTCGGCTTTCTATCTGAGCTAGTTGTGCAAACTCCCTGTGTGTACTCAGTGGTGAGGAATGAACCTTGCCTGGTGGTACAAACTGCAGTCCTGGTTACACAGCTAACTCACATAGAGATGCTTACATGTACAGGAGATGAATGCTGCTCTTACATTGCAGAAGATGTATTTGCAAGGTAGCTGTCTAAAGGTGTATTAAGAGGGGAGCTTGTTATTAGAAGTCTTAAGTCTAGACATTCATAAGCACTGAGATACATGGTAATGCTCATGATAAAAGAGGGGGGTAGGAAGCCAGTACAAGAATGAGTTTGTGAAAGTTGCACAAATTTGACCTTGATTAAGCTTTGAACATAAAGGATATCATGGGAAACACTAAAGTTTGTAATTGTTTAATTTTATATGGGGCTTTTTTGTATGACCTTTTCCCTTCTTGTAACTTCAATGCCTGAAAAGACAATTTCTGACCTGTTTGAGTTAAATAACAGAATGTCTTCTGGCATATCTGTTTTGTAATATGATAATCTTTTGGAATCTTTTAAGATGCCTCTATATTGGAGGGGTTTGCTGTTCAGGTAGATGTAGGTAGCTGGTACAGTAAGGCTGACTTCAGCTCGGTATCAGCGTGCTTTCTCACTTGGTGCCATAATAGGTATGTGCTTTCAGCTTTGCTGCTCAGTTGTGTCCGAGGACAGCTCTTATAATCTGTTCCCTCTGGGTTGAAATCAGAGTACTGGCAGAAAAACATGAATGAGATCATTAATGACAAAACGGTGTCTCAAAGTGTGCTGGTACTGGGCAAAATTCTAAAAGTCAGTGTTTATTGAAATAAAATCTTTTGTCTCTGGAAGCGGTGCTTTCAGAATTAACCAAAAGGAAAACAGTCTGGACTCATTTGGGTGATCAGATTAAACAGTCTCATTGCTATATTAAAAAACTTTGATTTTTCTCACCTCTCCATTTATTTTATAAACCTCAGCTGCATTATTCCCTCAGTCAGGTTTTGTTGCCCTCCTTTGAACCTTTTCCAGTTGAGATCAGGGGTCAGTATGTAAGACACAAGCGAACCACAGACTTTATGTAGTGTCATCACATTTTCTGGTTTCTGCTTAGAAATTCCAAAAGTCTGGCCATAAGTTATAATCAGGACTTGAATTTCTTTCCCATATGTGGGTGAAAGCTTTGCATATTTATTCTGGATGAGACCTTATAAATGTTTGTACATTTAGGTAACGGGTTGTTTATTAGCAATAAAGTATTTTTCAAGGAGGGGCATGCTTATTAGCCTATCTGTAACTTGGTATTAAAGCCACCTCTATTATCAGTAATAAAACCGTAGGGATGGAAGATAAATGTTGCCATCATGTAAGTGATTAGAAGAATGTATCACTCAGGAGGGGCAGTCTATTCTTTGTCTCCCTAGTCGAGACTGGCAGTTGTGTTTCTCATGGAAGGAAACAGGAGCATCCATTTAGCTTCAGTCGTCATCAGGCAGTAGTCACTAATGTCATTACCACTGATGAAAAATTTGAGTTACTGGCTTAGAAAGAAATACTTGACTGAGAAGTAAATCGTTTCCTCAGCTGGTTTTATAATGAATGAGGTGTTGGTCAGCTTTCCTTTATTTACCTGTTGGAAGCCAGTAAGAAAAACCCCTTGCTCTAATGCTTTAAATTGCTGCATTTAAACAGGCTCGATCCATGGGCCGAAGCCAATGGTATGAGTTTCAGCAAGGCCAAGTGCTGGGTCCTGCACTTTGGCCGCAACAACCCCCGGCAGCGCTACGGGCTTGGGGAGCAGTGACTGGAGAGCTGCCCAGCAGAGAGGGACCTGGGGGTGTTGGTTGACACTCGGCTGAACATGAGCCAGCAGTGTGCCTAGGTGGCCAAGAAGGCCAACAGCATCCTGGCCTGTATCAGGAACAGTGACCAGCAGGGTTGGGAAGGTGGTCTTACCCCCTGTACTCAGCCCTGGTGAGGTTGCACTTCAAGGACTGTGTGCAGATTTGAGTGTCACAGTATATGGAGGACATTGAGGTGCTGGAGAGGGTATAGAGAAGGGCAACTAGGCTGATTAGGGGTCTGAAGAACAGGTCTACAAGGAGAGGCTGAGGGAGCTGGGGCTGTTGAGCCTGGAGAAGAGGTGGCTGAGACCTTGTTGCTCTCTACAGCTACCTGAGAGGAGGTTGTAGAGAGGGGGGGGTTGGCATCTTCTCCTTATCGAATAGCAATAGGACAAGAGGAAATAGTCTCAAGTTGCCCCAGGGGAGGTTCAGATGGGATATTAGGAAGAAATTTCTTCACCAAAAGAGTGGTGAAGCATTGGAACGCTGCCTGGAGTGGGGGGTGGTGGAGTTGCTGTCCACAGGGGTATTTAAAAAAACAGGTACATGAGGTGCTTTGGGAGATGGTTTAGTGGTTCAGTGGTTTAGGGCTTGGTGTAGTGGTGTTGGACTTGGTGATCTTGAAGGTCTTTTCCAACTTTCATTCGTTGATCCTATATTCTATCCCCAAATCAGTACCTTTCCAGTCTGTGGCTAGACTTACAGAAAATTGACAGTTACCAGTCTGGTCATGAGCAGCAGCAGTCTGAAGACGGTACAGGACTGAGGTGTAAAAACGCTGCCCTCTTGTTTCCAGAGACATGCTGGGCAGAGTTTTCCACTGCTGTAAATGCTGCAGTCACATTTGAGGGAAATGCTTGGTGCAGAGCATCATTCTGAAGGGAAACATTTGGGATCTTTTACTTCTAGTCTGATTAGACAAAATAGGTCACCATGATATCCAAAGGTAAACAGGTTAAAAGCATAAAACAACCTCCTTGCTCAAAACCAAGTGTATTTACTTGGATTTCTTCTGCAAGGGAAACTTGTAAATATCTGCTGGGAAAATCAGTGTTTTCACTTCGGCTCTTTCATTGGAGAAGTGTCTTTTGAATTACATAAGTATTTATTTTTAAAGCACATATCATCAGTTTTAAAAACTAGGTACAAGCAATTAGTTATTTCCTTTTTGTCGTGGATTTGTAAAGTAATTTATGGCTGTTGCTAGTTGACTCCTGAAGGTCTCTTAATTTAAGAATTTTCCAACAATATTTTAAATGAAGTAATGCCAAGCTTGAAAAGTGTTGCTTTCAGTGAGGTTCTGTGTGGGGTGGAGGGAAAAGCTCTTCTCTGTGCTATTCCTGTGTAGCGTAAAATTCTTTCGTACATGTGAAGTATCCCTTCTTTTTGTGAAGTGTCCCATTAAGACTGAAGAGACATGGGTAGGAGAGAAAGAAAGGTGACTGCCCCATGTAGAGTGAAACTGTAGAGGGCAAAAGACATTGCCTGTTAGCAGAGGAGAGTAAAATTTCATACCCCTCTGCATGCATTTTCCCAAATTTAATAGGACAAAGAGAAAAAGCTTTATTAAACAATACAAAATTCTATGGATTCTTCCAGTTTCAAGTATTCCTCTTACCAGCCTTCCAGAATGTATTTTCTTTTCAAGATGTAGCATCATTTCTCCTGAGAAAAGTCTCTATCTGAATTGCAGGCTATACTGCTAAGAAGATATATCAATTTTATCATCTGTGCAGTTATCAGTACAGAAAATTCTAGCATAAGTTTTGGTCTCCTCTAGAATGTGTTACATTTTATTTTTTTTTTTCCTGTAAAATTTTCTGTTGTATAAGCAAAGTGCATCAATTTTTTTAAGTCACTAAGCAGTTTAGGGTGGAGATGTCCAGGTCATTTCATGTTTTGGAAGCTGGATAATATGCTGATAGAAAATGGATCTTGTGTTCTCAGCAGTTGTATTGTTTCTGCATTGACCATCTCTGCTATAAGCTGTTTGGGGAGCTAAAAACATCCTAAAAAAGCAGGTTTTAATGGATGTAGAACAGCAAGGGTGTTGATAAGGTGTTTGGGGTTTTTGAACAACAGAAGATCTCTCTGACATTTACCAGGCTCATATGAGTGGAGTCATAGAAAAGCTTAATTAGACTTATGTTGATGGTCTAATTTATTCATAATCTCCCACTCATGACTAATTCAGTCACCCAAAACTTACGCCAATATTTACAGGATATTCCACAAGATATTGAAAGAATTTTGACTCTTAATTACCTCTGTGCAGAGAATTGGGTTTTGATGACTTGCAGACGAATGAGGTGGAATGCAGGCTTTATGATGCTGGGAGCATATTTCTCTTATGTCTTGCACAGAGTGTAGTCTGAAATGGGAAACACAGAGAAAAGGGTGATAAAATACCAGATACTAGGGCATAGAGCCCCCTAAGGGCTTAAAGAGGTGAGCAGCTGTGTGAAGACACAGGTGTAATTCTAGGGCACAGGTGAGCTCATGGAGAGAGCACCTACTTGAAAAGCATTCAGTCTGCTGGAGGAAAGTATAGCAAGAACAAGTAAGCGCAGTTTTCACAGAATCACAAGGTTGGAGAGGATCTTTAAGATCATCAAATCCAACTTTTCCCATCCTATGCTAAACCGTATCTCTAAGTACCTCATCTACACTTTTTTTAAACACACCCAGGGTCAGTGACTCAACCCCCTCCCTGGGCAGCCTGTTCCAGGCCCTGACAACTCTTTCAGTAAAAAAAATTTTTCTAATATCTTTTTAAAAAGAAATAGAATAAAAAATGAGGCGCTTGCACCACAAGTGATTATTCTTTGGAAGAATGACCACCATTCACTTTGGATGGATGGAGTGTACTTCGGCATCTATTTTTAGAATCTTTAACATGCAGTTCTTGACAGGGACATTAAAATATTTTATATTTTATCTCTAGAGCAGAATAGCTCATATTAGACTGCTCTGAAAGTTCTTTTTGTTTTAAGAATAACAATCTCTATATAGCAGTTCAGGCAGCATGCTTGCGCTTCCTTTCAGGGCAGTTACATCTTTTTTTCATTCCACTGAATTTCACATGTCTTCCTTGAACTACTGATTTTTCAGACAGCTCTAACTTTCTATTTTTGTGCACGTATAAATTCATTCATATATGCAGACATGCAGCATATGGAAAGATACGATATAGGACTTATTTTCCTTGTGCGAGGCTTGACTTCTGTTTTTTGACAGTTTCTCTTAAATTCTCCTTTCACTTATTATATGTTGGAATTCAGTTGTCCTTTGAGATTTGTGCAACTTTATTCAATATATTGTTGCATTTGTGGTGATGTACCTCTGTCATCAGTCAGGGTAGTTTATAATGCTTTCAACACCAGTCTCTCTAACTGTTCAGCTGTAATTTTTGTAACTGTGCTTTCTTAATATTTGTTTTTTCAATTCTCTTTCCCCCATCCCACTGTGGGGGGATGAGCAAACAGCTCTGTGGTGGTTCTAGTTGCTGGTTGGGTTAAACCACGCCACACATGTGGCTAAATGATGATAAAAATCGATCTCAAATAATCTACAGTTCACCTAGTGAGCAGTTTTTCCAGCCCTGTGTTCTCCTCTCTGCCACCTCCCCAATTAGGCTAGTTTTAGACTCAACTCTTAGAATTTTAAATTTACTCTTAGGGTTGTTCCACACTTCACTGTTAAATATTTATGCTAGTTGCTTTGTTTCTTGTGCTTTATTCTATTTTTCTATGTTACTATGCTTTGACTTTTTTCTTTTGGGGTTCTTTGGGTTTTTTTTTTTACTATGACCAAGTCTTTACTTTTTTCAGCTTCATCTTTTCTTCTCCTTTTATAATTGAGTAGCTTGTTTGGGTGTTTTTTGCTTTTTCCATGCAAAACCAAGGAAGATTCATCCTTTGCTAAGTATAGTTGTTGCTACTCCCATTTTAACATCGAGTGGCGACTTTCCCACTCCAAATGCATTTGGCTTCCTTGGTTGTATTTTTAAGGGGGATAAGTTGGTTGTATATAGTTTGTTCAATGTGAATGAAACAGGTTTTGATGTAAGAGCCAGTGTAATATGTGTAGCCTGGTTTAAGTGTGTTTAAACAGAAATGCAGTGTTTAATTTCATATAGATAGTGTTCATTAGAGAACTGAAGTGTAAGAATTCAATTCAGGTGCCACTGGAGATGTGCTCTTATTGACTAGTGGAGCTGGCAGTTTATTTCCAATAGAATAACTAAGCATGAAAATGCGTGGAGATGTAAGAAGAAAGATGGACTCTCATTTGTGTGGGATTTTTATTTTTTCTATGCAAGAACACTGGAACTATTTTGGGGCAGATGAGAACCTCGGTCCAGTAGCTGTGAGTATAAGGAGAGAAAAGCCAGAGGAAATCAAAGAAAATGGACCTCAATACAACTACCGGATCATATTCAGAACCAGTGAGGTAAGCACTTCAGGTACGAGCACTAAAAGAAACTAGACATGAGCAGGCAAAACCAGGTGGTTTGTGTGGAGTTGACGTGCTTGTCAGCATCAGGGATGGACTTTTGTCTCCTCTACGTACCTATAATCCAGGAATCTCCTGACAAAGTTATGTTGCATGTTTGTATTGCAGAGAGCACAAATAAGTGTGCTGGTGAGTGAGCTACTATGGAACATCCATACAGAGGAAACTGTGAAGGGTGTTTTGGTTGAGGCTTGAGAAACTTAAAGGAGCCGTATTAGCTAGAAGCAAGTGAAGAGGAGGAAAACTACTTTCTCCAGTTTGTATAGACCTGAGAAGCATATTTGTATACCTTGAAAAGTGCTGCTGGAAATACAGCTAATAATCTTTTCCAAGTACTAGTTTCCTATAAAACTTAAAACTGTGAAATAATTTGAAATATTCTGCCTACTGTTAGCTATCAGAGTGACATTTTGTGTACCAGTGTGTTGCTTGCAACATAAGTTACTTAATGTCCTCGATCTCTATTGAGAATTGGAAAATAGTGCATTTTGCTGAAGCTCTTCCGAGTGCATAATTAAATATAGAAGTTATTTTTGTTTTCTGTGCTTAGCTCATGACATTAAGAGGCTCTGTGCTGGAAGATGCTATCCCGTCAACTGCAAAGCACTGCACAGCCAGGGGACTTCCCCTGAAAGAAGTGCTGGAGTATGTGGTTCCTGAGCTGAATATCCATTGCCTAAGGCTGGCCTTCAACACTCCCAAAGTCACAGAGCAGCTTATGAAGCTGGATGAACAAGGGGTAAGTGCCGAGTTATGGAAGGAGACAAATTGTCTTTAACTGTCAGATTACTGCTGTGAGTTGCAAAATTACTTTTTCCCTTTAAGTGATTAGAATCTGTCTATTAAAATGCCTCATTTAAACTAAAGCTTGTCATCTGTAGGGAAGGTTATGTTGCATGTCTTTCCCCCAGATTTTGCAGAATATTTGGTATGCATGAAATCAAGTTCATTGCTCTAAGTAGTCTAAAGTTTCAGATTAATGTTATGGCAGTTGTCCATTTTAATTTACTTTAAAAGAGACTAAGTGATTGTTTTTCCAAAGACTGTTGGGAGGAGGGAGTTCTCTTCTGGTTTTCTTATTGCTATTATAATAAAAATAGAAATCTCCCGTGTTACTAAATGTTTTCATTATCTGTTGGCACAACCATTACCATCGTGCTGACTGTCTCCTTTTTTTCTTCTTCTCCTGAAACAAAGTGCATGGCAAAATATTTTAAGATGCTTCTTCATACAAGTGGTTTTCAATTAGGTGATAGTCTGCGTGCCTTGGTGGAACCAAGGCTCGTTAGCTATATAGCTCAGATTTAGCAAAATGAAAGTCCATGAGTAAAGTGAATTTTATGTTTAAAAGCTTGGACAGTGACATTTAACAGCTCTGACTACTGAGAATGTCTCATTTCTTCTGGTCCTTTTTGCTTCTCATGATCAGCCTTTGCACAGAGTTAACATCTGTGCTGTTACTTCTTATTGTCAGTCTAACATTGCCATCATCCCCACAAGGGAGAGAATATAGCTATTCTAAACAGGTTTATAAATGACTAACTGTCATGAAGATTTTGCCAAGCCTCCTTGTGTTTTGGTTATTGAAAAAGGCAAGATAGAGAGTCCCCAAAAAGATGCCTACCAGAAGCAAAGCCTTAGCAGAACACTTTGTCCACTAGTTAGTTTCAGAACCTTATCTATTTCACTGAACGCAGTACGAGGTGATGAAGTATAAGGATGAAAATGGGTAATCTGTGGCTATTGCCAAGCATCCAGAGTAGCATGTGAGTCGTTATGTGTGGTCAGCCCAAGATAGGCCCAGCCCAGTTTCGTCACTGACCATGACCAATAGTGGATGTCTGATTAAGAATGAGATCAGGGCAAGGTTGGAGCAATACTTTCCTTGCTCCTGATAGCTTGTAGGCTTTTATAGGACTCTCTGTCCTTCCCCTCTGCTCTACCAGTTTGGTAAGTCCTAGCTAAGTTCATCATTTCTCATTTGGAAGTTGTTCAGTATTTCTGATCGTGCTTTTATCTCTCTGGAGTTTTCCCAGTTGCCCTCCTCCTCTCCCCCATCTATTTTAAAACAGTGCGGTTTTGAATATGGGGGGAAGCTCTGGTTTGGTATGCTTTCTTATTTCCTCCCACTCTAATAGTTACTGATATTTTACTTGCTTTATGGCTGCTACTGAAGACTGGAAATGAACACCTGAGGTCTTGTTCCATGGGTGTAAGTCAGAGCTCATTGCTTAGATAAAAAATTGGGTACCTTTGTACCAGGTGGATTACCTCAAGCTTTACTTGTACTCAGGTTCACCTGCCATTCTTTTGCCCAGTTATCCACTGTCATAAAGTCCTTTGGTAACCAATCACCAACTGTAATGGTGTAGTGCAATAGCTCAGTAATGTTAACAAACTTAGTTACCTTTGTGTCCATCACCTCTTTTCAGATTGTTGAAGTGTGTGTCGAATACTGCACAGCCAAGTTCAGATCCATGCCATAGTTTTCGTCAGCTCCTGTTTGCCTCTTAGGTAGTTACATGTCTGAGTTCTGTTTTCTCTAATTGGGCTATTTAGGGGTCTTAAGAAGAAAAAGCTTTGTTAGATGTCTCTTTGAAATCCAGGCATGCTCTGTATCAGCTGTATCTCCTACATGTGCTTAGGGCATCCTGCAGAGAACAGCACGGCGATGAGCTTGCAAACACATAACGCTGAGGGGAGATGATTTTACCATACAGCCTGCTAAAAGAAGGAGGAATCTTCAAATATTTGTGCTGCTCAGTGCAACTATTCCCTTTCTCATGCTGAAATCCTAATGAGGTAGAGGCCTGAGTGCTTCTCTTAAATGCTTAGTGCAGTGTTTCCAAATACTCACACATTCAGTGTTTGTTTCTTACCTGACCCTAAATCTAACCTGCCCTTCACCCATAATAAAGTTTGCCAGATGCTTGCAGACTCAAGGATAACTTTTAGCCTCTTTCCAAAGGGTTTTGTTTCAGGAGTGGAGAAAATGGCTCCATAAATGAGTCTTTGGATGGTAGGCCCATCTTTGAATCCAGGTAGGGCCTTCCAGTTAGGCCCATCAGGAACCTGCAATCTCAATAGCATTGACAGATTATTTATTTCCTTTGCAAAAAAAATTCCTATCCCCATGTTCTGTTTAAAAAAAAAGGCAAAATTATTTCTTGTAAATACTTAAATTGAAAAGTACTTTAGCATAATTTGCTTCAGAAATTGGCTTTGTCTAAAAAAAAGGTGACATTGTTATCCTTATTTCATATCCTAAATGTCATTAAGCTCCCACATATATGGTTTATAGTATGGTGTGTAGTATGGTTTTTGGTTACTACTTAGGGGCAAATGATAGTTGAGTTTGTAATATGTACATCAAAGTATTTTCTGTTTTTGTGGTAATGAAACAGTTTGACACTTCTAACAGAAGAAGATAAGCACACTCTGTACTAATTAAAAGCTGCATTTTTTATCAATTCCAAGCTAACAGAAAAATTTGGTTAACAGCTGCTCTACTAATGAGGTACGCAGAATGTTTATCACTCGTCCTTGCTGAGTGTTTGCAGTTTCATTACAACAGGAACAAGTGCCTGTTTGATATAGGAAATAAGGTGTTTAGTAAATTTAAGGGTTAAGGCTATGAAGTGAACTTAGCCTGACCTTGCCATTAAATTTCACCCAGTAACCACTTCATTGAGACACATTCATATGCAATTCATATTGATTCAATTGATTAAGATGGGCTATCTTTTCTTCTATTTGAGTGAGGTTTTGAAGCAGTTGTCTGTTGTCATCTTTAAGAATTTGCAGTTCTTTATTTGAACTTATCTGCTTTTGGCTTCTAAACATCTGATATCTTTCTCTGCTACATCTTAAGAGTCATTTTGGTGTGAGATTTTTTTTTACCAGCAAAGGTTTTTGTATGCAGCAATTAAATCATCTGTTGGTCTTGTTTATGATAAACTAAACAGATTGCACTTTTCAAGTCTTTCGCTGCAACATATTTTCTTTGCATTTCCTATCACGTCTGTGACAGAGCTCTGTCTCTTTGCTTTTTCAATACCTGCACGTGATACCCAGTGTCAGGATGGGAATGTTATTCTTGCCCCGATTTTCAACTGGTGGCGTGTGTCAAGTTGCATGTTCGTTACTTCCCCTTAGATTCCTAGAGTCATGGGAACATCTGCTGTTGGATACATATGGCCTGCACTGCCTGTCACCTAGCTGTTCTTTTCTTTGCTTTAACCAAACTCGCTCTCTTGAATGGATGTGTGTGAAGAAGCAATCCAACCACTCTGTATGGCTGCGCTAGCTTCCTGGCTAATTACCAGCCACTAATCTTGGCCTCGAATGCGGAGTTCAGGCTAACATACTGTGGGTTTACTTCCAAATATGATTTAAAAATTTGAATATCAGGGCAGTTACTGATTTATTCCAGTAGAAGTTTATCTTTGTGGCAATTCCTCATTCACAGAAATACTGTGACATGTCAGTTGCTTTTTAATATAATTCCCTATTTATAATATAAACTTGCTGACTGGTTAAATCTGAGATATGCTTTCCGCTGTCTTTCACTGAGTGCTAGACAAATACTTGAAGTGCACTTTTCTTATATATATAGATATGTAAATACTATTAGATTATGAAAATGAAGCTTCTACTGCAGGAGTTTTATCACAGCAGACTTCATCCTTCAACTCTTTTTTAGCTTCTACTTTGAATTATGCAGTTCTGAGGACCCTAGATTTATCAGGAGGTGGTGTATTAAGGGGGGGCTGCATGCCTTTCTTCCCCTGATCTGCTTTCTTTTTGATTCAGAAATATCAGCTCGTGTTGTTCTCCTGAAGTGCTTATTTTGAAGCTCAGCAAATCCAAGACCACAGCTATAAGGCATATCTTGTTCTTTCCATAGCCCTTATTTAGTTCTGTAGGCTGACATTTTCAAAACAATAAAGGACAGTTGTTTGGTTGCTCATGTTGGTTGTTTATGTTGTTGCCCTGAAAAATACTTCCTTCACCCAAAATTGAAACTTAAATAGTGAAGGTGTGCTTGGTGGGAATAGTTTTCTTTGTCCTAACATGTTTAAGTGAAATTACTAGGTACTATTGTAATTAGCGGTGGAGCTAAGGCATGGTGTTCCCATGAAACTCTTCTACCCATCATATTTCCTTGGGAGAGGATAGAGAGCATATCTAGGCAGCAAACTGCCTGAATGGCCCGCTACTGGTGATCTGGAAACTGATGGCAGTTTTTCTAGCAGGAGCAGCAGCAGTGCCACCTCTAACCACAGTTCCTCTCTCCTCCCTTACTCTCACAGCCAGCCTGGATTTACATGTATGTAGCGCCTGTTGGCAGAAGGCACTAAGATTTGGCTGCTCTAAGTGGGGTCATGTAGCATGCAAGCTAAGCAGAGTTAGAGGAATGTACACACAGACCTCATGTGGCCCCTGTGATTCCTGAGAAAACGTAAATCTTAATCAGTGCAGAATGGTTTGCACACACACTTCCACCCCACCCTGTGTACCACCCATCAATATCTGGATTGTTTTGTGTGTTGTGTATGCTGATGGTTGTTTTGAATTTTTGTGAATTTTTTAGTGAATGAGGAGTTGAAATAAATAATCATTATAATAAATTGTAACATTAATGTGCATGTGCTCAGTATTTGTTAACTAGTAAATATCTTTGCTTCAAGTTTTAGAATAGAATCTTTAAGGTTGGAGAAGACATTTAAGATCATGAAGTCCAACCATTTGTCCAATACCATCATGTCAAATAAACCCCTACACATTTTTTTTAAACATCTCCAGGGGTGGTGACTCCACCACCTCTCTGGGCAGCCTGTTCCAATGACTGACCACTTAATACTTTGGTGCCCAAAATACACGGTCTTCATTCTTAAAGTTGAATGGTTTTGGTTAGGCCGCTAGTGCTGAGGGAGCATATTTCCTTTGTAGCTACATGGAAACCATTTCAAATAGTTAACTACGAGAGAACAGGAAATACAAACATTACTTCAAGGCAAAAAACTGATTTTATTTTTTTCTTTTCCATTGCAATTTTGCAAGTTGGCCTGTGAATGTTTCTTTCATAAGAAATAGATTGAGATGAAGGCAGGCCGAGATGAGAGAGCTGGGCTTTTCTTCATCCTGGAGAAGACTCTGGGAAGACCTTACAGTAGCCCTCCAGTATCTGAAGGGGCTACAGGAGAGCTGGAGAGAGGCTGGTTACAAGGGCATGGAGTCATAGGTCAAGGGGTGATGCCTTTAAGCTGAAGGACTTGAAGGAAGAAATTCTTCCCTGGGAGGGTGTTGAGGCCCTGGCACAGGCTGCCCAGAGAAGCTGGGGCTGCTGGCAGTGTTCAATACCAGGTTGGATGGGGCTTTGGGCACCCTGGGCTAGTGGAGGGTGAACCTGCCTATGGCAGAGGGGTGGGACTAGATGGTCTGTAAGGCCTCTTCCAACCCAAACCGGTCTGTGGTTCTATGCTGTTCTCATACTTCCTGTAAGTTGGACACACTTAGAAGATACAAATCAGGTAGTCGTGGTAAAATAAGGGACATTCCGGAGGGGAAAAATGAACAGCCTGGAACTGTGACTCATATGCTTAACTTCTTCAGTGGGAGTAATCAAGCCAAGTTGATCTTTACTCTTCTTACTTTCCTCCCTATTTTCCTACCGCTAATACTTTATTGCTGTCACCATTCATCCTTACTAGTCAAAGAATACAATAAAGTTGCATCTTTCAGAGTTTTTAAATTTTTAAATTTACTGCAATGAGAGAATGTGCCCTCAGAGGTGGTCCTCTTCTTCCATGATCGCACCATAAATACAGTAAGCTAAAATTAATTAATTCCAGTTAAATTATGTGTGTCCACATCATGCCATCAAGTTTCAAAACCTTTAGTCTCATGACCTGTGATAAAAGCTTTGAGAGCAAATCACAGTATGTTCAGATGACTTTGCTCCCACTGCCCTTGCAAATAACTGTTTTCACTTCCCACGAACTGGTAGCCCAAACTTGTACACCACGTGCCAGTTTCAATAGATTTTCCTTGTGATTTTGCTCTGGCAGATCTTCTTGGCATTTATTTAAAACAGAGCCTCTGCAGAAATTCATGTGTGGGAGGAAAAATTATTTACCCTGCTGCTTTTATGAGATGAATGACATGCATAAACTCCAAAAGCTGTCCTTTGCGCTCTGACAGTCGGAGTTGCTGCCTGTGAAAGCGTTTTTTTGAGACGGCAGTAAATGGTTGTGGGAGCTGCTTTCTTCTCAAACTTCTCCCATAGTCCAGGCATAAAAGGCACAGATGTGGTCACTTTTGTGTCTCTGTCAATTTCGAATTGGTGGGCATGGTTTGCTTTGAAGAACCAAAGTTATGGTTGGGTAAAGAATTACTTTATTCACATCTTTGGTTTCTGGTGCATTAAAGAACATCAGACCCCAAATTAGAGGAAAAATGGAAGTAAAAACCACAAAGATTTCACAGATTCACAGAATTGTAGGAGTTGGAAGGGACCTCCAGACATCATCAGGTCCAACCCCCCTGCCAAAGCAGGGTCCCTAGGACAGGTCGCACAGGGAGGCGTCCAAACAGGGCTGAATATCTCCAGAGAAGGAGACTCCACCACCTCCCTGGGCAGCCTGTCCCAGGGCTCTGTCACCCTCACTGGGAAAAAGTTCTTCTGTATATTGGTACAGAACTTCCTGTGCTTCAACTTGAGGCCATTGCCCCTTGTTCTGTCCCCACAGACCACTGAGAAGAGGCTGGCCATTTCCCCGTGTCCCACACTTGAGATATTGATAAACATTGATCAGATCCCCTCTCAATCTTCTTTTCTCAAGGCTGAACAGCCCCAGCTTACTCAGCCTTTCCTCATAGGGGAGATGCTCCAGGCCCTTATTGACCTTCATAGCCCTGTGCTGGACTCTTTCCAGGAGAAAGGTCTATGCTGGTAAATAGAATCTTTAAAGTACTATCAGTACTTCTCAATTTAGCTGGTTTCTTTGTCCCTGTTTTTAAGACAGGGAAGACTATCGGAATGCCCTGGACTCTTTCAACATTGCAAACAGGTGAATGCACCAATACGTGCATAATTTTAATCTTCTCTTTGAAGTGATCGAATGTTATTTTTGCCATTTATTATAGAAATGAGCACGTGCTGTGCCCTACCCTTATAGGCTGGAAGCTTTATCACTGGATAGTAACCATGGGACCAGACTAAGAGTGAGAGTCCAATTCCTGTCACTTCTCAGCCAGGGCTTTCCATGTGGCTCAATGTAAGATGTTCACCATTCACAAGCTTCAGTGTTGTCCTCCTGAAAATAAGGAACACTACTGTTTGTTTTGCTTCTGAAGATGTCAGAATGCTTTCTGATTAAATATGTCATGATCAAGGCAGAAAACAATGCAACTATTTGGACCTAGACTTAACATTTGAAATTAGACTCATAATTAGGTGGGGTTTTTTCCTTCTAAATTATGGGTTTAATAAAAATGTGCAGTGAATTCAATAAATAAGTCATTGCATCGCTTGGTATACATACATGATTTTCATCTTTTTCCCCTTACAGTTAAGTTACCAACTTAAGGTGGGCATCATGTACTGCAAAGCCGGGCAAAGCACGGAAGAAGAAATGTATAATAATGAATCAGCAGGTCCAGCCTTTGAAGAGTTTCTTCAGCTCTTGGGAGAAAGAGTTCGACTCAAGGGATTTGAAAAGTATCGTGCTCAGCTGGATACAAAGAGTAAGGCTTTTTCATGGTGGTTTTTTTTTTTTCTCCCCTCAAAATGTGAATTAAAATAAATCATACAGTTGCTAACTGACTTTTTGTAGAGAGTTCTTAAAAATAACCTCTTTGCTAAAGTAAGATGATTGCTCAATATTAGAAGCATGTAAGTATGTTATTTGACCCATACCCATATGGTTTTTCAACTCTGATAGTTGTTGGATTTCTGCACCAGTTTGGTATGCAATTATCACCAAAGCTGTAACAGGAAACCAGTAACTATGGAACCATTTTCAGCAATGCAAATCCATCATCAGTGTGTTGTCTAAAAAGTAATCGATACAGTTACGTCATAATTTTTTAAATGACATGCTAATAGACTGTCAGCAAAGAAAATTTTGAGAATCCATCTATGTACCTGCATCTTGACAAGTTGATATGTTGTTTTTCTGCTGTGTCTGTTGCACATAGGTTTTCTTCTAGACAGTCTGTCTTACTCCTGCTATCAAATGTAAACCTCCCTCTGTGATTTTTTTTTTCTCTCTTGAGTTATGGAAATGAAATTGGTTTTGGCAGTTATATTATCAGCTTTAACTGTAAAACATATTGCAGCAAAAATGTGGTGTAAAGAAGATCTTGCGTGACAGGATCTGTAAAAGAAATCCCTACGTTCGGAATCAAGTTTGTGAAATACCTGTTTATCAGCTAGTGCATGCTACACTCCAGTTGTAAATCTATTTGAAAATACTCGGGAGAGAATTTTGGACCATCTTTGAGTTGTAGAACTAAACAGTTTCTGTGGAAATCTTCCGTTACTTGGCCTACTTGCAGCAAAGGACAGAAATGAGGAGTTTGATGAAAGCTGCAAAGCATTCATTAACTCCAGTGCTGCAAGAACTGTGGTCTTGTCATGGGTATCCTATTGCAAATACAGGAACGTGCTGTGCTTTAGTGCTCCACCACTCTGCCTTACGTCCTTGATTCTTATGGGGATCACCATCTCCTCAGGCTGTTCTCGATCAGTCTGATCATCATTCCTCAGAGGGTTATAAAACTTCCTGTGGTTTTCAGCCTAAATTAATACTTAATTTGTACACATCTACCAATGAGCCAGCTTTCTTGTATTTCCAATACTTACAATTACTCGGCTGTAGTTACTCCCTTGAGTGCATCTGCACGTTGTGGTTGTCTCCTCTGTGCTTTTGTGATGTTACCTTTATTGAGCTAAGTCTCTCTAATTGGGATGGAGGCGTGGATTTCTCTGTTCCCCTCTTCCCCATGCAGTACTACCTGTTAAACTTCCTGTGCACTTGTCAAAGTTTTAATTGAGTCTCTTCAATTTTAGGGGCTAGGGTTATATACACGATTCCAGATTTTTCTAAACAGTAGAATATTCCAGTAAAATTTGAGGTCCTTGTTGCTTCTGACTCAGGGAAAGAATTCTGTCAGGTTTTCATTATGTAACGCAGTCTAGCACCTGTTAAATCGAAACAAATGTAAAACTTTCATTGCCTATGAGTCTCTCCTAGTTGGAAAGATGGTCTTGTTATGTTTCTCTTTCACATTGCCCAGTAGACCTCCCAGCTCTAAAAATTTCTGCATCTAAAAATATAAAAAAAGAGAGAGGCTTTCCATGAACAGATCTCTGCGATCGGAGAGGAAGGGGGATGCCCTGAGTGGAAACAGCTGCTCTCATGATGGGCTTCCCACACTGATTTTCAGTCAAGGTTTACAACCTCACATGCATTGGGACCTCAGCAACTAGAACTGCTTAGGAAGTTACCCAAAGGAACTTCTCTTAAGTTACCCAAAATGTTTTGGGTGATGTCAACAGGGTCATTGAGGAAAGAGGTGATGGTTGTTGAGAAGCATGTAGACAGCTGCAATTGTAAACAAAGTTTTGTAACTCTTCTCGATGTTCTCCTTTCTGTCTAGGCTAATGGTGGTAGAAGGGAAAGTGTTCTTTTGCGGGGGGCGGGGGAGTGGCTCTTGGGACAGCTACATTTGGAAACCCTTACTGCATATTCTGCATAGAAGGTGGCAAAAAACCCCAAACCCAGAAAACACCTTGTGGTGGGCAAAACGCTAAAGACCAGAGATGGTCCAAGAAGGTGCATCTCGGGGACGGACGATATGTGAGTGGCCAAATACAGACATCCTCGATAGCTACCCTAAGTAATTATCAGTCTTTTCTGCCCTGGTCCCAACACAGAAAGACCTCCAAAGGAAGGAGGTTGTGTTTTTTACAATGACTTAGGTTTATAGGGTTTTGTTGAAACAGCTAGGTCTACAGCTAGGAAACACGCTTCTCCCTGTTCCAGCTCTGTGCTCTTCAGTTGCTAGAGGTCACTGGCATGAAACTGCTCTTGTCTCATTACTCAGGAGATTTTCCTGCATAAAAACTCTGTTTAATGTCAGCACAGTTGATTGCGAAGATGCTCTTAAAAACAAATGTCTGTTCATTAACTCCTGGAAAGGTCAGAGCTGTGTAGGTAACTTTGCTAGCTCCTAGACCTTTGGCGGTATTGTGCAACCTATGAAAAGCAGATGAGTGGTGTAAGGCACAGTGAAAGTAAGGGGGGGAAACTGATTTGTATATGCATTCTGGAAAATTTCACAAGATCTTTTTAATTTATGCAAATTTGGAAAAGTAAAGTGGCTCTAGCAAAAAAAGTTGTTTCAGAACAGTTCTTAGAAGTTTTTAGAATTAGGAGTCTAATTGGTAAGTATCCGTAACAGAGCCACTTTTTAAAAGGAGAAATCTCATCCATCCTGTTAACTGAAAGCTTGTTTAAGTATCTTGGATCTTCCAAGGGCTTTGGCTTTGGATCCCTGCCAGCGCTGCTGTGGAAAAGGCTGCTACTTTAAAAGTTTTGTTTGTATATATCTAAAATTACCAGAGGAGAAGCAGTCTATCTCCTGGCAGCCTGCAGAAATAGAGCTTGAAAATGTCATCTAACCCACGGTTGCTAGGAAGTTTTGGGCATCACTTTAAAGTAATAAACATCACAGTAATCTTTCAGATTATAACTTCAGTCATTTTACTTTATTCTCTAGCTGTGATACATGCTTTATTTCCCTCCTCCCTTGCTTTGTCGTATTCCTGAATGTTTTAAATTGGGAAATGGGATCAGCTGGCTAACACCTAGGGCTAGCAACCTGGCGTGTGTGTCCAGCACAGTGGGTGGTGCAGGAAATGGAGGAGATGAATTGACATGAGTTGTAGGAGTTTATGAATTACCTATTTTATGAGATTTTAAATTTAGCTAATAATGGTAGGTTTCTGTTTGAGCTGAGTACACTGCATGGCTTTGAGGACGTGAGGAGAAGATGAATGTGACGATGAACTTTCAAGATGTGAGAGACATGAGAGATGAACTTTGAAGACATGAGGAGAATATGAAAACAGCACAGGCGATATTAAATAGATTAAACTAGGGAATTAATAGACCTCAAATTGACATTTGATGGTTGTCAGCAAGCCTCAATGTTTGTAATGCAATAATGCAGGTTACCTTCTTAACTTGTACTAGGTAACCTCTTTTCAACCACTCTTGGGTCTAAGATAGCAGCTGGGAGACTAATATCCGAGGAAGGTCAGAGGTTCCTCGACTGCCTAAGAAGCAGAAAAGGGGATGGGAGTAAGCCTGTGTGCATTCTTCTGTGTGTGTGTCAGACTTCGGGCTCTGTGTGCTGAAAGAGAAAAGATTTTTTTGTCCTTGGAAATAATATCTGAAAACAAGTTGGATATTACAGTCGTTGAATGTGAGTACTTGGTGTAATCCTTGTGTACAGCAGAAAGGAGAACAGGTTTGACAGGTGTGGAATTTGGGCCAAAACCTAGGAAAAACTAGAAAAAAGGCAAGGTTTTTTGTCTGCAAAGGTAGATGGGACCAACATTAAGCTCTGCAACTCGTGCTTTCAGTGGTGAGCACTGCTGCAGTTTGTAGCAATGGTTGTTCCTTCTCTATGGTTTCTTTTTTGTTCAGATCCTTGCAATGTGTTTTTCTTTGAATCCAGAATTAGTTAGATTTTCTACTCATGCTGGTTTTTATACAGTTTTCTAGTGGAGTGGCTTTAAAAGCTGCCATAGAAGATGGCTGACCAAGTCCTGTGCCTTCAGCGAGGCGAGTTTATCAGCAGTATGCTGTTGGTGTTGACTACAGTTCTGAGCACTGTTGATGTTGGGAAAACCAGTTAAATGGAAGTCTGTTAAGACAGTCCTTGTGAAGATAGCTGAGAAACACTGTAAGGGCAGAAAAATAAAGTGGATTTTTAAAGGTGAGTAACAACGGAAGGAAAAGATCAGATAAGTCTTTAGCTAAGTAACCAAATCCAGTAATGGGAGAAGACTGAGAAGGCAACAGCAATAGGTATGCCATGAGCTGATGACAGGAGGGGATGTATGTCTTCAGTGTAAAAAGATATTAATGAATTTGTAGATCCCTCAGGCCTCTGTTAAATAGAAGGAAATTGCCATGCTGGTTTATAGCTCTGACCTTGAAATGTGGGATGCTATTCTAGTGCAGTCTTGGATTTTACTGCAGTGGGAGCGATTGGAGTTAAAGCAATCACCTGTCATCATTGTCTGGGACTTCAGAAAAGTATTCTGGGCTGGTAAGAAAGAAGAAATCTGAACAGTGTGACAAATGCAGTCTGCAGTGGATATGGACTTCTGTTTGTAGTTGGAATTTGAGTAACACAGATTTAAGCTGTGATGTACTTGGAAATAATTGGAATCGTTAAAGGTGTTATTTGGATTGTAGCCTTATTTTACTTAGTTTGCAGAACCAGTGCTGTTCCAAGAAAGAACCCTTTTCTGCCTGAAATGAAGTCTAGTCCAGGAAAGTTCAGAGTTTGACTTAAATGCATAGGTGGTGTTCTAGCATACTTTTGGTCAGAATTTCTCTGTTCTTTTCCTCTCCCTACTTCTGGGCCCCTTCACCCTCTTTTGAGGCCTACCTTCCCCGGCCTGCCTTCTTACCTGCTTCCCTTTCTTCTTGCATCTGCTCTCTCTTTCTAGTTCTTTGTAATACTTTTAAGTGCTCTGGTGCTAAAATACGATGTAAATACTAGCATGTTTACAGTCAGACACAAAAAAAAGCCGGGCTGGGGTTACATTGTTGTATAGGTGACTTTCGAATGCATCTGCCTCCTTCAGCATGCAGAAAATAGAGGGTGCTGCAAACTGAGTACAAGATGAAATAATTCCACTTCAGCTGTTCTGTGGTTGGAATTAGCATTAAAAAGAAAATATTTAGCAGTTACCTAGTTTTTTGCAATGACAATATTGAGTGCTGGAACAGAGAGCCCAATCTCTTTGAAACATTAACAGATTATTATTTTTTTTAAATAAGATTCTAGGAATATTTTTTTTCCTTATACCCATTTTATTCTATAAAGATTAAATGAAAATCCAAAATATCTGTGCAGCTGAAATGTAGAAAACATTCCATTTCACTTTATGGATGGTGTTGCGATTTTTCATTTACAGAAAAACTACCTCTGTTTTAGTATTCTGAACTTGACAGAAAATGAAATCTTCTTGTCAAATTGTCAAATTTTATATCCAAAATCTGGGCAAATAAACTGGATTTATGGTATTGTAAATGCCTCACAAATCTCAGAGCTGTTATCTCCTTAGTAACATGATATCTCTGCTAATAAAAAATGCCAAGGTGTGGTATTTATCAGCTTTTAAAAATACATTGGTATAAATAGCTGGGATTATATAATATAGTAGCATGTTTATATAACTTCAGATAATTGCAGTGCTTTTTCTTCTGTCTATAAATATAGTTATTTTTTAAATTCTGTTTCAAAACAGGCTTTTTGCGCTGTGGACAGCAGTTATATTTAGTAGAATATATTCACCAGTCAGGTTTTAATGTGTTATACTTAATGGAACATTTTTCATTCTCTCTACTTTTTCTGTCAAAAAACCCCAAACAACCCCAATACCCTCCCTCCCCCCCTCCCCAACCCAACGGAAGTTCCCAATCTGTCTGTAATCAAGTGTTGTCTTCAACCAACACTTTGTAAAATCTAATAATATCCCTTCTTTTTTTTTTCTTTCTAAACTTCATAATCCAAGTTTTTATCATTTTCTCTTCACATGGAAGTCTCTCCATCCACGTATAATTATTTTTGTGGCCTGTTTCTGCATCCCTACTCTTTCTTCTATAACTTTTAAAATAGGGTGGCCAGAACCCAAAACAGGGGAGAGTACCTTTGATTGACATCATAATGGCATTGTTGTGGGCTTTTTCTACCATCAGCTGTAAGCATGTTGGCATCTGATCTGGGTTTTTGACTGCTCCTATCCATAAAGCACCTGGTTTTCGTGAAGGTTTTATCTGACTTCATAACAGATAATTTGGAGTCCTGATGTATCTGTTTATAAAATACCATTCTCTTCCCTCATCTGTTGAGGATTGTATGTTCACTGATGTTTAATTATGCATGAGATCATGGTATTAATTCAAAATATGTGTCTGTCTGCCTTTCTAAAGTCCTTTCACATTTCCTTACAGCTCAATTTCACTGCAAGTAACTGTAGATACTGGGTTGGCTGAAAATTATTTCAGTTTTGATCACTTTTCATGCTTATGTAGGTTTTCTTCAGGGTGTTCTGGTACAAAGTCCCTACTCCCAACCAGTCCTGCACTAGGAAAGGTACACAAAATTATACATGCCATCTATATGTGTCATTTACTTTGGCAGGTGAATAAACTCTAAGTAAGCTTTTTCTTGCTGCCATTTGAGCTAGGATTGAGGATGAGCAGGAATTCTTGTCTTGCCTGATGATTTTATTTGATAATAATGAAACTTTGGTTTAAACTTTTTTTTAATACTGCTTTTATTTTCTCCTTTTTTCTTTAACTGAAGCTGATTCAACAGGTACTCACTCTCTATACACAACATACAAGGACTATGAAATCATGTTCCACGTCTCTACTATGTTGCCATACACTCCAAACAATAAGCAACAGGTAAGACAGTCCGTGCCTATTTAGAAGTTAATTTTCTTCCATGTCAGGAGTAGCTGAACTATTGAGTGTTCATGACAACTTTTGTTTGTTACTAGCGAAGGAAACCTTTGGAATTAAAAGTATCAACAGTAAGACTAGCCATCTTTGACTCAGGCAAATGAGCCTCTAGGTACATCATAGGTAGGTTTTCTCCATAGGACTGTTTTCATGGAATTACAGAACAGTAGGTGTTGGATGAGACCTCTGGAGATCATCTAGTCCAACCCCCTACCAGAGCAGGATCACCTACAGCACATTGCACAGGATTGTGTCCAGGTGGATCTTGAATATCTCCAGAGAGAGAGACTCCACAACCTCTCTGAGCAACCTGTTTTCTGTTTGGTCATGCATTATTTACTGAAATCCTCAACTGTTTTGCTTTTCACCTTAAGGTATTGTTTGGAATAAAAAAAATAAATAAATTGAACAATAGCGATTTATAATAATGAGAAATAACTAATTGAAAATTGTGAAAAGACTGTTCTAACCTATGCATCTTTCTTTTGTTAAAGCTTCTGAGAAAACGACATATTGGAAATGATATTGTGACAATAGTTTTCCAGGAGCCTGGAGCACAACCATTCAGCCCAAAGAACATTCGATCCCACTTCCAGCACGTCTTTGTCATTGTAAGAGTGCACGGCCCCTGTACTGACAGCGTTTGTTACAGGTACCTCTCAGCAGTTTGACTGAACACGTGGAATTTGACTGCAAAGGGAGGTTTCATTCCTCTTAAATTATCTGTAGGAAGACATAGATAAAGTCAAGGAGATATTTGACTTATATGAAAGTAGGCTTTTCAAAAAGTAGAGAGATGCGTGTGAGTATGTCAAGGAAACACACTCAATGAGGAAATAAACTCCATCTGTATCTGTGTGTGTGTGTATATATCTCATCAAGCATTTGGGAATGATTTTAAAATTCCATTCTCACTTCCTTTTTATTCCCTTCATTAAGAATATGCTGGAAGAGTATTTCTGTTTTGGATCTCATGAAGTCACTTTTTGTTTTTGCAACTGACTTTTCAGAAAAAAGCTAAGCTCTCTCAAATTTTTATCTGAAATATCTTCAGTTCTTGTTTCAGTTCAACAAAGGAATTTCAGAGCATTATGCAGCAAAAAATACCTTGGTTTGACCTTAAAGTCAATACTATTAAAATAGAAAAGAGTAATCTATAGTAACATGTAAGAAAGAATTGCAAGATGACTTCTATTTAGCATAAATTTGTTAACCAAATTAAGGATATAGAAATCATGGGTTTGAGTTGCACTTCTTTCTACATTCAATGTATTTTTATTTTTAATGGTTGCCTGAGCTCAGAAAACTTTTTGAAAACTTCTTTAGTTAAAATCTGAAGTGTCAGAGGAATGGATTTAGAGTAGTTGTCTTGAAATGAGGTAGCCCTGGAATTAACTTGTCTTCACTGAATTACAAATGTTCGCCTAGGTGTTTCATTCATTCACACGCTGATTAGAGGCAGAGCTGAGACCACAGTGTCTTAGAGGTTTGTAAACTAAGCATAGTAGGGTTTAAAGGGTTTTCCCTCCCCATACGTTTTTGGTAAAGCTCACACAGCACTTCTGGATCTGATGCTGGACTTTGTATATGTATTACATTTTCCTGGGGGAGACCTGTTCCTGTTGATAAGGCAGCTTAGTGACAAATTCCACTGCCACATGATTTCTGTGGACACAGCTTGTTCTTAAACTTTTAGACATGTGTTTCAGTTCGTATTCTACTTGAAAATTAATTTCTCTATAAAGGGAAAGTAGGAAATACATCTAGAAGGACTATAGATGCATTTTCCCTTTGAATTGGGTTTTACTCAGAGAAGTATCAACTTTTTGTTATTTTAAATAATACAATTGCATATTTCAATTCCCTACTCTTAAAAGGCATGGGAAAGATTCATACTTGTTACACTGTAATAAGTATAACTGACTTGGAGTGCTATTTCTAGCCTTCAGACATTTTTCATATGTTCACAGTTGCAGGCCTGGAGTGGTGCTGGTTGCTATTAGTGAACAAAATTTGGAATTCTGAGCTTTAGTGATCACAGAATTGCAGGGGTTGGAAGGGACCTCCAGAGATCGAGTCCAATCCCCTGCCAAAACAGGCTCCCTAGGACAGGTCGCACAGGGAGGCATCCAAACGGGTCTTCAACCTCTCCAGAGAAGGAGACTGCACACCCCCCTGGGCAGCCTGTCCCAGGGCTCTGTCACCCTCACCGTGGAAAAGTTCTTCCCCATGTTGGTGCGGAACTTGCTGTGCTCCAACTTGAGGCCATTGCCCCTTGTCCTGTCCCCACAGACCACTGAGAAGAGGCTGGCCATTTTCCCCTGTGTCCCACACTTGAGATATCGATAAACATTGATCAGATCCCTTCTCAGTCGTCTTTTCTCAAGGCTGAACAGCCCCAGGTCACTCAGCCTTTCCTCGCAGGGGAGATGCTCCAGGCCCTTAATTACCTTCGTAGCCCTGTGCTGGATTCTCTCCAGGAGATCCCTGTCTTTTCTATACCAGGGAGCCCAGAACTGGACACAATACTCCAGGTGTGGCCTGACCAGGGCAGAATAGAGGGGTGATGCTACAGGCTTAAATTTTAGGGCAGGGTGAGCAGGTAGGAAAAAAAAACCGAGTGTGTCATTGTTGACTTTGGTAGAGGAGGCTGCCGGAGCGTTGGATGTTCTGTGCATGGTCTTTAGATCAAAAAAAAATTTATTTTTTTGTCCTCTCAGCACAAACACTTAATTTACATTTAGAGAATTCCATTAGGAAGAGTTTTGCTAGGAGACTTTTCAAAGTAAGTTTGACCTCTTTTCACTGAGTGAATTGGAACAGTTTCATAGATTCCTAATTCTAGACAAAACAGGAAGCCATATAGCATAAAAATGTACTGGAATTTATATGAAAAACTACACAAAAGGAATAAAATGAAGCACTCTCTTGGCCAGTCACTTTCTCTCCCAACTAAGATAAACAATATTTTACAAGTCTGGCTTGTCTGTTGGCATCGTTCAGTTTTTAAAACTTCTCTAGCATATGTTAAAGATTAAATGCTTATTCTTGTCCTGTGTGATGTTGAAGGCCTAATGAAACACAATGGCACTGGTAGTTTCTCATTACGTCCCGCCATTGTGTTTAATGCTGAGGCTTCTACCTCTTAATACTGAAGATGATGTAGTCAGATGGCTGAAAACCTCCTGTTGCATACTTTTACATATATTGGTGTACATTTAAAGGAAACATGACAGTTAATAACATGTTTCTGTATTGGTTGCCAGAAAATATAACTTAAAAAACCAAAACAAATTTTTAAAATCCCTCTACCACCCAAAATTAGAAGAGATGGTTTAAGATTGGGTGACTTTTTTTTTTTCCTGCTTGTTCCTGTGTGCTTCCCCCAAAAGATTTACTGGTGTTTCTGCAATCTCGGTTTTTAATTTGGGGGGCGGAGTGTGGAGGGTGTGTAGGAGTGCAAGTGTCGGGTTACGTTTAAGGATTCAGATTAGTTAGAATAATGTGTGAAAATATGACCAGCAAGACTTCCAAATGAACTACCACATATATTTCAAGTGTGTTCAGATTTAATCTTAGGGGTTTTCTTTCTTTATAAAATCCTAGAATGGTATGAGTTGGAAGGGACCCCAAGGATCACAGAGTTCCAACCCCCCTGCCATAGTCAGGGCCACCAACCTCCAGGCCTGGATCTACACAAGGTTGCCCAGGGCCCCATCCAACCTGGCCTTGAACAGCTCCAGGGACGAGGCATCCACCACCTCTCTGGGCAGCATGTTCCAGCCCCTCACCACTCTCTCTGTAAAGAACTTCCCCCTAATATCCAATTTAAACCTCCCCTCCTTTAGCTTTAATCCATTCCCCCTTGTCCTGCCATTGTCTACCCTTTTAAAAAGTTGATTCCCCTCTTGTTTGTGTGCTCCCTTCAGGGACTGGAAGGCTGCAATGAGGTCCCCCTGCAGCCTTCTCTTCTCTAGGCTGAACAAGCCTAGCTCCTTTGCATCAATATTTTGGCCAAAATCAGTTGGTGCTTTTTCAAATCTAGTTATAGATATATGAGGTAAATTGGATTCAAACTGTTGGAGCATTTCTTGTTGCAAAACTGTTGTAGTTGTCAGTCTCTTCGTAAGACAGACTGCCAAGTGAATGGTACTTGGCTGGAATGGCAAGTCTTCAGTGATGCCAAACAATTCTCATCCACTGTGTATCAAAAGAGAATTGACCAGGAAGAACAGTGAAATGTAGTACGGAAATGAAAATGAAGTGTTGAAAAATACAGCATTTATTACTAGTACATGTCTCCAAACTTCTATGAAATTTCTTATTGCTAGTATTTTTTTAATCTCTTCTGTTGCTACCTTGCAATTTCAGCTAGTGCAGTTTTTGATCCAATAATGTAAACCGTAATCAGTAGTATGATGTATATATGCATTCAGTCGTCAGATGATTCTCACAGAGCAACTGGCCTTGTGACATGACTGTACTGTCTTCATCTCTTTAATGTGTCCATTTTATCTAATTTTAGTATTTTTCATACATTTCACATTACTTTCAGGTGAGCCTTTGGTCTTTAGGTAGCTAAATTACAAACTGGTCTCTGTAATAGTGCATTATAAATGTTCTGTGAATAGTAAAACCAAAAAAAATTCAGAACTAAGTTATCAAAAACATGATTTTGCACTTTTGAAGCTCTCTTTTTAAGCTGTGGTGCTGAATATGACTCAAAAAAGCCTAGATGCAAAAATAAGTGGCCTTCTGTTTATGTGGTAAGGGGGACGTAATCTCCAGACTGGCAAGATTTAAAATGTAAATACAGGCATATTGCTGAGAAAAGGAGAGAAAAACTGAGGGGTTAAGGAAAAAAAAGAAATGTATTTTCTGTAATCAAAACCTGCTGAGTTTGTGTACAGTGAAACACACTGATTCTGCCTTTATTGGTTTTTTTAGTGTTGCTGTGACTAGATCCAGAGATGTACCATCCTTCGGACCACCTATTCCAAAAGGGGTCACCTTTCCCAAATCAAATGTTTTCAGGGACTTCTTACTAGCCAAAGTTATTAATGCAGAGAATGCTGCTCATAAATCAGAGAAGTTTCGTGCGATGGCCACTAGGACCCGTCAAGAGTATTTGAAAGACTTGGCAGAGAAGAATGTCACCAACACACCTATTGACCCTTCTGGCAAGTTCCCCTTCATCTCGCTTGCTTCAAAAAAGAAAGAAAAGTCCAAGCCTTACCCAGGAGCAGAGATCTATAGTTCTGGTGCTATTGTATGGAGTGTCCATGCAAAAGACTACAGCAAGGGTATGGAAATAGACTGTCTCCTAGGGATCTCTAATGAGTTTGTAGTCCTCATTGAGCAGGACACAAAAAGCGTGGTGTTCAACTGCTCCTGTCGAGATGTGATAGGGTGGACTTCAACGGACACAAATATCAAAATATTCTACGAGAGAGGTGAATGTGTTTCTTTGGAGAGCTTCATCAGCAACATTGATGATATCAAAGAGATCGTCAAAAGGCTGGAGGTTAGAATGCATTCTCTTGTTTGGTTACCCTTTGCTTTCTCCTCTCACCCTGCAGCCAAGTAAGGCTTCAGTTTATGTAATGCCTGGGATCCCTAAAACTGTTCTAATGATCTAAGGACTTTCCTGCTTCTATTTCTCAAAATCCAATACTGGTTTGACTTTTTTTGGGTATCGGCCACCCTCAGCTGGTTGTGTGTGAGTCAAAAATGTGTCTCTATTTTTTTTAAAAGGCAGGGGCTTCAGATGCATGAATTTCTCCCACACAAGAAATACCAACGTGTTATTTCTTTTCCTCATTTTCCTTCCCCCTCTCTGTTTGATCGGCTTGTTATATCTTGTTCCAAACGAAGCCGTAATATCTTTGAGACGGGCTTATTATGTTGCCAGCAGGGTGCAATCCCAATCCCTACTGCAGCCTTCAGATACTCTCTGAATACATGTGATAAACTAAAAATGCAGTGAATCATGGTATCTCTCTATAAAACATCTGTCCATGCTCGGTTGTTGGTTTTTTTAAAATCCTACGAAGTTACGAAAAAATGTTTCAAGTTTTACTGTCTTTCTTGTAATTTCACAACTGTGTTGTGTAATGACCAGGAAAAGGAGAAAACTGGGCCCTGTCAAATAGCTCTTGACAGTATTCATGCCGATGGTGCATAGAGGAGTTGGCACAGACCCCGGCTTACTGTGCTTAGTAGCTGTGTGCCACCACATTTTGGCTGAAAGTTAACCTGCAGTTCATTGGAACAGCTAGAAAATGGAATGGTTTGTTGGTTACTAAAACGTACAAGATAAAGTAGGGATTGCTGTGTAACACCATGTGCTTTTGCCTTGTGTGCGCCTGTGTATCTTCTAAAATTCCTGTGGTTTCAGTAAAAATTTCAAGGCAGAACTTGGGTAACCAGACTCTGCTGAACATAGTAGTTTGAGTGACAAGACCTGTTTCAGCTGCAGTACCCAGGACTGTGAGAGAGATACTCCTTGCTCATGTCCCATGATCATCGTGGGAGTTGGTTGCTTGTACAAAAGTCACAGAATCACAAGGTTGGAAAAGACATTTTAGATGGTTGAGTCCAACCATTCCTGTCCTATGCTAAACCATAGCCCTAAGTACCTCATCTACACGTCTGTTAAGTACACGCAGGGATGGTGACTCAACCCCCTCCCTGGGCAGCCTGTTCCAGGCCCTGACAACTCTTTCAGTGAATAACTTTCTCCTAATATCTAATCTGACCCTGCCCTGGCGCAGCTTCATGCCATTTCCCCTTGCCCCATCTCCTGTCACTTGGAGCCTTTAAACCTCTGCTGGCACTGAAGCTGTGCCTGTGCATTAAAATCTGTCATTGTTTCAATTCACAGCTTGTGACAAAGGGCTGTGAAACAGTGGAGATGACTCTACGTCGGAATGGTCTGGGTCAGCTTGGTTTCCACGTAAACTATGAAGGCATTGTGGCAGATGTCGAGCCCTATGGCTACGCCTGGCAGGCAGGACTGCGACAAGGCAGCCGGCTGGTGGAGATCTGCAAGGTGGCTGTAGCCACTCTGAGCCATGAGCAAATGATTGATCTTCTGAGAACATCAGTAACAGTGAAGGTTGTCATTGTCCCTCCGTATGAGGACTGCACACCACGCAGGTACTGTATAATGCCTATGTTTGGTTGGGAATTATATCATGATTTGTGAGGTCAGGGGGAAAGAAACACCGCAGAATAAATGGTGACCTCCAAAAACCATGGGATAGTTATAATACAGTATCTGGTATTGTAAAGTGAAAGAAGAGGGTAGGAAAAACCATGTGTATTGACACTCCAGGGCCCACAAAATATTCCTTGAAGACCACAGTTTAATAAAACATGAGAAGAACCTCATGCATCCATTAAATCTCATGGGATTTAACATGGAAATAAAAGGTTGATACTTGTGTGTTTATGGTGCATCAAAATTAATTGCACATTTCCCCTCCTGCTTTGCCATTTGTCGGTAGTTTGCGGTGTCTGTGAATGTAATTCTTGAAAACAGACTTACAGCCTTCCACTTTGACAACTGAGGCAGGCTGTAAATGATGAGAGCGCATCAAAGGTATGGATCTGGCCAGAGATACTGCTGCAAACTGTATTCCTTACTCACTAGTAGATCTTGCTGTACCACTCTCGCTTCCCATCTGTGTTAAGCCTGAGGCTTCTATGAATTGTCTTACTGCCTCTGTAGCTTTAAAATGTTGCTTGATCAGAATAAGCAGTAATACATGCTTTTTTTTGTGTTAAATTTGGCATCAAGTGCCTCTGGTTTTTTTTCTGAACTCACGCTAAAGCTTTTTATCATTTTTACTGCTCCCATCTAAACCGCACCGTTGTCTGCAGCATTCAGCTACATCACTAAATTTGATCCCCATATTCCTGACATCCTCTGTTAATATCTTGCAAATGTTATATGATTAAAATGGAATAGTCTTAAATAGACTAAATTTGCCTGCAGGCTGGCTGAAGGTTTATTCTAGATCTGTCAAGAAGCAGCAAGTAGTTATCAAAGTTCAGTGGGTTCTTTCTGGTGAGGGACTGAGTGCATGTTTTGTACTGCTGTTTTCTAATCAGGCAGTATTTTTGTAGGGGTACATGCTCAATCTTCATTGAGGTTGGGGGCTGAATTTAAATGCGTATTTATTACGTTGATATAAAATTGTGTCTCCAAGCAAAGCCTTTGTACTTGCATAAAAGAAGAATCCATGTTTGTTTTTACGGTGAGCTATATTAACTCCTTTTGTATCTGGTAGCAAAACAGGAGCAGAGAGCAAAGGAGTTTTATTTGTCCTTTAGTTGTCAGTGGAAAATTGAATGCATGTCAGGGATTAAAATGAGCAGTGGCATAAGGTCACCCATGAGGTATTTGGAAAGCTTTTATACAGTATTTAGCAGCCTAAGCAAATGAAAGTTCAGCTGCAATCATGGCAAAAGGATTAGAGCAGAAAATTCTGTGTGGAAAGCACAGATCCTGTTATTCCTGAACTAAATTAAGTACAGCCAAAAGCAGGCTTAGCTTTAGTGTATCCAAACTCGTAGCAGGAGGAGAAATTACTGCACTGTTGAAGTACTGCACTCAGCATCAGTGACTTTTGTCTTGTAGTAAGCAAACATTCATGGTGGGTTATTACCCACTTATAAAATTCCATAAAGCCAGTCTTTATCCTGCTTGCCGTATCCAAAATCACCAAGGTTCAGGAATCTGTAGCTATCCTAGATACATCACTAGAGGCTTGATGTAAATCTTTGCACAAAGCAATTTCTCTTGTGGCAATCAGCTTTCCAAAATTGCAGTCCTTTTGTTTTGTCCTCTGGAGGTCATCTCAGTAGTTCTACCACAGTAACTTCTGCAGACCTCAATTAAAATGAAGATCAGTTCTGCTCCCCATGGTACCTTCATACAAGAAGCAGTCCCTATCCTAATAAATTAATAGGCATGAAGTTGGAGGAGGACCAGGAGTGGAATTAGATAAGGATGACTTGCCAACAGGTACATGCATGAGGTCAGTAGCAGATAAAAAAAATTATATCCAGATGCCCTGATTCACAAAGCAATGGATGTCCTACACAGAGGCAGGCATTCTTATGGTTGCATCTCTGCTAAAAGATGGTCATTAAAACGTTGCCACTGAAGTCATTTAGTGGAGTGACCTTGAAGTTAAGGACATGGCATTAAGAGAAAATTGTGTGTTCTTGCTGCTTAAACTGTAACTGTGTCTGTAACTTAAAAAAAAAAAAAAAGAGAAACCCAAACTGCTGAAGTATATAATCTCTAGGGAAATGCTACCAGAGACCTAAAATACGAGGAGAAAGGAAAAAACAATGGTATCAAGATTCTAGGGGGATTGTGAGTGGACTTGGAAAACAGATCTTCTGACTGTCCCCATCTATCATGCAGTGGTTTGCATCACAGTATGGCCTGGGACCACACAAACATTTCCCTTTCAGATGAAGCTGAACTATTGGTGCTTTAGAGGCACACTTTGTGCCTTACAACTGCTGCTTCAGTTTGCAGGTCAAAACTCTAGAGGGTATGGCCAAAGTAAAACCAGAAAATGTGTGCATTGTAGACAGCAAGACCTCAGCACCAACTGTTTAACTTTGCTGCTGTTAGACTGCCCAGCTTGCTTCTGTCAGCACAGACAGATAACCAGTTATCTGCTCTGGTTTGGATTTTGGCCGTGAAGAGATATTGATGTTTCTCAGCTCTGATGGTGTAATCGCTTAGAGGAAGAGCTAGAAGTAGAAAATGTTGCACCGATAATGATGTGTGTAGATAAAGTAATCACAGTAAAATTCACTTAAGTAGGCATATGTACCTTTGTCAAGGGAAGTACTAAAATTATCCTCACTGAAGCTGAAGGTCACATCTACTTTCCATATCTCTTATTTTAAATGTATGCGGAAGTTTGCCCTGCATCTTGGACTGCATTAACTTATGTCCTGTTTTACTCCAGTTTTTCTGCTGTCCTGTTCCTGTACATCCTCAGGAAGTAAAGGGCATCTTTTGGGCTTGGTAGCTACAATTTTTAGCAAGTGTCTTGTTTTCATAATGTGCAAATTTATCAACTGAGGTATTCCAGAGCCAAATATGTTTGCAAATGGAGTGTAATGTGTTATTTAATGGGAATCTTATCTTCTCGTGGATGTCTCTGCATCAGAAAAATTGCCTTAAAAAGAACACACATTTCAGGTCTTACTTGTCTGGGTGCAGGTAAGTTCTAAAACCCATGACTTTTTAAAATTAGGAAGCAAAAGATACCCTTCTAGCAGATGTTTTAGTTTTTATACCTGAGTAATCAGATGAAGAGTATCAAAATTCATTAAATACATGCTCCTAAAAAGCAAAACCTTATATTTACGGTATCACAGCATTGATTCAGCTTCTGTCTTCAGGTTTGTATTCTTTGAGAACAGGATATATTAATCTCATTTTTTATAGCAGCATGTTAAATTTCTTCATTCCCAGGAGTTCTTCAGAAAACTACCGCATGCCAGTGATGGAATACAAAGTGAATGAAGGAATGTCATATGAATTCAAATTTCCCTTCAGAAATAATAACAAATGGCAGCGAAATGCAAGCAAAGGACAAGGACCTCATGTGGCTCAGGTACCATCCCAAATACAGAGTCCAGTACCATCTAGGATTGGCTCTGGGAAAGGAGAAGGGAAAATGCCACCTCCAGAACGAGCAGCCAACATCCCCCGAAGCATCTCTAGTGATGGGCGCCCGCTGGAGAGCCGGAGGTAGGTGTTGTCTTCACAAATGGCTTTTCACTGCTGCTCAGAATTTGTCTGGAAAAAACCACAATGTCTTAGTCTCTAAGTACGTGACGATTGCTTTTAACCATGGCTTTCACTAGTCAAAAGGCAACAGTCCTGAAACAGTAGGCAAAAGGAAGTACCTTTCCTGGCAAGGTTAACCATGAAATGAAGTGTTAGGGAGGTGTTGGGCTGTGTTTTCCTGTGTTGGATGGTATTCCAACAGTGTTCCTCAGCTTCTGCGTTTTAAAGAAGTAAATAAAAAATTTAGCTTGTTTGTGGGCTTGGTGGAATTGCCTAAATCTCCTAAGGCAGTGGGTTTATAGCTTGGCAATGGGATGTTTAACAAGACAATTCTGACCAGGACAGAAAGCAAATTTATCAGACTGGGGAGTTTCCTAACTTTTTAGCCCTGAGAAGAGATTGCTTTAAGTTTGCAGTTCTCCAGGGGGAGGCTGAGTGTTTGTGTTGGTTTGGGTTTTTCAAACAAGAACATGATTATTATCAAGATGAAGGTATCGGGCACGTCCCATCACAGGATTTTCATTCTTTCATTGGAAAAAGATGTATCTCATAGTCTTCAAGTGAACCATTGTTGTTTTGGTTATCTGTACATATATGTCACTGTCTGCATTTACAAAGAGATCTGTTGAGGAAAACAATCTTGCAGCTTGCATTTCTTGTCTTGGACAATTCCTTTAAAAAAAATAATCTGTAGGCAGATTCTTATCTCAGAATCACAGAACCGCAGGGGTTGGAAGGGACCTCCAGAGATCACTGGGTCCAACCCCCCTGCCAAAGCAGGGTCCCTAGGACAGGTCACACAGGTTATGTTGCTGAACTGTACAAAACAGTGGAAATAAGATGCACATTGTAGAAAATTTAAAGAGATTTCTAATGAATTGAAGTGTTTTTCACATCCTGAAGAACTAGGAATAAAGAAAAAATATTCAAAGATGGTACAGCTGAGATCAAGAAGCTGCCGAGGTGAAATTGAAACTTTGGTGTAGGACATCTTGTTAAGAAATTATAATAGTTGGTAAGGATTTTATTTTAATTTCTTTTTCATTAGACAGCATTGTATTTCTGCACTCAAACTGGCTAGAGTGTGCTCCCATCTCCCACCCAGTTGTAGCTTTACGTGAGTTTGGTAGATGTGTACTTAAAGCTCCCATCAGTGTGAGCTACAAAGGAGGATTGGATGCCCCGTCCCTGGAGGAGTTCAAGGCCAGGTTGGTTGGGGCCCTGGGCAACCTTGTGTAGATTCAGGCCTGGAGGCTGGTGGCCCTGCCTGTGGCAGGGGTTTGGAATTCTGTGATCCTTGGGGTCCCTTCCAACCCAGACCATTATATGATTATATATATGATTAACCAAAGAGTTTTGTCTAGAGTCTCGAGGTGGCTGTTCCCCGACTTACCCTGAGAGATGGATGGGGTATCATTAACTGTGTTTTTCTTGTCACACACCTAAAGCATTCAGGATTCATCCAGGCACTGGATGTGTCTAGAGGGGGGTTATGGCCTGAGAAATGTTGGCAAAATGAAAAGTACATTTCCATATACTCAGTATTTGTTTTCAAAACGTGGAACTTTGACCCCCAGCGTGTAGCTGGGGGTTTTCTCCTCTAGACATTCTTTTAAGTATTTTTATTATTGTTCAAAATGGGTTCTGTTGAATCTTTTAATCTTTATAAGGATATTATCAAATAGGTTTTAAGTTTGGCTGGGAATTTTTTTGGATGTCTGAAAACTGTCTTCTCTCTTATCTTTCTGGTCTGTTAAACATGTTAGTCTTGGCTGGATCTAGTTTAAATATAACAGCAGCTACATAAGGTTAATGTGTTTCCAGTTAGTGAAGAAAAATACATTTTTGTCATTTTAAAGGAATGCTAGGGAGAAAAAAGCACACCAATAAGCTCACTCCAAGACTCATTTGTCTTCTCTGCATGATAAAAGAAGGTTTTGCTTTTGGGGAAGCTCCAGATACTTCTATTCTTATTGTGTAAAATCTCTAAAATCAACAAAGCTGAGATTTTCATAGCCTCTTATCTACTGTCTCATTTAGTTTTTCATACTAACTTTCATGCTCTCCATAGTACAAAAATCACTGTTACAGTGGTGCTGGGATCTGTGCATTGCTCTGGAGGATTTATTCTTTGTTCAGCCCTCAGCTGGTTGGGGAAATGAAGGGGACAGAGTAACCTGGTAGTATGGGTACTGGGGTCTACACTGGTGGTCCCTGCAAACCAAGAAAGGGTCTATAAAAGCTGGTCCCTGTAATCCAAAAAAGGGTACATAATCATGTAATTAACACAATTATGAACATGACCTCTCTGTATCCAAGATGCATCTTCAGCATCCCCCTCTGCAATATATATGCTCTACAGAGCAATTTTAAGGGGGTTTAGGAAAAAGCATCTGACATTATGGCTCTCTAGCAAAGCAGTACAGATAGCCTAGATTTCCTTACTACCATTAGAGCTTCACTTTGGAAAAGAATGTACTGCCTAGCTGCCAGTGGGGTGTAACCTCAATTTTAATCTTTGGTTGTAGTCTAGATATCACTACCTATCGCCTGTCTTTCTGCAGTGCAGAGCCACGCTTTAAGAGTGAAGCTGGCATTTATCCCTCTGTGCTCTGCCTTCATTTGTGGGGCTGGGCACGGTGACAGTAATGGCACTTCTCCACTGCTGCTAATAAACAGTGATCTGTAGTTTGTGATCTGTGTTCTAAGGGATGTGGCGGCTCAGAAACCCATCATAGAGTGATCCATGTGGCACTCTGAGCTCTGAATGAGAGGCAGCTTTCGGAACTAGCACTGGTAGCAGTTGCCCAGGACCACAGGTCAGTGCTATCATTAGCCACAGTTCCAGGAGGTGGGATCTCAAAGAATGAAATACAGGCATTATAATCTCTCTGATGTTTCCAACCCAACATGATACTTGCTTTAATGGTAACATATCAGCAGTAAACCCATTAATTATATTAAGTATTTAGAAAAAAACTGAAAATTTGATGGATTTAATTTTTGACAGACAAGTGTTTCCCTCTCTGAGTACAAAGTGCTTGCAGGATGTGGGCTAACTTTCTGAATTACTTCCTTGTGATAGCTGATGATCACTTCATACAGCCCAGAGTCTCTAAATGTGTGTACTGAGTGAAAGAAATTTAATTTTTGCCCATGTTGATATTTTCAGCTGACTCCATTTAATGACATGAAAAATAGAGAACTGCACTGCTGGTCCTGAGAACAGGAGATTTCACTTTATATGCATGAAAACAACTTGCCTCCCTATTATAGGTGAGAAAGTAGCTTTCTTGGTGGTCCCTGATTGTGACAGAGCAGACAGATGCCCAGCCCTGTGCCTGATGAGCACAGTACTTCTATTTGCCTCTGTTGGATTGTCTTCATGTATCCAAATCACTAGCTTCTACGTAAATTCTCCCTGTTCCTCATAATATCCTAGGTCCTTGAATCTATTTAGGATTGCTGGACATATATGTAGGCAGGAAAAATAACCCAAAACTTTATAAATCTTAAAATAAATCTCTAATGTTACTGCAACATTAAGAATGAAAAATCTAATAATATAAATGCAACAAATTCCAAGTTATGGCTTCTTCTATAACTTTATTTAGTCTACATGGGACATTATATAGCTTGTATCCCAGAATAAATATCTGAGTGATGCATTAAGGAAAACAACAATAAACCACATGCGTGTGAAGTTAATGAAGATGTCATTTTAGACCTTGATTATTTTTTCCCCGTCCCAATTTTTAGGTTTTACTTGGTACACTCAGTTTGCAGGCTTTATTTTAAAAAAAAAAAAAAAAAGTGCAAGGAAAGGAGATAAGATGGTGTTAATTTACCATAAACTAGAACCAGTCTTAACTGCTGGATGGACCTGGATGCATCCGCATGCAGTTCGGTACTGTATTGGGTGACTGCTCAGGCCTCAAACCAGAACATTTCTGAGCACAGTCACTACGTTAAACCAAATGGAAAACTAAATCACTGTGTTACTGCAGTCAAGATTGGTTGTAAAATTCCACAGTATGGAAGTATTAGACTAACATTCATTTAAACTGATTTTGTGTCTTATTGAGGACTTTGGAGAATGGTCTTGCCCTAAAACTGCAGCCTTTTTTGAGTAACGCCTGTGTGAAGTCAGTGACAGTAACTGTGCCAGTGGTAGTTTCTAGGCTAATGCCTGCAGATAAATTGTATCTTAAGCTGTTTCCACATTATATAAAAGTCTTAATCTGCTGCTGTTTAGCTTGGATCAGCGACTTTTTTCTTAATATAAATAAGCAGGTGTCTGCACTCATCTTGGCACTTGTCAAATGAGTGTTGTAGCACACACATTGCCTACCTCACAGGGTCTGAGGATTTTAAAGTTTTCATAGCATTCTTCAAATTAATACATATGAGTTTATATATTACGTTTCCTGCTGGCACCAGCACCTGGAGCTGGATGTAATAGTGGGAAGTCGAAGGTTTGTTAGTACACCTGGCTGTATAGCCAAACTCATGTGTTCCAAAAACATCCGAGGAAAGTTAGCCTCTCTTATTTGACATCATTGGGACCCAGGGAAAAGAGTAAGAAATGCTTATAGTCACTGAAGTAAGCCTCCTTACCAGGTCTGACAGTCTCCTGACTGGTTGCTATTTAAGTTCTTCCAGAGCCAGGTGGACCTGGACCTGTATCTCTGTATTTAGCAGCTGTGGGTGGTGTATCTTCAGGTGTCTGCTAATCGATCTCCAGTAGTTCCAGGTCTCCTACTTGTTCTTTTGTCCCGAAGGATAATGAAGAACCCTTTTGTTTGCTTGATGAAATAGAATTAATTTGTGTTGGGACAGACTGAAGCAGGTGTGATAAAACTCTCTGATAGAACCTGTGGAGCTACGCAGCCTGGTCAGTGTTTCTTCACACTGAAGCCATTCTGTGTACCTCTGGTTGCCCCATTGCTTGCCTCTGTGTTTTTTCTTGTTACAATGCGTGTTTTCTGAAATGCAGTGATCAAATTGAAGGGAAATACTTGAGAAGGTGTACAGTGTGGTGTGAGAAGGTACAATACGACTGTGTAATTGCGTTTTCTGTTTCATTCGCTATCTCCTTCCCTACCAGATAACTGCTGATACTCCTTTATCACAGAATCACAAGGTTGGAAAAGACCTTTTGAAAAGATCATCAAGTCCCACAGTTCCTGTCCTGTGCTAAAGCATATCCCTAAGTACCTCATCTCCCCTTTTTTTAAACACATCCAGGGATGGTGACTCAACTCCTTCCCTGGGCAGCCTGTTCCAGGCCCTGACAACTCTTGCAGTGAAAAATCTTTTCCTAACATCTGATCTGACCCTGCCCTGGGGCAGCTTCATGCCATTTCCCCTTGTCCCGTCTCCTGTCACCTGGCTGAAGAGACCATCACCCACCTCTCTACAACCTCCTGTCAGGTAATTGTAGGTGGTGACAAGGCCTCCCCTCAGCCTCCTCTTCTCCAGGCTGAACACCCCCAGCTCCCTCAGCTGCTCCTCATAGGATTTGCCCTCCAGCCCCTTCCCCAGCCTTGGTTGCCCTTCCTCCTTGAATGGTTTGGTTTCCTTTTTGAAATGAGAGCATTTATTTTCAGAGAACTGTTGCATCTTGCAGTATTACTAGGCTGCAAAAAATCAAACATGTGGAAGGTAAGGATGCCAGAATTAAGTTTTGCTATGCTGTTTTATACAGGATTCTTGTGTAAGTCTATCTTCTAATACTTCCTTTGATTAAATTACGATAATTTCCTTTAAGAGAAGACATCTGCCTCATTCAGTTCACACAGTGGATGCAGCTCATTAAAGAAGGGCTATTTAATATTTTATTTTCCTCTTCATTACTCCATCCCTTATTTGCTGGATGGCATTCAAACACTGCTGTAAAGATGCAATTATTAATTCCCTTCTAAGATTTACAGTGGTGCCCATTACTATAGTTTCTGAATGCTTCACGGGTATTAATTAAACTTAATTTTCAAAACTCTTGTGTGAGAGGAGATGTCTTTGGCCCTCTACAGATTAAGAACAAAGGTGGAGAGAAATTAACGTTCTAATCGTTCACTGTGTCTTATTTTGGGTATCTCATATTTGGAAGGGAGCCCAGCATTGTTAATATTTTATATATTCAAATTGCAGCTTCATTTGACTTCATCTGCTATGGTAGGTTTTCAGCTCAGCAGTAAATCAGGGCTTGGGACCAAATAAAGCCTTTGAGAAACTTTCAATTAGTGACAATGAATGAAAAATTTTCTTAAATATGCCGATGGTCCTCTCTGAGGCCTTCAGCGAGCGCAAGATGAGAACTCGGTTTGCCAAGTCAGCACTGAAATGCTTTAAGTGACTTCAAGGCCATCCTTTCTCTCCTGCCAGCCTGTGCCGCCTGGCTTCCGAGCAGGAGAAGTTGTGGCACAAAATAGAACTGCGTGGGGCAAAGGTCCTGAGGGAGGAGACGCTGAGGTATGGTCATTACCTCATGCCATAGGCACAAAGCAAGCTAGGCAGAGATTCTTCCTGTGTGTACACACACTGAAGATGTGGGGAAAATTACAGCTGATGACATGGAAATCAATTTATTAAGAGCAAGATGGCTGCTTTCAATGTCTGTGTTGTCATACTAAACAAAGCAAGCGCACACCCATCCCACTCATAGTCTTTAGAAGAGATTATTTTCTTCCCATGCTTGGTAAGACTCAACCAGTCCTTTCAGGATAATCTAGATCTAAATCATGCATGCTATAATCCCAGTTCAATTGCCTGCCATGTAATTGTATCTGTTTAATGCAATGGATGCTTGGCCTGTTTTGAAATTCAATTGTGGGGCTCATGCACTCTTAACCATTTTGGATATTTTTTTTTCTTAAAGCTGTCTTTTGAAAATGATAATAGCTTGGTTTAGTTGGGTTTTTAATTATAAATAAAAGACAGCCACAGAATATCTTAACTATAGGGGCCTACTGCTAAAACAATACTCTTTTGTCTTGGGAAGTGCTTTTCATCAGTAGATTTCAAAGCAGCTCAAGAAGTCAATTCCAGCTAATTTACTCTAAAGTTCTTTTGTCTTACTTATGTTTCACCTAAAATGAAAAGTTGTTCACTATTAATGCTTCTTAGTACTATTATGAACTGTATCAACACTAGTCTTACTCTAAATAACAGGATGTCCTACCTGGTGGGTGTTCATTGCTGCTGTCCAGGCCACATTTATAATACAATTTGGTTTGCCCTGGGGGTCTTTCACTTTGTAAATGAGTTATGACTCCATGACATTGTTGTGAAATCTTGATATTCATTCTGAACAGTGCTGTCACTTTTTGGTAAGGCATAGGAAGTAAAGAAAAGGCATAGCTGAATCTGAAGTGAAAATGTAAGCATTTTCCAACAGGAAATAATTTTACAGAAATAATTCAAGAAGTAATTGGTTTCCTTGCCACAGATTCTAATTTAGCATTAGGGGGAAAAAGGTCATACTTTTAAATTGCATATTACTTTGCATGCATAACTGAGTTTAAATGTATGTACCTATATATATGGCTGAATGCTATTGAAAGCACGTATTTTTGTTGGCGAAGCTATTGTTTGGGTTTTTTTCTCTATATGTGCCACTGGGAAAATGAGCTGCTTGGCTCACAGCTCCCTGAGTTTCCAACTCTTGAACCATGTTCTTGGCAATCAAGTCTTTCAGAATTGTTGCTTGATAAATTAAGTTAAATTCAGTTTGGTAGACTAGAAGGTCATTCCTTTCTTGCCTGGGAAAGAGTTACATGTCTTAGTCATGTAGACTTCATGAAATTCCAAATGACTGAGATGTTTGGTCCAGTAGTACTGCTCTTTCCATTTCAGGATATTATTAGCTTACTACTTTTTTTGTGAAGTACTGCAAGAAATACAAATGCACATTTGAGATATACATACACACGCACACACACACGTATATATTCTTTGTATATATACACATATCTAAATAACATTAATTGGTGCAAGACTTTTTCCATTTTCAAGAGATCTTGAACTTTAAAAGCTCTTTGAATATTGTGCCAAGGATTGATTAAAATTTGCCACTCCATTGTAGACGTAGAGTAAATGGGCAGGCTAAGATCAAGTAGTATCCTAAAGCAACTATCTCTGTGTTTCACTGAAGAGGATACACATTTTTTTAAACTCTAAAAGTTAAGTTTCTATTTAACTTGTGGAAGTTGTAGTATTTTTCCTAGTTAAAATGAGTAAAGGTCTGCACTGACTGTAGTATTTTGATGTTCATGGATGGCATAATTCAAGTTCTGAATGGCATCAGTCACTGCCGAATAAAAATTGAGAAGTATTGAATTTGAGTGGGGTTTGGGGAAACAAAATGTACAAAGCAGAAAATGATCTAAGAAGGCCTTCAACTACAGAACAGGATATACAAGTTGAGCAGTGTAAGCCTGCTGCTTCTAGCCATTCTGCCCAGTTCCATGTGTCACAATTCTAGTCCCATTTATTTGCTGTGTGGTTATTCTAATAGGAGAAGGCTTCATATGACTTAGGTCTGTATTTTCAAACAGTTCTGATACGTTGAGATAACATTCTAATCTCAAACTTGAAGTTGGGGGGGTGGATTTTAAGGTATTTATAAATGGCATTGCATTATATAGTTCTTGTGATTTAATGTGGACAAAGTTGGTGGTGTAGAGATAAGCTTGATACTTTTGGAGGAGTTTTGCACAGACAACCCACTGCAGTTAGTTTTAAATTCCAAGCAAGTGTTTGTTCTGAGTATTATAAATGATTTGTTCTGTCTAGTATTTTGGGTGAGGAATGTCATGCTTTGTTATTCCTTACAAGCAAGCTGTAAGGATTTCAGAAACTGGGATGCCTTCCTACTGCATGTTGGGATTTTCTTCCCACACTTGCCTCTCTTCATTTAATCCCTGCACCCAGCTTTTTACAGCTGATTTTCTATGGTTTAGGGGAAAATGTCTGCTCCTACAACTGGCTTCTCCATGTCCTCATGGAGACAGTAGAAGTGTTCTTTGATGCCACAGTTTCCAGGATGATGTCCACCGTGCTTTGGGCTGTTGATATTGCAGTTGAGTATTGCTGATTTGACTGGTTGCTTTGCTCTGAACAGGTTGTCTCCCGGTTCTGATGTCTATGTCACAGTTTCATCCATTGCCTTAGCAAGATCGCAACAGTGTCGTAATTCTCCAAGCAACTTGTCATCCTCAAGTGAGACTGGCTCTGGTGGGGGCACATACAGACAAAAATCTATGCCAGAAGGGTAGGCACCAGACTTTTTTTCATACTCTTTTTAGGCAGTTTTTTTGTTGTTCTGTTATGTGTGTTGTAAAGTATCTTAAGCTAAAGGAGTGCTTACCCAGCTTCCTGTCAGCTGTTGCTTACATGCATTAAAACATGTTTGTTTTCAACTATCACTGTCAAGCTTCTTGAAAAGTCAGTTTTTAAAATCCCTTGCCTTCCACCTTTTCCCTTTGCGACCTAACCTCTCTCTGATCCTAGTCTTCAACTGCTCAGGGTACTGTACAAAGGGACCTTTATTTAAAAAAACTTCACTAAAGGGACGGATTTCACGTGGCAAACTGCTTCAGTTCAAGGGTTTAGATTCTAAAATAAATAGGTTTGGGACTTTGCAGTCTGTGCTAATAGTTGAAGGAAAGTAGCATTGAGTGCAGCTAAGGCTTTAGATGCATAGGCACAGAAGTGCTGGATAGCCCACAGCTGGCATGTTTTTCCACACATTCACAGCCATTCAGCGTTAAGGTGCTCTCTTCCAACCTTCCAGAAAACTTCAGGCTCTCTGAAGTGATCCAGTGTCAACGTAAGGGGCAGCTTGCAGAGGAAGAAATTAAATCTGTACCATTTTCAGAGAACACTAAAAGGAGCGACAAATCAGGCCTTTCCAGACAGGGAAAAAATAATTGGCAGTGGGAGATCAGTCTTCCACACTCCAAATGACTTGCTATAGAGGGGATAAAGGGGCAAAACTGCTGATAGTTCACACTGCAAAGCTTCACTCTGAAGTCTTCCGGAGTACGTTTGCAGGTCATTGTGTACAGTTCATTCTGGTTTGAGTCTTTAGAAAGTAGAAGTATCTTTTTCTGTATTTAAAAAAATAAATTATGATTAGTAAGATTAAATGCCATTGTGAGGAACTGCTTGGCACAGTCTTGTGCCTGTTGAGGTGCCTGTAAGAGGGGCACTTCTCCGTGTCCGCACAGAGAATGCTGTGCTCAATATGTGTTTGAACAAGTACTGCTGCTTGTTCTAGAGCACAGAAGGTTAGTTCTCCCTGGCCTCCTCCTTGCAGCTCAGTGTGAGGTTTTCTGAAGAGGCCCATCTCTTTGCTGTGCACACCTTTGTGAAGGCTTTGACTCATGAGACCTTCAGGTCATTATTTAAGTTTGTGCTTAAGTCCTACTGACATTAGGAGCTCTGCTCTAAACCCATTAAACTTTGCTGTAAGGAAGCTAAATAGAACTGTGTCCAGAGCTCTGCCACTGGAAAAAGCACTTAACCTCTTTGCAACACTGCAGATACGTCCTCACTCATTCGTGCCAGCAGCACTTATGTGTTGCCTTGAATTCTGAAGAGCAGCTTGTGCTCCCAATATCTTGTCTGCTCTTTTCCAACTGCGTCATGTGCTCTGCAGAAGAGGTATTGCTGCCGTATGTCCTTAGACCGTCACAGCCATAACTGAGTAGGAAGGAATATTCAGACATGCTGGGGTTTTTGTTTTGAATTGGCCTCAGAGTGCACCAGCACCCATCCCAGCCCTTTTCCATCTGAAGTTAATTATATACATATGTTCACTAACAGCATTCTCAGAGCATTTTGCAAGTTCAGCAGAGAGATGTGTCCTAGAAACCTTGCGTATATGGTCTTTTTGGTTTTGAAGTTTTAATTTGGTAGGAAGGAAGCACTGTTTAAGTGGAATAACAAAGAAAGTCATTTGTATATGTACTTTGTATGTTCCTTATTGGTTTTTTTAAAAACAAAAATAATTTATTAAAAACCACCTCTTTGACTTCTACATTCTGTTCTTAGAGGGAGAGCACTTGCCTTGCATACTGTCCTGGTAGACATGAATCGTATTTACTTGGGACTTTCCAAACATTTTCTACCAGGATGAAGGGAAAGCATGAAAAATGTAATTATGAAGGAAACTTGCTTTTGCCTCAATAAGCAAAGGAATGTCTGTCACATTGCTAAAAAAAACACATTGCGGTTCCATGTGCATCTTCTGTTGAGATTTGTCTGAGACACCAGATTCAGGGCAGTTCTGTAGCGATGTTCATGGCACCAGCTAGAGCTGATGGTGATTAACCCATAAAGGTTGTTAAAATAGGGGGTAGTAGTTGTAGTGTTCAGTTCCTAAGATGTTGGAGAGAAGGATGAGCTGGAGCAGGTACCTAGCCAAGGGGCACCGTGTCATGAACCTGAAGGTAACCTTCTTGAAGTGAGGCCCCAGTGTGCGCTAGGCATGCCAGGCCCTGAGATTTCCCAACACAGGGAATCTCAACTGTGTAATTGGTGTATACATTTCTTTGTTGTTGCATGAGATGACAGATTTGGAAAGCTTGTGAAACTTAAATGACTGGAAGCATGAGTGTGAGTCCAACCTCTGTCAGACACACGGGTAGGAGCAGTAACTGCTGCCTCTTCTAGATTGTGGGTCCATATCCGAAGCTGGGTATAGGCAAAAGACTTTGCTTCCTTCAAGAATGTCTACATTGGCGTTGTTGTATATATGTTTTCTATACTTCCCCTGTGTTTATCTGAAGGTATGTATGTCATGAACGGCTACAGAATGCAAAAAATTAATGTGAATTTTGAAAATACCAATATAATGTGGTGATTCTTATGACATATATATATATAAATGTATATCTAAACAATTACCCTGTTCTTTTAATGCAGATTGATTTCTCCCTTGATTTTTTTGGGTTTGTTCCTACATACCCTAATGGGCTCTATATTTAAGCAGTGTAGAATAAAGAACCACTTACAGTTATTCTTGCTTTTAAATAGCCCATTTCCTGTTAAAAAGGAGATGTAAAGACATTTCTTGCTGCTGAATTAGGAGAGCAATGATTTTAATGAAATAAAATTAGCAACATGGTGGTTTTGTATATCTCTCATCTCAGAAAAAAGGTCCCACATCATAAAATATGCTAAATGCAAAATTGGCTGCTTTCATACACATGAATGTTAGGGGATTTAAGTAAGAAAACTCACAGAAACTGTAGTACTGATACACCACCAAGGTTTCTTGGGGTTTGCACTTTTTCTTTTAGATAACAACTTTAGTCATGAAAAGATATTCTTCCTAAAATACTTCAGGTCTTAAAAGTTTAAATTTTACCTCAGATTAGTGCTTAAAAAAATCATTCAGCTTCTGAAATGTTGTATTTAGGCTTGTTACACATCTGTTGAGTCAGTATTGAATACATCATGTTTAACGTAGAACTTCACACTCTCAAGTAACTAGCTAGTCTCTGTGGATGGAAATGGGGAAGCATTACTCAGATAATCACAGAACTGTAGGGGTTGGAAAGGACCTCGAGAGATCATCCAGTCCAACCCCCCTGCCAAAGCAGGGTCCCTAGGACAGGTTGCATAGGGAGGTGTCCAGATGGGTCTTGAGTCTCTCCAGAGAAGGAGACTCCACACCCCCCTGGGCAGCCTGTCCCAGGCCTCTGTCACCCTCACTGGGAAAAAGTTCTCCTGCATATTGGTGTGGAACTTCCTAATGCTCCAACTTGAGGCCATTGCCCCTTGTCCTGTCCCCACAGACCACTGAGAAGAGGCTGGCCATTTCCCCTGTGTCCCACACTTCAGATACTGATAAACATTGATCCGATCCCCTCTCAGTCTTCTTTTCTCAAGGCTGAACAGCCCCAGCTCACTCAGCCTTTCCTCACGGGAGATGCTCCAGGCCCTTAATCACCTTGGTAGCCCTCCGCTGGACTCTTTCCAGGAGATCCCCATCTTTTTTGTGTCAGGGAGCCCAGAACTGGACACAATGCTATTTCAGTTTCAGTTGTTTGTGTTCAAAAGGCAGATATTTTCCCAGTGTTCATCACTTCATCAAAGCATGTGTTGGCCGTACCGAGGAGTAGTGAACAAAATGCGGAGTCTTGGTAGCTGTGCAGTGTGTGCACTCCAGCTGCTTGTCTAAGGATAAGAGAGGGATTTTGTTGCTCAAAGTCATGCAGTGCTTCTTTGGTGGGTTCATTTGAATTAAGTACATAAATGTCATATGCGCTAACCGTGCTGAGCTTGTTCTGAGTATGTCAGATGTCTGGTTTATGTTGGAGGTGGTGTGGGCAGTCTGTAGTTAGCAGAGTGAATGGTAAGCACAGTTTGGGGGATTTTATTTTCTGTTACTAGATTGGACACTTAGAGCTAGAGAAACTAGAGAGTATTTCATATAGGTAACATAGTTTGTAATTCTTTTGGGTGTTACTCTGTGCAGGTACAGTTTCGGTAAAAAATTTTTCCTTCAGGAATGTCTGGGGGTTTTTTGTTATTTGGGTTTTTTTTTCCCCAACAACAACTCAGAAATGCATTATTCTTGATTAATTATTAATAATTGATTTGCTAATTCTGAATTCAAGCATAATTCTTACAAACTTACTAATTATGTGGAAGTTATACTGAATCACAGATTTAATTTTTGGAGACTTCTAGTCATATAAAGCACGTAGACTTTGATATGGTACAGAGACACCATCTCTCTCCTTTGGCATTAGATTGTTCTCCTTGAGTTTATCTTGGAGTTTTCCAAAATCCGTCTGACTAATCTAACAGGATGTGCAAAAAGCCCAGTGAATTCTGTACATTTTCTTCTATAGCGACAGGTACACACATCTCTTTGCTCTCCTGCATTGACACTAGTAAACTCATTATTTTATTATCCAGTAACTTCATAATTTACAGAATTTATACCTCCCAGGTTTAGGGGGTCCATATGCAACCCCAAATGTTGGGCAGTGTAATATTGCCCCAAACGCACCTATGTTTGCCTATGTTATCTGTGTCACCTAGGCGTGACCTTGATTATGTTAAAACCCAGGAAAGTGGCCAAGATGTGTGGGGGTTGTTCCAGCAAAGGTTCCTGTGCTCACTTTGACTAGATTGGGCTAGCACTTTCCCAGTTAAAAGGATCCAGCCTTGAAATCTTTTCCTAATAAACTTACCTCATTTCCCTATGTGGCTTTTATCCAGACTTTTCAAGTTTTACTCATTGCAGTCAGCTTTCTGTAACCACATAAATACATGGTCACCTTTCCATGTAAACATCTATGTAAATGAAAACTAATAATTTTATTTCTGGGTGTTTTGGGTGTCTGTTTTTGGGGGTTTTTTTAATTGTGTGAACTGTAAGTAGATGCTCTTATCAGAGATGCTCGATAAATTAATGTGTGCTGTAATCTTACACATTAAATCTGCTAAATGGGTCCTAGAGATGCTACAGAAATTAAATGGAAAATCAATGTAAGTCCCTCAAGCAGTTGTGCTGTGCATTGCTGTGCCCTACTGTTTGACAGTAGCTTCTTAAAAGTGCTCTTTTCCCCTTGTGTGATATTGATAGATACTTAAAATCATTATCTGCTTTGTTTTTGGTGGTTTTACTACAGGTTTGGAATTAGCCGTAGATCCCCTGCTTCCATTGACAGGCAGAACACGCAGTCGGATACGGGTGGTAGTGGCAAATCCACACCCAGCTGGCAAAGAAGTGAGGATAGTATCGCTGACCAGATGGGTAGGTAATTAATTCTTTACAGTGAGCAAGTGGTGCTAACCACAAGGTGACTTTGGCAGTACCTTACTGTGCAGAGAGAACCCTCTTAAGTGCTGTGTTTTCAGTGTCTTGGAAGGTTATCCTTGTTGATCAGAATGGATAATTACATCTGGAGCATATACTAACCTCTGCAGTCTGTTTCCTTGAGACCTCTGAGTATCACCTGAAGTGATTTCAGTTCTTCATTTGATTGTGGGACTAAATCTATGTTAATGCTTTTACCCTGAAACACTCTGTCCTTTTAGAAGCAGTTGGGTAGATACACTTAGTAATTTGTCTTGCCACTGAGGACTTGTTTGACCTCACCTTTTCTCCCGAGTGGCTTGGCTTAGTTTAATTTTTGCTTAGTTTGTTTAAAGTGCCTGTGGTGCTCCCTTTCAAACAGTGCTCTATAAATGTAAATTGATTGTTTGATGGTTGAAGCTATAAAATACCATACACCATGTACAAAATGGAAAAAAAAATGCAATTAAAGTTTAACTAGTGAAGTAAATGTATAGCTTGGTAATCGTCTTCCACCAGTGTATACATTTTCATTGCAGTTGGCAATTAAGCTGTCAGCTGAGGGAACATATTAACTACATAAACCGGCTGGGTACTGAGAATTGATATTGTTAAGCCTTCATTTGAAGGTTTAGCACACAGACCTTTTTCTATAGCCACAATTTGCCTTGAATTGGATACCAATAAGATTGGCACAATGGAAATGTCCTATCTGCAAACAGCATTGATTGATCCAGCCTGATGGCCATGGTCGAGATTACTAGGATGTTGTTATTTTTCCTAAGTTATATTGCCATAGATTAAACAATTCCATACTATCTCACACAGATAATCCTTTCACCGCATCACAGCTTTTCTTCTACATAAATAGACTAGTGTTGAATGCACAGTAAGGTTCAGTGAGATCCACAGGAGTTTGTTAAAGCAAATGCCAACCTCAAGTTCTGGAGATGTACTTTGCTCACATACCTTCACAACCTCAGGGAGCTGTGCCTTGAAGCCATCTGCCAGTCCCTCCCTCTCAACTCCCCCCTATACTTCTCACTAAAAAGCTGTGATTATCGTGATCTGCAGTTCTCATTTTGACAGAATGATTTTTTTAATTGCATATGTTTTGATAGTGCTGTGATGGTAACGACACATGTAAACCCCATCTTCTGCTCAGCACTCTGCAGACCAAGAGTCGGGTGTTGATTCTGCCGCTGAATGGAGCTGCCAGCAAGCTCTCTTATACTATGTCAGGTGTCACCATATTAGCAAAATAAATAAGGCCCAAAAGAACAGCAACGGTTACAGAATCACACAGAATCGTAGGACAGGTCGCACAGGTTGGCGTCCAGATGGGTCTTGAAGCTCTCCAGAGAAGGAGACTCCACTCCCCCCTGGGCAGCCTGTCCCAGGGCTCTGTCACCCTCACTGTGAAGAAGTTCTCCCCCTATTGGTGTGGAACTTCCTGTGCTCCAGCTTGAGGCCGTTGCCCCTTGTCCTGTCCCACAGACCACTGAGAAGAGGCTGGCCGTTTCCCCCTGTGTTCCACACTTCAGACATTGATAAACATTGATCAGATCCCCTCTCAGTCTTCTTTCTCAAGGCTGAACAGCCCCAGGTCACTCAGCCTTTCCTCATAGGGGAGATGCTCCAGGCCCTTAATCACCTTCATAGCCCTCCACTGGACCCTCTCTGGGAGATCTCTGTTAGTGGCAGACAAAAGAGCTCTGGCATTTGGTAAAGGCTGAAAACGCATACTGAGATATAATACCTGTAATTTGTCTCCCGTGTGTTGTCCTGTATTCGTGGAGTCACATCTCTGACTGGAGACTTTATTGCCAGTCCAGTGAATGTAGGTGAAAGTTGGGTTCTGTGCCAGATAAGCACATTTCCGGATAATCTGTCTAACGATAAATAAGGTATTAGGCACAGTCAGTCCACTCACGCCTCCATAGACTGTTTTAGCTACAGAAGACCTTAGTTCTTTGTGCACCAATACTGCTTGTTACCACTTCGCAGGGGGAATCAGATTTGATGATGATGATGTCATTATTATTTTTATTTTTTTTAAGGCTAGTAATGCTGCAGATCAAGATAAACAAACCGTAGCTGTGTGGGGGAAGCTTCTCAACGCATAGCTAATTACCATGGGTACTGCTAAGTACTTGATGTTCATAAGCTCATACCCTTCCTAAAGGCATTTTTAGAAGTGCAGGATATCGCAAAAATACAGGAGAGACAGTGCAGATAAGAAGTTAGAACTTTCTTACATTCTTTAAAGTACTGTCCTTGTGCTCTGAGAATGCACTTACCTACATGAAGGGCCGAGTTCAAGCGTCTTCTACACCTCGGTAGTTACCTCCAAGGAAGAAAAATAAGCTTAATTGGCAAAGAACAATCCTATGAGCGTCCATGCAAGATGAATGATTTGAATTCTGTCCACTTCTGTCTGGTTTAGTTTAATAAGTGTTCCTTTTTCGTACTTCTGTGCAGTTTCTAACTTCACAGCCATCAATTTTTGAGGGAATAATTGTGATTTCAACAGAATTTTGCTATCTCTTCAATTAGTGTATCTATATTTAACTCAGCTTTGACAAGGCGTGTGTGTAGTTGTCCTGGAGAAAATGTGTTCCTTTAAGTGATCACTGTAGACTTTTGCTATTGTCCTGCCTTGCATAGAATACAGTTTAAGGAAATGTGGATCTTCGGGTGTTTTAATCTTTTGTCCACAGGCTACGTATATATAGAGCTGCAATGTCAATGCACAGAGAACATGCTGTTTCAATGCTCCCATGCAGTGCTATTGGACAACAAGGGCATGATGTCATTATCATTCAGGTTGTTCTAACAGAAGCCAGGAATAATGAATGCTGTTTTTTCATGAAGTCTTACTGATTTACACCAGGCAGCAATGTACCTTTACTGACTCACCTATGTTTTGTCACGATATGTACTATTTTTATTTGGAATTAATTTCATAATAGGTATCCAAAGTTTTTGGCCAGTGGTAATATTGGAAGCATCACAGTGTAAAGTCAGATTCCGCGTTGTCTTGGTTTGCTGTGCTGCTTTATGCTGTTCAGTGCATCGTTGTGTGCTGTATTGCAGAACCAACCTGCCATCTCCCAGCAGTATCAAAAGTGCTGCCGTCCTTCAGAGAAAGCCCCAGTGGAAGACTGATGAGACAGGACCCCGTTGTTCACTTGTCTCCAAATAAGCAGGGTCATGTAAGTTATCTTAAACCAGAAATTACTTCATGTTTTGCTCTTGCTCCACTAGCTCTTGGTACCAAAAGTGTTGTTTGAAGTTGTTTAGTGTGTCTGTTCAAAAAAAAAAAAAGAAGGAAAAAAATCCTTAAGCCCTGTTCCTTGCTCAAAGATGGAGGAAGCAGAACTGTTGTGTCCTGAATCCTACAGAAGCTGAGTGCAGCCTGCTGAAACATTTATTAGTTAATAAAGTTTTGCTACCAGTTAAACAGCTACTCCTTGTCTGTTACCTTGTGATATGCACAATATTTGTGGGAGTTTGCAAATCTGCTCTGAAGCCTCACATGTGAGCCTTAAAGTTTGCTAGTTTGCTAGTATGTTTTATAACGCAGCACTCAGCTGCTTTTCCTTTCAACAGCAGAGTGATCTTGCTTTAGGATTTAAATTTTCTCTACTTTACTATTACTTCCTTTCCATTGCTGCCTTGCACGCTGTTGGAAGCCTGTCTTGTAAGGTCTGCTGGAATCCTGCTGGGGGAAAAAAATAGTCTTTCTTGTTTTATTTGTGTGTGGTGTTAAATCCTACCTTTCTGTCTCCACAGTTAGATATGCACGTATTTTGGGGGACTGTTGCTTCCTGATATACATATAGAAGTTTAGATGAATGCAATTAATGCTCATCAATTTAAAAACATCTCCAAAAGTCATTAGACTCAAAACCACCCACCCTCTAAAGTTTAAATTAGCCAAGAAGCTGTACCACTTCTTTTTCTTATTTATTTGCACAGTTGGCTAAACCACAGAGTTGTGTTGGGTGATTAGACTTGAAAGTATTAGTTGTACTTATTTAGGTGTGAGAGAGTCTTTAATTGGTCCCTGTTACTGGCCTCTGCTTAAAGGCATTCTTCTGGTACAGTTGGCAGCTGTGCTTTTGGTTATTAATTCGTAACAGCATATATTTATTATTTTTAAAAAAAACCACTAAAAAACAAACCAACCAACAACCCCACACCTGTCTTCATAATTCTTAGGAGCACAGACTACTTTTTTATATTTAATGACCTCTTTTCCATGAGGTGTATTTGACCATATAATGATGCAACATATAACTCATTCGCTTGTTCCCAGAGTGTAGCACTGGAATTATTAATGCTTGTGTTCTTCTCATTTAGTCATTGTTAAAGTAAATCTTTATTATGTAGACAGATGGATGGGAGAAGTGACGGAGTTCCTAATGAAGAGCAGTAACTTTAATTGGAGATAACTAGGAGACCGAATCAACTTAATATTCCTCCTGTTTTACTGACAATTCTTGCTTTATATAATAAGAAATGTGGATGCTGACATTTCTTGCTCTCGGTGTACATCCATTCTCTATTACCCCTCTTTTCCTGTGAAAACAGAAACGGTATTTAATCTTTTATATTTGTCTGGAATCTCTCTCCATGCCTGTTTGGTAAAACTCCGAGGGTAGACAAATAGGAAGGGTGGTTCTACATCTTCTTTCCATCCCTTCCCTTATTACTGGTCTATCTGGTCACCAAACAGGTCCATCACATACTTAAAAACTGCTGCAGTTCTGCTTATATAGATGGTCAGAATGTAGATAAAATCTGTCAACGGAAAGTTAAGGAGGTAAGATAGGTAAAAATACCCCAAACATAGGTGAACTACTAAGCAATGATGAGTGTATGGCAAGCAATTTTTCCTGTAATGGGATATTACACCAGTGTCCACTGTGGAATTGAGGGCATCCAGTTTCTTCATAACAGCCTAATAACTGGCTGTAACCACGGGCAGAACGCACAAACCAGCCAGACACTGGGATATCCTGATGGGACAATTTCAGAGCTTCCTTGATTGGAATTTTGCCTTCTGGGCAACAATTTCAGGTCAGTTAAATTGCGTTTCAGTTCAGTGGTCATTTGCAAAGGACACTCCTGCTGTGTATCTGTGCTACAGAGGGGTAGGAAGAGCAGTGGTTATTTTGCCCTACTTCAACCCTTTGATAGGTGATCGGATTGTCAAAATAACACGAGTACTACGTGTGGATTAGTTATGTTTCATATTCTAAAATGCTGGAGTCTTCAGATTAGAATTTTTTAATTACAGTAGTTATAAATCTAGTCAAAAGTCTACGCTGTTCAGCCAATGTTAATAGACTGTGCTGAGCAGAGCTGTGCTTGAAAGGAGATGGTGCAAAGTATTTTGGGACAAAATGCCAACAACTCTGACTCTCCCTGAACAGTTAAGATGTGGCTTCCAAATCCAGAGCACCTGCATTGTGTTGAAATACAATTTTTAGTATTTATGGGTCTCCTCAACACACCTATCCAACATCTCAAGGTAGAAGAGCTCCTGTTGTGCAGTGGTGACTTTTGTAACTGTTTATTTCCTCCTCCTCTTTGTTGCCATAATTCTGAAATGAAATAAACTTACAAGTGTGGGGTTGTTTGTTTGTTTGGTTTTTTTTGGATTGTTGTTTCTTCTGTAGTCTGACAGCCACTACTCCAGCCATTCCAGCAGCAATACTCTCTCCAGCAATGCCTCCAGTGCTCACAGTGATGAGAAGTGGTATGACAGTGGAGAGCGCACGGAATCGGAGCTGAACAGCTACAACTACCTTCAAGGGACTTCAGCTGATAGCGGCATAGATACCACTTCCTACGGACCTAGCCATGGCAGCACTGCCTCCCTGGGAGCAGCAACATCTCCCCGCACAGGGCTAACAAAGGAGAAAGTGGCACCGCTGTGGCACAGCTCCAGTGAAGTGGTCTCCATTGCAGACAGGACATTAGAAAAAGAGAGCCACATAGACCGAAAGACTGAGTCTTCACTGAGTCTGGATATTCACAGCAAGAGTCAACCAGCCTCCAATCCTCTAACGAGGGAGAACAGTGCTTACAGTCTTAGCGATGCCGTCTCACACACGAGGTAATTTTCACCTCTTATGAGATTGACCTCTCCACACTCATTTTCCCATTCTCACTCTGCAGCCTATCAAAAGTGAGAAGTGGATGTTGAAGAGAGGTTTCTACTTATGTTAACCAGTGTTTTGAAAGATCTCTGTGCAGAAGGCTTGAAAATTAAAACCGCCTTTAGTCTTTGCATCTGCTACTGCTTAGAACGCTAAAGAATGTCTTTGAGAGTCTATTCCGTACGGCTGCTACTAAAGTAATGTAAGACAGACATGTGCCTAATGTGTTTATAAGGAATATCTTGCAAGAACTGTAGTTCATAAATGGATCAGGAAATCAGTCCATTTTATTAATTCACATCATATTTAAGATGTGTGTTTAATATGAGGTTATTTTTTTTTAGTCTTACAAGTACACGTTTCAGATGTTTCCCCTTTTCCCTTCCCCCCC
>VZTU01001220.1:205111-280932 GCA_013400835.1 Zapornia atra
CCCCCTCAGTTTGCACTTGTAAAGGAGGCAGTATCAAGTACATGTATAACGTGCTTAAACACCTCAGATGGAAGATACCCGCTTTACAAGTTAATCAGAGCTGCTGGAAGCAGAAAATATTGTAGGCAATTTTTCTAACCCATTTCCCAAGAAGCATTCGGTGTACTTTTTTAAAAATACTTGTACTGTGTCATACTAGCAACAAGGAAAAAACCACAGCTTTTCCCACAAGATTTGTGATTATCATGGCTTCTCGGCCTTGCTGAGCCTGACTGTTGTGTTTTTATTCTTAAGGCACATCTGTTTGGAGTGTGCAGCTGAAATACCTACAGGCTGGAGGTCTGAAGCAATTTTTGCTAATGGTTTTGAGCAAAGCCCCATGTGTGCAAGGCTAGATGTTTATCAGACAGTTTAACAACTCTTCAGACAGTAGCTGCAAGTAGGGGTTGTCATAGAGACTGTAATGTAGGGAATGGTCTCCATTTACTCTGTCATGGTAACTTTCACTGAGTAACCTGTTGATGGAGGTCCCACTCTGGTTTTCTGCCTCTCTTGGCTGGCCCTTTTGAGTGCTAAAGCTCATATTCAGATGGTATAAATCCCACCCAGGTTTTTGAGACTGGTGTTTCTAGCAGCTATGCATGTGTGAAGGACTCAAGCAGGTTTGTAGAAAACGCTCTGCAAAGGGATCTACTTAGATATGGGGCAACATTAACATGCGCCTCTTCCATGAAGGTAAAAATGTCTGTGGTTACCCACAGTTTTGTCCCATTGGAGACAAGCATGTTTATATCGATTTGCTAACTCTGGTTAGAATATACCCCGTGCCCAGTGGTACTTGTCTGGATGTAGCTAGCAGGAGCATTCAATGTGAGATTCTTCTACAAAATGCTGATTGTAACAAAAGTTCTGGCATTTCCATTTGGAAGCATTTTTTCAGAAGTGACTCAAACTTGGAAAACTTATGTGTAACTCTTGGAAGTTCGATTGTAAAGGTCTGCCTGATGGGAATGGCACCTTTGGGTTCTTCTCTTGAGCATGAAATAGGGTTAGTACAGTAGAAAAGCTGAGAAAAATTACTAGAAACCCATCTTTTCAGGGCAGGCATACCTACCCTGTCAGCTCTCATTTTTGCCTTCCATGGATATACTTTGCAACTTGATTGCAAACTGAAGTCTTGGATGTTGTCTTATTATTTATTATATGAAAGCATTGGGTCTCCAAACACGGTATCCTCTGTGAGTGATTTCGATTCATTTACGTGATGTTTCCCCAATATTTAAATGAATCTCTAAATGTTTTTTGGGGGTTGGTACTGAAATTTCCAGTTAAAGATTCCTTAGGCTTTATGCTAAAGAAAACTGGGGTTTTTTCCCCATTTTATTTAAAAACGAGATGTTAGAAATGCAGCTCTTGCAGAGGATTAGTAGCAATTTGTACAACGTGGGGCATGATGCTCAAGAAACACTGCAGTGCTTGAACCCACATCATTTATTTTGGTGGTGAAAAGGTGACCTAATTGCAGCCTACCAATACTTGAAGGGGTCCTACAGGAAAGTGGGAGAGGGGCTGTTCACCAGGGAGTGCAGTGACAGGACAAGGGACAATGGCTTCAAGCTGGAAGAGGGTAGATTTAGATTAGATGTTAGGAAGAAATTCTTTACTCTGAGGGTGGTGAGGCCCTGGAACAGGGTGCCCAGAGAGGCTGTGGGAGCCCCATCCCTGGAGGTGTTTCAGGCCAGGTTGGTTGGGGCTGTGTGCAACCTGGTCTAGTGAAGGTGTCCCTGCCTATGGCATGGGGTTGGAAGGGACCTTTGAGGTCCCTTCCAATCCAAAATATTCTGTATTTTGTGAAAAGAAACAGACTGCCTTTTGTTCCTTTATTATTTCTTGTTTTTGAAGACTGGAACATGTGTTTGCCTCACTATAAAGCAAAGGCGCAGTCTGGGCTAAAAAGCTTTTGTTTTGTTTCTCATGGCATCCACGGTTGGTGGTTGCACAGCAAACAGCAGTGCTGACCTGAGGAAACCCTGGGTCCAGCTCTTTGCTCCCAACTCTCCCATAGCTCTCCTTTGGAGGCACAACAGCTTGGAGCCAGTGGCTTCATAAACTGGCACTTCCAAAATGTAACCACAGCTGCCTGCTTCAGGGAGGTGAAGGAGAGGAGACGAAAGGATCATTGGGAACAGGCTGCTTTTTTGTGAGAAATGAACAGCTTAATTGGTGTGTTGCTCTACTGGTTTCTAAATTGTTATCCTTTGTTGCTTCTCACTTTTTTACCTATTGCCTGTGGATGCCAGAATGTCTGTAACGTCTTTAGAGTCGGGTTTCTGAGCAAGAAGAAAAGGAATTTGGCCCTAAAAAGAACTCTGTGACAAAAGAAAAGAAAATAACCACAAATTAGAGTGTTTGTGTCTGTAGAAGACAGGAGCGATAATTAGTGTTCAGATCATTTGATGGTGCATAAAAGACCTTGTACCTGAGAATTGGTGGCAAAAAGTAAATTATAGTGATTAATTTTTACAGCAGAGCTACTGGCTGGGTTTTATTTTTCTTCTCCACCCCCATTCCCAAAGTCCTTCCTGATGATTGTGCAGATTTCTCATAGCATCCCAGGAGGATTGCATTATGTAGGCCAGTAATTATACAGAATCATTATAGCTGAATGTCATTAAATGAAGCCATATGTGCTGATGGCATGAATTGGCTAGGAAAAAAAATAAAAGCAGACTTTCCTTTCCACCTAAACTAAACATTTTCCTATGGTACTCTTACCAAAACTAAGAGGAAAAAATCATGGCTATTTCTAATCAAGTGTCTTTTTTCATTACTTTCAGTAATTTTAAGATAGGAAATATTATTTAATGATTGTAGAATACTTTTATGAAAGGCTCCTCTGCAATTCTTGCAGATTGTCGCGTAGTATTGGAGTTCTTTCCTTCATTTAGTCCTTGATGTCTCAGTAATTGAAGTGGAGACCAACAGTAGCTGTCTTTCTGTCCTGAGAATGAGGACTGAATTTCTTCCAGATACAATCAGGGTAGTCCAGGTGTCTCTCAGAGCACAAGGAATCATCTGCGTGCTTCCTGGTGTCATACACTCTGACAACTTTGCAGCACTACCATAGTGCTCCAGCTCCAGTTTGACTTTTCTAGAGTTTACCCGAAGCCCTTTGCTCTCCAGATACACCCTCTTGACTGTTGGGACCCCGTTGGCCTGGCCTGTGTTTACTTGCAGGGTAAAAAGCATCGTCCCTGGAGCAGAATATCCTCCCAAAATACTGTATTGCAAAGCCACAGCTCAAAAAGGCAATGCACTTGAAAGAAAAGTGGTTTTAAACTCTGTATGCTAATTTTCTTCTTCACTTGCCAGGCTGCTCTTGGCATATACTAAGTGATGCACATTATAATAAATATTAAAGTAATGATAATTAAAATACAGAATATGTATATACAATGACATTTAATGAAATATTATAATAACTTTTATTACATATACATGTGCTTTTTACATATAAATTTTATGTGGAGCATATTGACCATCATTTTTGTCCTCTGTGCCTAGCACTATTAAAGTTCAACACTACCAGCCTGGCTTGGAGCTGTTTGTTTTTCCCAAGCAGTGCTTCCATGCAAGCAGAGCTTCCTTGTGAACTGCCTGATGGAGTAACGAGCATGGGAACGTGCCTTTTCCTACACTGAAGCAAAAGACTTCTCCACTTCTTGAGTGTATCTAGAAAGGGGGTAAAAATAAAAATTAAAAAAGAAAAGAAAGAGCCCCATACATTTTCTTGAAAGATGTTAATTTCCCCCAGACCTTGGTGTTTTAATTTTCTGGTGGTGATGCCTCACAGATGGGCTGGTTTACTCAGCATGCGTAGGAGTTCTCTGTCAGTATTGAAAAGAGAAGGGGGAATGAAGAGAAATTTACTGCCTCTCCCCCAGCTCTTATCTTTTTTTTCCTGTGTTCTTGCTGTAAATGATGTTTACTTACATCCTTTACAAATGTGAAGGTTGTGAGGTGTATCCCCAAATACACAAGCTTGATCAACAGGAAAATCTCTTCCTGTGTTTTCCCCATCCTCCATCTTTTGCACAGGCCTTTCACGAGTATAGAGGGAGGGGGAAGAAAAAAAGAAATCTATAATATAAAGCCTGTATTATTGTCATTTGATTTGCCTTTATATGGGGAGCTGCATCTTGGCCCTGATGTGAGGGACTTCACAGCCATCGCCACGTGCATGAGATGGAAGCGTGGGCTGCAGCAGCCAGTGCTGCTTGAGGGTGGACACCTCATTAAATCCACAGCATTTAAGTTTTGGTACTCGGGGTGCTTCACTTGAGCCATATGAGCGTGAAACATAATAGCAGGTGATTTATTTTTTCTTAGATACCATCTGTTGTCAATGGAGAGCAAGGAGAAACTCCAAAGCATTAATCCTGCCAGTGCAGGACACCCCTAACTTAAGATGAGGAGAATCACCTCCTAATTATATTTCTCCATTGACTACAGAAAGAACCAGGCAAGTGCAGTAGGTGAGATAACTCACTTCTGTAGGGGTGACATGGAGGTGAGATTATTTTCCCAGGTGGCAACGCAAATTTAACCTTAAATTCTTTTTTCTGTTTCAGTAAGAGAGGACGAAAATGCATTGTTATGTCAAGACATGAATAGAACCATGAAGAATTTTCTGTTAAGCTAAGAAAGATCATTCAGTGACTTTATTCAGCCTCCCAGCTAATTTTTATTTCTGAGTCAGAAACTGGTCTTTACCAGGGCGCCATCTGTTTCAAATTCTTTCCTCTCAGTGTTGGATACAGGGGATGGAAATATAGCAAAGCTGTGTAGAGAGCTGATAGAAAACTGGTCTCCAAATATCTAATGCTATTTCAGTACCAAGGCCGAACACAAAGCTTTCCTGTAACCATATTTAGAGCTGCCTGACCCTTTTAAGGTTGTCATAGTAAATATTATCCTAGTGCTCCTGATGTTACTCAGGTTGCATCAATTTGAGTATCAGCGTAGCTAAAGAGTAGCTCCCATCTAAAGACCCCGTCCTCCTTCCAACACTAAGCTACAGCTGGTCATCCCAGCTCTTTGGTCGAGACAAACTGTGATGCATTAGAGTCCTGCTCAAACTTCTCAGTTTAATAGTCTTTTTTTGCAGATGGTAACTGCTTTTCAGGCAAAATCCAGGAAGCCCCCTTTTGAAAGATGTATGGGGTTCTTGTTTGGTTTGTTGTAGAGTCTTAGAGATGTGTCCTGTTGCTTAAATCCCTTCAAAATACATTTTCTTCCACAGCCAGGAATTCCAACAAGAAGTTGGACTTGGGTTCTTTTTTGCTAATTCAGCTACGATCTCTGGTATTACTTTTAAGCTACCTAATGGCTATAAACCCTACAGTTCTCACTTGTGAAGGGGAATGACAGACAGTGATGTCTTGCATCTTTAAAGGTTGCTTACATTGTTTTTCATTACTATGTGAGATGTATTTAATGAAACTGGTGGAAGGCCCTTAAGAAGAGTGAACTGGTTTTGCTGCTATGCCCACTGTTGATAAGAGTAACATCTCGTACCCTGAGTTCTGCTTTTAAAATACTTAAACAAGGTGGGGATATACACATTTGAGGCAATTTTTGTCTTTATTATGTTTTTCTCCTAGTACCATGAGCTCACGACACTCTGCCAGCCCGGTTGTTTTCACCAGTGCCAGAAGCTCACCTAAAGAAGAGCTTCATTCTGCTACTTCTCCCCAGCTCGCACCTTCTTTCTCCTCCTCCTCCTCCTCCTCATCTGGTCCTAGGACTTTCTACCCTCGCCAGGGTGCTACTAGCAAGTATCTGATCGGATGGAAAAAGCCAGAAGGGACAATAAACTCAGTGGGGTTTATGGATTCAAGAAAGTAAGACCTTTTTTTGGTTCTCTTGTTCAGTTATTTGCTTTCACTGTGAAGAAGCATTGAGATCTTCGACGCTTCTCTGTACAGAAGAGCTCAAGACTATTTAATAGAATGCTTAGTCTTCTGTAGCACCTAATCTTAATCTAGAGGCCAGGAGTTCAGGTTGAATATCTGGTACTTAGCTGATCTTATTCTCCATTAATATGTAAAAGATGATTTTTTTAAATCCTTTCTAGAGAACTGCCTGGATTTCAGTCCTGTTAAAGCTTATCTTTCCTTGGGACTTCATAAAGGTGACTTGAAATGCTATTTGAGCAAACATTAACAATCCTCTTTGTGCACAGCCTGAGTTTTCCTTAAGCCTCCCATCCATAGAGTAGCTCTGTGGCACTCCAGGTTGCCTTCTTAAGATTGCTACCAGTGTCCAGTCTCACTGGCTGAAAGCAAGCCAAGATCTCTCTGCATTACAATGTGCAACCACCTCTTTTGGAAGAGAAGCTGAGAAACAGCTTATTAGCAAAAACATTGTTCCTCTAGGTCTACTATGACTTGGAAAGTGAGTGGTCCAGAAGGCCTGTTTCAGAGTAATTTATTTGACCCTCTTGACTTTTATTGGGTCAAGCACGGTATGCCTAGATGATACTGATAAATGGGCTGTCAAAAGGAGATGGTGGAACTTTGTGATAACTGCATTATCAAAGGCCAGTTTAAAGAGACTAAAGAAACTCGGTGATTTGCTGCTTTGGGGCTCGTTTGAGGACATTTGTATTTCTCTCTTTTGTACAGAACACACGTTATTTTAATAGTCGGTCCCTTATTGGGGAAAAAAGTGTTACGATAACCTTAAATGTATTGCTAGGTGATGTTTAAAAGCAAGTTTATTGCTTCAACAGGTATTCGTTAAGATGAAGCTCTTCTGTGTTAGCCAAAATCCTTCCCTCCTCCACGCCCCCCTACCTAGGACTTTCTTTGAAAATCTTGAGGGTGCTGTAATTCCTGTTTCATTCATGCCTCCTGCCCCGGGGCTTTGAGACCTGAATGTGTCTATTCTGTTTCATTTAAGACGTCACCAGAGTGATGGCAATGAAATGTCCCACCCTCGGCTGCGTGCTTCAGCAAGAGATCTACGAGCATCACCAAAACGAGCATCCAAGTCTACTGTTGAAGAAGAGCTGAAGAAATTGATTGATCTTGATAGCCCAACACCTGAATCCCAGAAGAATTTTAAGGTATGTTAGAGAGACACTCTGTTATCTGGCTGTCTCTTGTTCACAGTTAAGTGAAATCTGAGAATGCCTGAAGAGCAAGGCACCAGTCCTCTTCTGATCCAAGTCATAGTTCTATTGATACAAAATAGAAATGTGTAAAGTTACACTTTGAAAGACTTTGAAGATGGAGTTCATTGCTGCCTAGCCTTATCAACTGATAGAGCAAATCATAGAATCCTAGAATCTCCTCAGCTGGAAGGGACCTGTAAGGACCATCAAGTCCAACTCCTGGCTCCACACAGGGCCAGACAGGTCAGAGCATGGGCCTGAGCACATCATCCAGATGCTTCTTGAGCCTAGCCCAGCTCAGGGCTGTGACCACTTCCCTGGGGAGCCTGTTCAGTGCCTGACCCCCCTCTCAGTAGAGAACCTCTTCTGACATCCAACCTAAACCTCCCCTGTTGCAAGTTGATGCTGTTCCCTTGGGTTCTATCCCTGGCCACCAAAGAGAGGAGATGGGTGCCTGCCCCTTCACTTCCCCTCATCAGGAAGCCACAGACCTCGATGGGGTCTCCTCCAGCCTCCTCCTCTCCTGGTTGTACAAACCAAATGCTTCACAATTTTGAAAAGGGTGAAGCTCTAAGATTTCTGTGTGGAAAATGCTGAGTGCTGTCAAGGTAGCCCAAGCTGAAGTGTTCATCAATACAAAGCTTAATCCATTGGATTTTGTGTTGGACTCAAGAGGTTCTCAGATAGGTTGTCTTCAATTCTTATCCTGAACAAGAAAATAAAATGCAGAGCATGCCCTGAATTCTCATCATGGACAGGAAGTCATCCGTTTTATCACAGACTTATCCCCTGGAGAAATAAATTTGGAAATAGTGTCATTATTATGGACACTGCAATATTACTAAGATTTTGTGTGCAAATTTCAAGAGACTACTATGCCAGATTGCAAAGAACATTTTAGGACTGCTGGCTTATGGAAAATCCTGTAGTGTTGTCTCATGCATTTGAATTGTTCTTCTCCGATTTTATCACTAGACAGCAACTTGGGGGTTGGACTTAATGACCTCTTGAGGTCCCTTCCAACCCCTACAATTCTGTGATTCTGTGACTTTACAGTATTGAAACTCCTCACAAAAAGCACATTTTTATGCCTCTCTAATCCTGTTACTGCACAAGGAACAAGACTGCTCCCTAAACTTAAGCAAATACTTATGAAATAGTTAGAATTGTTTCCTGCTGTGATTCAAAATGTGTACCATAACATAAAGCATATACTAATTTTAGTCCATCATTTTGAAGAGAACATCCTGATGTCTACAGTCTCTATGTACAGCCGGTACTTAAGAGCTCAGGCTCATCACCTAGAGCCCAGATGGTTTCCACAGCAACCATGCAGCAGAGAGAGCTGCAGTTTCTTCCCTTGCTTGTAAAAACCCAAAGTGGCTTATTAAAACTTGTAAGAGCTCGCTTCCGTACACACGTTATTTCAGTGTTATGTTTAAGGCCAATGGCAGGATACCTTTTTCTTAGGTCTGTGGTAGTTCTGAAGGGGTGGGACATGAGCAAGGATCTCCTGTTGGTTTGAGAACAATCTCCTTGCTTAAAACATTGCAAGAAATTCCATTCTGTTTAAAGAGGTGACCTGAGGGCCATGAGGAGTGTTTATGTTCCAGGGTTAGTTGCGTTTCTGCTTTGGGGTTAGTGAATCCATTCTTACCCTGGTTGTTACTTCCTGGGGACTGTAACAAGTTTGCTAACTCAGGTAAGAAACGATAATGCCCTTCATTACTTTACTGCACAAAGATCAGAAATCCTCCTCCTTCCTGTCCATTGGCTGGTGAAGGTGGTGTTTGCTAGAAGGATTTGTTCTAGGCAGTGGTTTTGTCTTGTCTCTTTTTTCCCAGCCCTCCTTATCCCCTTACCTACTACTTACACCTTTTATCTTCTCAGACAAGTCACCCTTATTTTACTCCTGCTGTATTGCCAGAAGACAATTCCTGCTTGTATTGCCTCTGTTCCAGCTTCATCAGGCATTCCTATCTGTGTATCTCAAAGACTGATACAAGCTGGTGGTTCCAGCTCCTAATTCTTGAACACTAAATGAACTGTGTGACCCTTGAGTAAGTGCTGCTTGATTTTGCAGCTCTTTTTCCTTTGCCACTTTAGGGGAGGTTTCACTGGACATTAACCTACTGATCAAGCTTTTAAATTTCAAAATAAAACCAGCAGCTTGATCCTTGATGTAACACAGTGTCAGCCATGTACCAGAAGCTATTGTTTCTGTAGTGTTAACTGTTATGTCCTGGGGGGAGGCAACGCAGGAGGGAGGAGTTGACAGAATAGAAGGTTGGCATGGGACGCGGCCTCTCTTCTTCCTTGTTTTTTGATGATAGAAGGTTTTTGCCAGTAATCTCAATTTTTTTCTGTTCCTTAATCGTAAAACCAAAGCTTGCAGCAATCTTTTAGTATTAAAATTTGTAATGCCTGGGGGAAGGTGGAATCAGATTGTCATCTTACTGTTCAGTGCCAGTAGTCCTTCCTCCACACTCTTCTCCCACCTAGTAGTGAGGATTTTTGATCACAGGAATCAAGTGCTGTCTGTTTAAACATCTTTTTTTCCTGAGACGAGAGAACTGTTTTTATGTGCAAATGGGCAACTCCTTATAATGTTGAATCCTTCCAGAAAACACATTATCTCCTTTTTGGTTTAAACTCCCTTACAGAGCAAATGAGGGAGATGAGGTCTTCCTTTGTTTGCTAGTTCTCCATGAAAGCCCCTGACCAAATTTCAACCAAACCCATAAATTAAGGTTTAGCCTTGGAGATAGTTATATTGTGAGATGTTCAGTGAAAACCAGTGTCTCTGCTGATGCGAGTGCTGCGTGTTCTTTGATAGCAGCTTGCTTGTGCTGGCCAGAGAGTGCATAACTCCTGGATAACCACAGCATGGCCTTCCCCTGAGGGGAGCATGGAGGAAGCTGGGATGATGGTGGGGATGAGACATGAGTTCTCTTACTCATGGGACAACTTAATTTTGATTCAGATTCTTCTGAAGAGTTGAAGCAGTGGTGGGCGTTCCTAGTTGTTGTTCAGTAATGTGAGTCTTTTAATTAGTTGGCATTTGCTGGGGCTCTGTGCAGGAAGGCAGCCTCCCCCAGGCATGAGGAAGAGGTCTGGTTTATGCAGCATTTGGCCTGCTTCTGTAAACATTCTCTCTGCTACAAGTCAACTCTAGAATCCATGAGGGCTGCCCAAGGAGAAGTTTGAAAGGTATTTAAGTAGTAGAATGTGAGATTGGTTAAAAAAGACCTGTATGTGTTACCTACTTTTAATCTCCATCAAAGCAGATTCTTCCTATCCACTCTGAAAAAAATAGGTTAACATTTGCTTTTTTTTAAAAAAAAAAAAAGTTTGAAAAAAACTAATTCAACATAGACTTCAAAAGTGTCTTTATTGATTTCTTTTTTTCTTGTTTCTTTTTATCTGTTTTTATGAATGTATAGTCACACACTCTGTCCTGTCAGTCTCCCTTTCCCAGCACTCCTACCACAAGGCGTGCCTTGCAAAGGACTTTGTCAGATGAGAGTATTTACAGTGGTCAAAGGGACCACTTCTTCACCTCCCGAGCCTTGCTCTTGGACCAAGCCATGCCAAATGATGTACTGTTCACCAGCACATACCCTTCTCTCCCCAAATCCCTGCCATTACGGAGACCATCCTACACTTTGGGAATGAAATCTCTACATGGTAAGTGGATTTCCCTTTTGGGTGGGTTTTTTTTGCTTTCAAAGGAATCCATTGTGAATCATGTTAAGGGAAAGTGTTTGTTACAGGAATTAGTGCTTCCATCTTGATTTTGCTAAAATAAGGAGAGTCTGGTCATGTGCCTGCCCTAAAATAGGGCAGGAATGATTTTTTTTCCTCTCTTGGGTGGGTGTCAGACCGCACGACTTGTCGTGTAGTTACCGTGTGGAAAAAGCACAAAAATTTGCCTAGTTGGCTGTAAGTTTTCACCGTTTCTTCCAGGAGCCATATGGACCAGTCAGACCGATGCCTGGTTATCCACCAGTGACAGCTACGAGTGTCAATTCTTTCAGTGGGACATTATGGGAGCAAAATTCCATTAGGAAAATGATTTAAAAGTGGATAAATACCAGCTGACATTCATATGTACTGTATCAGATACAGCTTTTATTGCTCCACCTGCTTTCGAACATAAAGAAGGGTATGGCTGCAGTTACCAGTCGAGCTTTAAAAATGTTAGACACTTTGTTTTCAGTGACTGCAGCAGCTAAACTTAGACAAGTAAATCCATAGATCTGCAGATCTCTTTGCTGAGACCAACGGAATGAGTTTTTAACAATGCCAAGTGCAGAGTTCTGCACATGGGACATAGCAACCCCATGCAGCACTACAGGCTTGAGGGAGACTGGCTGGAGAGCTGTCAAGCAGAGAAGAAATTGGGGGTGTTGGGTGACTGTTGACTGAATATCAGCCAGCAATGTGCCCAGATGGCCAAGGCAGCCAACAGCATCCTGGCTTGTATCAAAATCAGTGTGGCCAGTAGGTCTGGGGAGGTGATTGTGCCCCTGTACTCGGCATTGGTGAGGCCGCACCTCGAGTGCTGTGTCCAGTTCTGGGCTCCTCACCATAAGAAGGACATTTTGGTCCTGGAGCGAGACCAGAGCAGGGCAACCAGGCTGGGGAAGGGGCTGGAAGGCAAATCCTATGAGGAACAGCTGAGGGAGCTGGGGGTGTTTAGCCTGGAGAAGAGGAGGCTGAGGGGAGACCTTATCACCACCTGCAGTTACCTGAGAGGAGGGTGTAGAGAGGTGGGTAATGGTCTCTTCAGCCAGGTGACAGGAGACGGGACAAGGGGAAATGGCACAAAGCTGCCCCAGGGCAGGGTCAGATTAGAAGTTAGGAAAAAATTTTTCACTGAAAGAGTTGTCAGGGCCTGGAACAGGCTGCCCAGGGAGGGGGTTGAGCCACCTTCCCTCGATGTATTTAACAGACGGGTAGATGAGGTACTTATTGATATGGTTTAGCATAGGACAGGAATGGTTGGGCTCAATGTTCTGAAAGGTCTTTTCCAACCTTGTGATTCTGTAATAATAATTTAAAATTTGGCAAAGCTACATGTTCCCTTGGCTATATACCATACTGTGAACATTACATCACAAACATGTACCTACCTGTCCTAGGGACCCTGCCTTGGTAGGGGGGTTGGTCTCGATGATCTCTGGAGGTCCCTTCCAACCCCTACAATTCTGTGAATTTGCTCCCTTACCCTGCTTGAAGTTCCTTCATTCTAGCCACACATCAGCGACTAAGAAGAAGTTCCTTGGTAAACTGCTGTCAAGAAAGCACATGACTTGTTAGTTAGCAGAAAAGTCTCAGCATTATCATCTCCTGGGTTGTGTGTTGCTGCCTGCGATCGTCTCCGTGGGTGAGAAGGGGAATTTTCACAGGTTCCCACTGTACCTCAACTAACTGTGTACCAAACGTAGAGTTGGATCTCACAGTGTAGGATCCTGCAGTGTTTCCTGCAGAAGCACGTATCTGCTCTGATTTATTCAGGTTTTAATATGTTTCAGGAGGAAAACGCAAGGCTATCAATAGATGCAAGTCACTGTAGTGGGCCCTGCGCATGGTCTGGTTTTAGATACTTAGATACATTTGACAGTGCAGGCTGCTGAAGAAAGCTATTTTAAAGTCTTTTCATCTGCCTGTGATCACTGGGCATTGGTTGTCAGTGTTGAGCCTGACATTTTCATGAGCTGTTGTTTCTGTAGGACATGTTTCTCGCATAAGAGTTGGGAAAACTGAGCTCTACTTTCTTCTGCTTTTCATGTGCACTAAAATAACACCACAGGCTTTCTTACTCCTGTAACTGGCTGCTGGATTTGGCTCCTGAGAGCTTGGGGTCGGAAGACGAGTGGCACCATCCGAGTAGAAGTGGAAAAGCAGCATTTGGTCTCTCTCTCTCTGTTTAGGATGCCTGTATGTTCCAAAATTAAAAACCCACAAAACCTTTCACTGTTGCATTCTTCTCCAGGCCAAACCAATTCCTCCTGGTGCATATGATTTATCCATATGTCAACCACCCTTTTCTGTAAAACGTAGGCCTGCGTGATGAAACCAGCTGTTTGAGTGACACGTGGATTGGCTTTCCCCCTGCCCCCAACTCGCCTTTGCTGAGGAGAAGGATTAAGTAGAGCTGGATATTTAATACCACGAGTATTTGTTGGCTTTCAACTATTCAAAATTCTTTTCATCCAAAGATGACAAAGAGCAGCCGTTCTGGCGTACCATCGCTTGTTTTGGAGAGGGAAAACAATGAGCTAAAATCTTACTTACTCATCTATCTTAATTAACGATCTAACTCACACTTTTAAAAAACAGGTGATTTTTCAAGCGGTTAAGTGTTGGGTTTTATTCTTCTGAATCTGTGTATCTTTTCATTAATGTAAATATTTTCTTAAGAACTTCCCAAATACCTGCCCTCTCTCGGGGAGATAGTACAAGAATCCTACAAAGGTTTTGAGAACTTGCTTTACAGCCTGATGGAGGGCATGAGGAAGCAGGTTGTTGCTGCTTCTGAGCTTACACATGTGCTGGCTGACCTGGCATCACACGTGTTGTGTTTGTCCAGCTGGTAAACTGAAATCAAGTAGATACTTGTTGGTTTGCAACTTGGTCTTTCCCTAATTACTGGCAAGAATTCAAGTCCTTCACTTTGCTAGGCACCTCTTTGCACAAAAATTACAGGGACTTTATAATCCTCCTTTCAAGCTTGCCGATGTTTGTCTCTGTAGCGGGCCGTGTACCGGCTTATGGGTGGGTGTGGGTATTTTTCAGTAAAGATCAAGAGGTTTCACTAAACTGCTGAGAGGGGTGCAGTGCTTTGGAAGTCATTTTAAAGGTTTTCTTGTTCTGATTCGTCTTGGTAGGCTGAAGTCTGCTCCTATTGGTTTCCTCCCCAAGAGGGGAGGAAAGAGACCCAGTTTTGTATTTTTACAGGAGCAGATAGGTGCTAGGGAGTATAGAAGCTCCAGGAAGCTGCAAAGCCCTCCAGAGTATCCTGCAGCTTGTGCAGGGGCAGGAATTGTTGGGTGGAAGAAGTAGAGGGGGCTTTTGAAGTGCTAACCTGCAAGGATTCAGGCAGGTCAGAAAGTTGCTGAATGTCCTGGTGGGAAACACTGTCTCAGGAAACTGGCGTGTCACATGCTGTGTCTGCTGAGCTACAGTTGATCAAACATTCTACTGAGTTCTGGCTCCAAAAGTGCTATCCCAGAAAAATTAAAAATAGGGATGCATTAGTATTAAGAAAGGAATTTGGGTGGGGATTTTTTTTAATGGAGTTTATCATTTGTTCTGCATTACTTTAGGAGAGTTTTCTGCCTCAGACAGCTCCCTCACAGATATCCAGGAGCAAAGACGGCAGCCCATGCCAGACCCTGGTCTTATGCCATTGCCTGATTCTGCCTCTGATCTGGACTGGTCAAACTTGGTAGATGCTGCCAAAGCCTTTGAAGGTAAGTTTTCAGAATATACTACTTAGAAAGCTGGTGTTTGTGCATGCTTTACGAAGGGAGCCTAAAATCAAGCCTGCTTAATTTTTTAAAATCTTGACTCTTGCTTTCTCTAGCTTTTGTTGTTGTGACTGTTTCTACTTAGTTTGAAGGCTAAGCTCATTTAAAGCAGCAACTCGAGTCTTAACAGCCTAAAACTTTTCCTGTAATACTCATATACCATTTCTTCATCCCAGAATCCTTCTGCGCTACAGTTTGGCCTGATCACTGTGAAACTGGCTGCTTTCCCTTTCACGCAGAGCAGCTGCAGACACCATAGCTAGGGTGGGAAAGACATCTGGCAGCAAAGTGCAGGAGTAAAGTCAAATATCAGGGGAGAAGCATATATGAGCACGCTAATGATTCCTTGCTTACTGCACTAGCAAGAAGTCTCTCGTGCAGCTGCAGTGCACTGCTGAGGCCATTTGGGAAACACATCTTGTTGGTGTATACTTTTCCATTGCCATTCTTCCCTCCACACACAGACTTGTGCCTAAGTGTTGCTTCATCCTATGGCCCTTTCCATCTCCTTGACACTTAGGAAACTGAGGAGGACTCTAAGCTGCCTAGATGTATTTGAATTTAAAATTAAATACTCTTCAGCCCAAAGGGAGTTTTCCTTACAGTTATTGTAATTCAATGGAATATTGTGTGCAGTGCTTGGCTCCCAGGATCAAGGAGGACAGGGAGCTACTGGAGAGGGTACAAAAAAGGGCTTGAAGATGATGAAGGGACTAGAACACCTCTCCTACAAAGAGAGGCTTGGAGGGACTTGGGACTTTATAGCCTGGAGAAGAGAAGACTGAGGGGGGACCTTACCTATGCTGATAAATACTTGAGGGATGGGGTCAGTCTTTTTTCAGTGGTGTCCAGGGACAGGAGAAGGAGCAATGGGCCCCTTGAACATAGGAAGTTCCACCTAAACATGAGGAGGAACTTCTTTACTCGGGGAGGAGTGGGGGGGTGTTAACAGAGCCCTGGAACAGGCTGCCCAAAGAGGTTGTGGAGTCTCCTTCTCTGGAGACATTCAAACCCCGCTTGGATGCCTCGCTGTGCAACCTGCTCGAGGTGATCCTGCTCTGGCAGAGGGTTGGACTTGGATGATCTTCCAGAGGTCCCTTCCAACCCCAGCCATTCTGTGATTCTGTGAAAAGTCTTCTAGGTGCATTAAAGAGGAGGTCCTTTTCTTAATCTGCATAAATGCTGTCCCACCTTCATGAAAGAGTTTCCATCACCCTGAATCTTCCAGATGTTATTTTGCATGGATGGAGAAAGCTGGGAAATAACTTGCTTTCTTGGCTGTTCTCTGGTAGTAGCCATATACATCATGAAGACAGCACATGTCTAAGCTGGTGTTCAAGGCATACGGGTGTGCCGTGTTCTATTGCCACAGGAGTTGTAGTGTCAGTATCTTTCATTTCTGCTGTGCAGTCCTGGAAAAGAGCATTCAAAAATAAGCCTTAGCCCTCAGGAGTGTAGTAATGACTTTTTCACTACCACATAGGAACGAAACCCAGGTATTAATATATTTCACTGTGGTCAGCAGTTTCCATGTAAAAGCTCTCCCTTGGGGTTTTTTTGTTAGATTTATTTGACTGTCCTCATTAACCCAAACCCCTCGCTTTTGTAGGCCCCAAATGCACTCGTGTTTCTCTTTAGCAGTGCGTCCAAAGTCAGTGTGGGGAAGGTCACAAAGGGACGGCTCCAGTGAAGAAAAGCTGGAGGGTAATGTGTTGGCTGGCACGTTCATCAGACCACTGTAAAAATATGTTTGGATTTGACTTGGAGTGGGAACAGCTGTCTGATGTCAGTGTAATCCCAGTCTCTGGCAATCTCTGCCAGGTGCCACAGGGATTGACAGAGACCAAGCAGCCCAAATTCCCATCTGGACACCTCTCTTCTACATTGTTGATCAGGGTCTTTATCACAAGCTCCCAAAGTTACCAGTAGTGATATCTGCAACCAGCTGAAACAGGATCCCTGGATCCCTGAACTGCACCAACGCTTCAGTATTTCCATTCAAAGGAGAAAAAAAAAGGGAGGAGCAGGAAAAGTTCCATCAAATACCCAGGCATGTTAATTTTAGCCTCACTGAAAGCACAGAATAAAAGATTTGCTGAGCAGAAAAAGACAATACTGTTCTGTTTCTAGTGAGAGCCCAGCGGCTGCTCAGGGGGAAAGACGTTCATTTATCAGAGTAGAAAGTGTTTACGTTACCATTTACTCCAGAGATAGGGCCAGCTGGTAGTTTGCAATCACACCACACGTGATTTAGAGATGGGTTAATACATCTGAGTAGTTACAGGACAAAGAATTATAGACACAAGGCTTGAAAGAGGTTTCACATCTCAATCTGAAAACCTATTCCAAAGCATAAGGAAAAATTCTGGGTTCTGAAAAATCACCTTGGTCATTTTACTTTCCACGTGTAAATTGTGCACTGTGAACTTTTCTTTCCTCAAGATAAAGGGATCCTTTATGGAGTGAAGGAGGCTAAAAACAGTGACCGAGTTATTTGGTACCATCATGCAGTTGTGCCCAGGAAGCTCTGCATGGTGTTCATTGTTCCAGTGTGGCTTCTTGCCTCTCCTGGAACTGGCGTTGGGTGGGCTCTGCAGGCACCGACCGGGTATCTGAGGAGCAACAGGTTGGCCATGAGCCAGCAATGTGCCGCGGCAGCCAAGACGGCCAATGGGGGGCATTAAAAGGACCGTGTCCAGCAGGTCAAAGGAGGTGATCCTCCCCCTCTGCTCTGCACTGGTCAGGCCACACCTGGAGTATTGTGTCTAGTTCTGGGCTCCCTGGTATAGAAAAGACAGGGATCTCCTGGAAAGAGTCCAGCACAGGGCTATGAAGGTGATTAAGGGCCTGGAGCATCTCCCCTGTGAGGGAATGCTGAGTGACCTGGGGCTGTTCAGCCTTGAGAAAAGAAGACTGAGAGGGGATCTGATCAATGTTTATCGATATCTGAAGTGTAGGACACGGGGAAATGGCCAGCCTCTTCTCAGTGGTCTGTGGGGACAGGACAAGGGGCAATGGCCTCAAGCTGGAGCACAGGGAGTTCCACACCAATATGCAGAAGAACTTTTTCCCAGTGAGGATGACAGAGGCCTGGGACAGGCTGCCCAGGGGGGTGTGGAGTCTCCTTCTCTGGAGAGATTCAAGGCCCATCTGGATGCCAATCTGTGTGACGTGTCCTAGGGTTCGACTCAGTGATCTCTGGAGGTCCTTTCCAACCCCTGCGATTCTGTGTGATGCTGTGATCTCTGCTTTGCGCTCTCTTGCATCTCCCTCCTGGAGAGCTGCTTGGCCATGACTGGGCAGCATGTGCTGCTGCACCAGGGCATGTACTTGCGTGCTGAATCCAGAGCGGTGGAGAACCTGGTGCAAACACTTGCAGTGCCAGTTTGCTTCTGTCATGGGGATATCGGTATATCACCTCATCACCTTACCTTGCTGGAGACAAACTTTTCGGATGGTTTTGAGATGGTGCAGTGTAGCTGTTGCTCTATGCATGAACAAATAATTATTGCTGCTGCCATTGTTTTCTCTCTGATTGCCTTCTCAGTTCAGCGAGCTTCCTTCTTTGCTGCTGCTGATGAAAATCACAGACCTGTGAGCGCTGCCTCCAGTAGTGATCAGGCCGAGGACCAGCTTACTGCACAGATAAAGCCTTACACAGGGTAAGTAGACGCACCAGGTATGCAGGCTTCCTCAGCATAAACCAAGGAAAGGAGCAGGGACACCTTTGTTTGGAAACCAGGCTTCGCAGAAGGACTCTTCACAACTTCTCATTAAGATAGTGGTGGGAGGTGAAAAGAGAAGAATCATAAGCACAAGTGAACCTTTTTGTGGGTTTGTCCTTGTCTGGGATGTTTTTGAATGTGTCCAAAGCAGCGGTACTTCAAGGCACATGTAATGAGTAGAAGCATAGAGAAGTCAAGCAGTGGAATGGCCCCAACAAGTTATGTTTGTTCCATTGATTCACATGCTACTAATGCCTCATATTTCCATGTACTCTGTTAGGGTACATACATCCAGCCACGCGGTGTAGGCCAGGCTGCTAGCTCCCTACATGGAGATAGTCCTATCAATGCTATTTCTTGTTTCCTGCTTTCAACAGTAAAGAATCTCCTCCGACTCTCGCCTCTAAAGTGGACCAACTGGAAGGTTTGCTGAAGATGCTGCAAGAGGATTTAAGGAAGGTAACTCTTTCACCTACAGAAAATCTGTAAGACTTGTTTAGCGCTGATAGGTGATGCTAATAACTCTGTAATCCTGCTTTGCCATGCCTGAGCCTGTGACAGTCTCATCTTGTGTATGAGAAAAAGACATTTCTTTGCTACTTTTCTCAGGCTGTACTTCTGTTACGCAAGGCTAGGGTGGAGTATCTCCACTTGTAGGCATCTGATTGCCCTGCTTAAATTAGGAGGGTAATTCAGAGTACCTCCTAATTCAGGTGGCCCTGCAAAAGGCTTAAGGTTAGTCCATGTAAATATATACTGCTGATGTTGAAAAGTTGACAGTAAATGTATCATTTACCGTGGAAACTTCCCGTACTCTGTTACTACCTGCTTGGTCTGAGAAGGATCTGTTGTGGTCAGATAAGAAGTCTCTTAGCTGGGGAAGCATTTGCAGGAACATCTCCTGCCTCTTCAGCAGTTAACCATCAGCAGTTGTACATACAGAACAGGGCAAGCCCGGTTTTATTTCACCACTTGGAGAACCAGCTCCTGTACTAGAATTTAATACAGAGAAATCCCACCTATTCAAGCAAAAAACAAGGAATGAAACCTGTCGGATGTCCCATAGATACAAACCTATGTGTTATGTTACTGCACATAAAATCCTTAATAAAAACCCAACTCACACTTAATCTCTTAAGAGATTCTTACCTCTCTATGTAGGTAGGAAGCATGATCTAACATTTCCACTAAGATCTGTATTTTCCCTCGTGCCTAAGGAAAAAGAGGACAAGGCCAGTCTTCAGGCTGAAGTGCAGCATCTGCGGGAAGACAACTTGAGGTTACAGGAGGAATCCCAGAATGCAACTGAAAAACTGAAGAAATTCACCGAATGGGTTTTCAACACAATTGATATGAACTGAGGACAGCCTACAGGGAAGGAAACTATCTGTTATGAATATTATTACTGGGACTTAAGCTTTAATGCCACCTTAATCATGACGTGTGAAAGTATAGTCGGAGCACTTCGCTGTCCTTCATCCTCCAATAACCTTTTTTTGCATCTCTGCGCCGCACTCAGAACAATCGCAGATCAACAATCGGTGTCTGCCTTTTGTAGAGAGAGAAGAGAAAAAAAACAAAGTAAATAATTTTAAAAAGGTAAAATAAAGGTTTAACTGCTAAAATGTGAATGTCTATTTTTTGCACATTGTCTCTTTATCTGTTATGTACAAAAATGATTTGGAGGCTGGATCAGGCTTGCTGTTCTGTCGGCCTCCGTTTCCATTAACTCCTTTCTCTCTGTTTCAGGTAATCTGCTTTTCCTTGCAGCTTTGGCAAATATTATGACATCTAGAGAATTAGCAAGAAGTGTTTATTTTCCTGCTCTCCTTACCTTGTTTTCTGAGGTATGCCACAGACAAGGGGATGTAATGCAATGTTTTAGGTGTCTCCTTAGCAATTTGCGCTTGATCGCTAGTGCTACCTTCCCATACATGACAGAGAACGCGTGTCCATAGCGTGTGGTACAGGATAACCAGCGGCGTGAGGTTTGGAGAGAGGCTAGAGAGGTGAGCCATGGGTGAGGCTGTTAGCACACATCTCTTGCATTAGCATTTCCAGCAGCCTTTGTTTCCCCCGTGGAAACAATGGCTACAAGTAACTTTCCCAACAGCAGAACTAGGCAGGCTGCAGCTCACACGCTGTCAAGCAGGCTGAGAGACACTGAGGGCTGTTCTGTGCCGCTTGGGCAGAGTCCCCTTCCCTCCCAGGGGAACCTGCTCCTTACGGACCTGCAGAAGACCTGGGCTGAAGTTGTAAAGAGATTTAAGGTTTCTTTCCCCTGAGCTGTTTCCATGAAAACCCACATAAACCCTCTCCGTGCACCTGCCCTCCCATTCAGTTTCTCTGGACTTCTCAAATCACAGCAGATTTGAGAAGTGTTTATTCAACCTGTGTTTTATTACGTGAGAGGTCTTACAACTCTTTTAGCGTGGTAGACTGCAGCACATGTAAAGGTGACTTGGAGATGTGTGTTTTTCAAAGCACTGGGATAGGGTTGGAGCTCTGAAATCCCCAATCCCCCGTGAAACTGTTGAGCGTGAGATTTCCCAAACTGCCTCATGCCAGGAAAGTTAATTTCTTGTTCTTTGAAGGAACAGCTAGCTTGCCACAACACGTTACCTCTCCAGAAAATACCTTTTAGGTATCAGAGGATGACTTCCAAGTGCTGCAGTCTGCACAGGTAATGAACTCTGCAGCATGCTGAGAAACCTCTTTACTCCCTCCTAGGAGTCACTACCTTAATAAATATTGCCTTGCGTAAAGTGCAATATATTTAGGGGTTAATTTCAAGAGTATCCACTCCCTCCCCTTTAATGCACTCTCAAATAGTCAGATTAAAATCATCGGGCACAGTCTCATCGCAGAAACTTCCGCGCTCTTTTCAAATCCCTTTTTCATGCTCTTTAATCTTGCTCCACACAAGTACCCGCTACACTTCAACCTCAAACTTCATTTCTGATGCTAATCCCCATGGACTTCTTCTCTACTGTTTTGTCATGGAAATGGATCTCTTTGGAACTATTTCTGGAGTGCTTTTGTAAAGGTTTAGAATGTCTTGGGTTTTTTAATGACTTGTATGAAGGAGATTTATATAATGCCTGATATTATTTGTAAATGGGAAATATTGCTAACATCTCTGAGCATCCTGAAGTCTTGCTTTTATTCTCTTTTATTTTTAAGTTTGGTTTTTATTTTATTTCCAAAAATATTTTGGGACTTGGGGCAGACTATTTATTAGAGTTTTGCAACAGAGTTCTTCTTGTATGATGCCACTGAAGGCTACTTGTAAAATTCTGACAATAAAACTCATTTTAAAGGCTCTTCTAAACCATTTTCTTCTGATTTTGTTGGGTTTGTTGCTTAAGGTTTTCCAGGGTGTGTCTTTCTTTCTGCTTGCTGTTTCTACCACTTTTCTCAGTGCTTGGCTGTCAAAGAGTTTCATCCTTCATCAAGTTTGCACTATCTCTCGGAAGGCTGTTTACTTGGTATGTTCACGAGCACTCCTCACCCCTTGCCTTTTTACTTGTATTGCTGCACAAACACATTTTCTTCCTCCCTCTACAAGGTTTTGCTACCTTTGATCGTGACTCTGAGCTTCATCAGGCTGATGGGGTAAAGGAGGGGCAGTGGGGATTTATCATTTATTAGCATTTTAGAACTTAATAGACCAAACTTGGAGCCAACTTAGGTCAAAACCAAACCTGCCCGGCACATCTCCCCACAGGTAGGTATGCACGGCTTTCAGCATCCAGAGCCAAACCTGTGAGGGTGCCACATGAGGTGTTAGGTTTGGTTTGTTTACCAGATCTCCTTTGACTTGGGAGGTGGCCTTGGACATGTTTCAAACAGACCTTTTTTTGGCCTGGTGGATCACCGTCCTGTGCAGTTGAACAATGTGGAACTCTGTCCGTCTGCAGGAAGGTGTCTTCCGGGTTCACTGAATGGATCCTTAAAAGGCACGAGGGGGAAAGAAAATCCATCTCTCTCTAGCTGTGAAGTTACCTGGCCAAGAGAGCTCTGAAAGCAGCAAGAGAAGCAGAAGGGCCTGGTTGAAAACTATAGGTTGAGTCTTGGAAAGCAAGTTAGGTGCTGCCTTACCACTTGTAACGGGATGCTAATACCTGACTTGAAGCAGAAAGTTCCCAGCAGGTCAAGGAGCTGCCAAGCCCCATGCCAGAGGTCCCCACACTCCAGTGTGCATGCTGCTAGGTCAGCTGAGACCAGGGCAAGATGGAACTTGCAGGTATCTCCTTACAGCCTGAGCAGTTCCTGGCCTAGGCAGAAGGTGGAGGGCTGTGGGGGAGGAACGTGGGTGACAGGGGCTGCCCTATTTCACCTGTTTTTCCCAAGAAAGTGATGGTTTATATTCCCAGAAAGAGCTCTGTATTCCTTGTCTACGCTTGAGCATGAAGGTGCTTTTCTCCCTGAGGCAGAGTTTTGGAAAGCCAGATGTGCAGCTGATGTATGGCCACCTTCTCTCAAAATCCCCAAATCAGGGGGAAGGGAGGGGTCACCAGAGCAGCTGCAGCTTGCCGGATGGATGATACTCTGTCAGAGGCGAAGGGGGATGTAGGTGCCCTGTTGGAGGTATCAGGCTGTAGTAAGTAAGCTGTGAGGCAGGCTGGAGCTGGGACAGAAGGGAGAGGTTGGTGGGAAGGGGGCTGGGGAGCTAGTTCTGGGGTCGGGGAGAGATGCAGGGTGGAATGTTTCGTTTCTGAGGAAGCACGGGTTCCGTACAACAGCCTGTTGTTTCTGTGGGAAGCCACACTCTAGCCATGGAGAAATGGGTATTGCAAGGAAGCCTTTCCCCCAGCTTGTCCTTTCATGGGAAAGGTCCCTGTGAGCCAGGCACAAGCTGGGAGGGTTGTCTGCTTTTAAAACTTTGATGTAATTTGCTTTCTTCCTTGTGCCACCTTTTGGGTGGAAGGTTAACATATCCTCTGTTAAAGCAGTTGGCTGTCTCCCAGCAGACACATCAGTACAGCATTGGTCCGGTACGTGAGCTACTTGCTTGGCTGCAAGACAGCAGGGGAACAGAGGTGGCTGCTGTCTACCAGCTGGTATGGCACCCAATGACATTGAATGACATTGTTCCTCCTCCAGAGCAGAGACATGGGCTTGGCTGAATCGGTTAATGGACAGGAGCTGGGAAATGGGATGATGAGGCTTGTACAGATGCCTTCACCTCTTCCCAATACTAGCTGTGGTGAGGAGATCCTTGCTGTGCTATTTGAGGTGAAGCTGGAGGGGAAAGAACTCAGAAATACTTATTTTGAAGCTCCGCATTAACAGCCCCTTCCCACAGCAGGCTTTGGCTAGGCATGAGGGGAACGAGGGTGAGGCGTTCTGTGAGTCAGACTTGCTGGAGGTCTGCGTTTGGAGCCTTGTTTCCCCAAAGCAGGGGGTGGCTGACAACACCTGCCTACGCCCGAGGCAGACCAACCTTCTTCCCCTTCCAACTGCAGCAGCGTGGGGGTGTTATGCTCAGCTTTGTGGAGACACAGATGGCTACTGGGGAACTTGGTAGGGCTTTGTCCCACTCAGTATTCAAGGTCACAGGAGGCAAGTCCCTCTCTCGTTTCTCCTGTGCTTGGATGGACCTGCCTCCCTCCAGAAGGGCATTTCAGTACATTGCAACCAGCTAGTGGTTTTTCCCAGGAGTCTGGTGCCTGAATGACTTGAAGCGGGCTGAGCTGTTTGCAGCACGGCGAAGTGCAGACAGACACCCCAGTAGGAGCTCCCACATTGCTGAGCGCAAGCTTCACAGCCTTCCCAAACCACGGGTGTAGGGGCTGCAGTGTTTGTGGTCTGTCTCCAGGTAACTCAGGTTGGAAGGAACTTCAGGATGTCCCTTGCCCAACCTCCAGCCAAAGCAGGGTCATACCTGAGGTCAGACCAGGTTGCTCAGGACTTTAGTCAGTTGGGTCTTGGAGAAAACCCTCCAAGGACAGAGACTGCACAGTCTCTCTAAGCAGTTCGTGAGTGTCCTCATCATGGAAAAGTTGGGGCGCTTTATCAGGGTAATGAGTAGTAAAGGTGTAACCTAAGCAGCAATTGCGGGCAATATTTTGCCTGCGTTCCTCCAGGAGCTCATGATACAGGGGTCTGTACCCTCCTTGAAAGCCTGTGAGCTGTCCCCAGCCAGGGCCAGCAGCAGAGCACCCGCGTTTACTTTCCTCTGTGAAGCACAGCAGGAAGGAGGCCCTGCGGCTGGGTGTGCACTGAGCTTTTGTTCGCTCCAGTACTCCGCTTCCTACAGCAGAGCTCTGATTTCTTCCCTTGACATCTCTCATGTTTGTACTCAGCACTGCTTATTTGTGCTTTAACAGGGCCTGGATTAAGCCCTCTGGTTCTGCTACACTCGGCGCTGCCCGTGAGAAGGACGTGTGTGCTGCCAGGCGGGGAGGCAGAGCTGCTGGGTGAACGATGCTCTCGGCAGCCCAAGGAAGCCCATCAGCTTCTGGCACACAAACAAGTCAGAGTGCAACAAGGATGTGTTCAAGGACTCGGACTGAATGTGTTTTCCCATGCTTGTGTTGTGGTCGAGGTAAATGCCACCAGCTAGTAACTAAAACAAGGTTTCACAACACAGGAGCAAAAGAACAGGGACTTGTCCTGGTGCTGGTTTAAACTCCACTCCTTTTCTTTCCCATTCCTTCCTCCCACCTGCTCCTGCACTTCTTCCTCCAGAGTCTGCTCCTTTTGACTGGTCTGCTGGTCTGCTGCCAGGGGTCTGGTGCAGCAGGTGTGACTGCTGTGCTGCTCCTGGCAGCAAGGCTGCCACTGTCTGGGGCTGAGCTGGAAGGCGAGACCCAGTCCAGCAACTGAAGCGCTTCCCTGAACCAAAGAGTTTCACTGCTGACTTGAGTTTGTGAAAGGGGGTTGAGGCACATTTGCATCTTCTTTGCATCTCACACCCAAACTTGAGTCTGCTTAATTGGATCTGGGAGGCTCAGCTGATAACTTATCTGGGTGGAAGGAACAAGCTGTGTCATGCCCAGAGCTGTGTGCCAGCTAGAATGCCTGGGATAAGCCCACCCACATGCAGCAGGAACAGCTGGTGCCTGGCACAGCACTGCTTGGGGTTACAGCCCAGCTCTGTGCAGAGGAGCATCCCAGAGCTCTGCTGGGCCAGCTCCTGCTACCATGGTTGACAGACTGGGGGGATGTTGGGCTCTTCCTCCTTGATTCTTTGCATAAATCCTAACAGTGAGACGTACCCATTTGGCTTTAACATTCTCTGCAGCCCCTCTTTTTTATTTTTGTAAAGAGCTTTGGTGGTTTTAACCTGTGCACAAGCATTTGAGAAATGACATTCTTCTTGTAGCTGTTTCACATTGGTAGACGGGTCAGCCACTGCAACCTGTGAGTCCTGATTGTGTTGTCGACTGGCAGGTTGCTTTTGTGTTCTCTGCTCATGTTCAACATGCAGCCTGGACTGGGGAAAAACGAAGGGGCAGAGAGGAGTACACAGAACTGACTTCTTGCCTACTGAGTCTTTGCCTCTTAATATGGATGCTCACCTGTGTTTTGCCCTGTTTAGGACTATTGAAACTGGCAGATTTTGCAGGGATGAAGTCTTCAAGATGACCTGAAAATCCCTTGTGGGAGTCAAACATCTGAGCGCTGCACTGTATGCAGCTGTTAGAGCATCAAGCAAGAAATCATCTCTTCCTCTTGATGAGAAGCTTGATGAGGTTACACCTGTGGCATGGAGAACATTAGTCTGTGATTTCCTTTTCAAGGCTTTCATTGCCTAAAAGCAGCACCGAAACTAGCATTAGTTCCAGAGCTCTGACTTCTTTGCCCTGTTTTCCCAGTTCGAGCTCAGCTGATGGTCTCCAGTTAAAACCTGCAGGCTTTAGCCAGAATTGTTTTCTGAGTCATATTAGATGGTCAAAATATGGGACATAGCCTACGCAGAAGAGATTCATCAGAATTAGGGCACGTAGCCTGTGCTGGGCTCCAGTCTCCCATGAGATGTCCTCCCTCTCCTGTGTGTCTCAGGTATGCCACCTGCGTCCTGTCTTCTTTGTGGCTGGACTGGCAGAAACCATGGGAAGGGCCTTACAGGAAAGTGCTTGCAGACAGAAACATCCCAGCCTGAGGTCCAGAAGAGGCAGACAAGTCCTTCAGACAACAGTGGGTAGAGAAGCCTCAGCCGGCCTGGGCCAAAAGGCCTTGAGGGGTTTTCCCAGCAGAACAGGAAAAACCAGGGCTGCTCTGGAGAGACCATTTCAGAACAACCGAAAAGGGAGAGGCAGGCTGAGACTCTGGATGTCAGTACGCAGGACTGGCTGTGTTACTGAAGTGACAGAGCAGTCTTGTGTTTGGTAACACAGAAAAGTTTTGGTTCAGCTTCATGGGGCTTTGGGGAGGGGAAGCTGGTTTGGTTTTTTAAGGCATGCTGTCCCCTTGCAGCCTAGTCTGTTTTAAAATATACGATACCTCAGGGGTTTTATACAGGACAGATTGGAAAAGATCAACTGGCAGCATCTAAATACGGAGATGAAGGCTGTATTGGCTTCGCAAGGTGCTCAAGCAGGTGAACTGCTGAATGTCTGCTGGCACTTGAACTTTGGGGAATAACCACAAGGTTTCCCCCTACGGACCTTGGTGCTTGTGGGCTTTGTAGCCACGCTGAGCTCAAAGCAGAAGGCTGGGAGGGAAGGGGCATGCTTTCAGAAGAGCCTCTTGGGGTCAGGGAAGAAAGCAGAAAACCCAAGTCCTGTTGGGAGCCTACAGAGAGGCACAGAAAAAGGTTGGAAAGCAAGAAAATGCTGCCACATTTCTCAAAGGTGCAAGAGGGCAGATGGAGTCCCAGTAAGATGTCTCAAAGTCAGCCAGTGGCAAGGCCGGGTACGCCTGCCAGGGGCGCAGGGCCACTCTCTGCTCCGGCAGGCCTCAGCCTACCAACAGGTCCTGGCCCAGCCCCGACAAGGCTGGTTCACCCACTGCTTAGACTGTTGTGCCTGGAGTTGGGGCTGCTAGGCCAAGCATGATCTGTCTTCAGGCTGGGGGGAATAAGCTGATCCCCTCTGTAGCCACTAATAAGTTTGCATTGTTTTTTTTCCTCGGTGGGTCTGGTATCACTGGAGCACACTGGCTTGCCACTAAATGCGATCCTTTGTGTCGTAATTACAGTATGTTTACTTAATCAGGAGATATATTAATTATTGAAATGTGGGTTGCTATATGTATTTTAACCATTTACATTGCTGATGTCCACAGTTTAATCATAGAATCATAGAATGGCATGGGTTGGAAGGGACCCCAAGGATCATAGAGCTCCAACCCCCCTGCCACAGGCAGGGACACCAACCTCAGGCCTGGATCTACACAAGGTTGCCCGGGCCCTATCTAACCTGGCCTTAATGTCTGAAAATAATGGGTGACGCATTCATTTTTTTAATTTGATGAACATACACACTGCATTTGTGTCCATTTAGATGGAAACTGAAATTTAGTGCAATGAACCAGCAAATTATGTCAGTCAAAAATTATAACATTAAGATATAATAGGAAAACAAGTAAGTTTATTAGACCTTACTTTCTGTTTGAAACAAAAAGGCGTTATTTTTTGTTAGCTAATTGAAGTGATTGATCCAGGTCTCCCTGTGCCGTAAATTTTGGGAATTGTATCTCTTTTAACCTAGATATATAAAGAAGGTGTGGGTGGTAGAGGGGAAGGAGCCTTCCTTCAGTTTCCCATCAGTTTCTTGGCTTTTAAATGAGCTGATGACTGCATTGTACTAATTGGCAAACAGAAATGAACATGAGGCACGAGGGGTGCCTGCTGGCAAGAGGCGGCTGTTGAGCTTTAGTAAATGTTGATTCCAGGTTCTTCATGAGTGGTTTCCATCATTTTGTTTTCTCAAGTGTCAGTAAAAAAAGGCCTGTTGGAGTTTTTCCAATATAATTTCAATACTAGTAGCACACCATAGCATATTTCACATGTACTGCTCTATGCTGGCGTTATTTTTAAAACTGTAGGTTCAGGAGGCTGAATTTAGACATGGGAGCAGGGGCTGGGTAGCCAGGGTGGAAAGACCCTTCCCACATCTGTCATCCTCTGGTCCCCTGCCAAAGTACTTGGTATTTCTGCTTGGGTAATCTTCAGGGCAACAGCACTCATTGCTGAACTGCTAACTGTGTGCTTGTGAGGCTGAAGCTTCATCTCTAACACGTGACCAAAAATCACTTCCTACAATAGATTTACAAATTAAGGCACTTGAAATGAATACCAACCTTTGAGGGCATCCTAATCTTGGTGCCACCCACTTTCCTCCAAGTTCTCTGTGGCCTTGGTCTGATAACACATACCAGGAGCTACCTGACAGGTGAACAGTGGGATGTACAGTAATCCATTAATTATTTGTTCCTGCAAGGCTTTGGAAATCAAACTTTTCAGCACTTGTAATGGTATGTATCATCCAATCTTGCAGAGGCTTCTTAAATCGTGATGGCATGTTTGCATTTGCCTGCTGTGGAAAAACACATTAACACCAAATCTGTTTGTGTTCAGGGAAGATGCAGCATCCTGGACAGAGCCAGGCAGATTCTGAAATTAAATAAATAAAGTAAAAATGTAGAGCCATACGATGGTCTACTCTAGCCTGGCTGTAGCCATCTATATATTTAATGCCTCACAGTTGAAAGTGTATTCTGCTGCGACGTCTACACTGTGTGTTAGTTTTGGTTTAATTCCTGAGACCAGATATATTAATAAATTAGCTCTTATTAAACTAAAATATGTTTTTATTATCCTGAATAAGTACCAATAATATTTACGTATTTGACATAAAACAAGTATTCTGCTTGATCTGAAGCTGGACTCCCCACCTGGGGCCCGTGTTAGCTCAGTGGGTTGGTAGTATGGGCTGGAATGGAAGCCAGCCTGGCTTGGTACTCGGCACTGGGTATCTAGCCACAGATGCAGAAACAAGGCAGATGTACGAGGTTGTTCCTACAGCAATTTAACTTAGTGGCTTCCAGAGCAGAGTGGTCATGGTTGTATGCAAAAGCCATCAGTGGATTTTGCTGTAGAGACAACAAATGATCACTCCCTATTTACTGTCCCTAAACCATTCATGATTTAAATTACCTTTATTGCATCATCATTCGGTTGTCTCTTTCCCAATCTTAGTCTGGCCTTCGTCATGCATCTTGTATAGAAGCAGTTTCAGATCTTTCCTGTTGCTCTTCGAGCCCTTTGTGTTCTGCTAAGCTCTTTTGCAGGTGTCAGGACCAGAAGTGCACAAGGTCTTTGGGAAGCAGATGTACCACCATGTTACCCTGACATTCTTCATTCTGTGTTCCACCCCTTTCCCACAATATTCCTAGCATTTCATTTTCTAACTGCTGCTGAGCACACACCAGGGTGATGGTGTTTCCAAGAATCAGCTAAAGAGCCCATCTTGATATAATGAGGTCAGCACCACTTTTCCCCTGCCTATTATTTTGAGTTCCTAGGTTGCAGTTTTTCTGCTGTCTTCTCACCTTGTCACTTGGTAGCATATGGCTGCTTTGCAGCTCTTCACAGATAGCCATTCTGTTTTTACTCAATATATCCTCATGCCACCAGGAGGTTTGTCACATTTATTACCCACCATTTGGCAAGTAATTTACCAAGTCCACTGATCATTGCAGCCTTCAACACTTATCCCTCTGATACTGCCTGGTGAACATCCTTTGTTGTGAAAACCTGCTACTTATTTCTGCCTTTTATTTCCCATCCTTTAATCATTTACCCGCTCCTTATCCCACAACAGTTTCTATTCCCAGAGAACCTTTGAGGAAGAGGCTTGTTTCAAGGTCCTTCAGTAGGATAAGACCCCTCATAGAGTTTCCAGCAAGAATACAACGTGGGAGGTGGAAAGGGAGAGAGAAGGTGAAAGTGCCAGCATAACGCCCCTTCAACCAAACAGCCCAGTGGGTATTCAGTTTACCCAGGATGCTGAAAGACTCTGCTACATTGCCTTGTTCCTCTAAGGGGACTGGATATTGCATGTCCTAGGGAAGCATCTTTAGCTACCAGACTATTAGCTTAACTTGTATTTTCTCCCAGCTTTTCATGTTAGATCTCTTTCATTAGGCTTAAAATATGCATTGACTCAGGGGTGGGAATTTCTAGCCTGGTGACTCATTTAGGTTCCTTTATATCCATTGCTGTTTCAGTGAATATTTGCTTCAGTTGAAAGTGGAACCGATGGCAATGAAAAAAGACTGACAGCAGAATTGCTTACAGCCCACACATGAGGATGTTTGATTAAGACCAAGAGGTATAGGTCTGGCTTTTCCAGCACTGCCAGATAGATACCTCAACCACCTTCTTCACAGTGAAGTCCAGCCTCCATCATCTGCCTGCTCCTATTCCCCCTGGGGAACATCTTTACCTATTGGACAGTCTTGCTCTGTCTTCAGACACTTTGAGGGATGTTGTATGTGGTGAAAAGATTGGGGATGGAATCACTGGAAGCAGAAGCAATGCAGGATGTGCCTTGTTCTCCTACAATGAGAAAAGGAATGAGGACCCTAACATCTAGCAGGTAAGTTGGAAGGAGCCCCAGAAACAGGAAGCATTAACAAATACTGCACTGCATGGAGGAGAGGTTGGAATACCCAATAAAAGGAAACAGGATGGGGAGAAGGCAGGTTTAGGGAACAAACTCCCCTGCCTTGGGGGAAGGACTGGCATGTAATCCCTGGCATGATAGACAGGACAGCAAGGACAAAAACAGGGAAGGGTAGTGAACTGAGACACATGAAGAGTCCCTAGCGGGTGTCATGTCCTAGGAGACCCCATTAACACCTCGCCATGTCTGAGGCCTCTTGGCGCTCTGACAAGCTGCGTGCCAGATTTCAACCCCATGTTTGGCTGGAAGGAAAGGTCAGTGACTGTGTTAGGTCTTTGGAGCATTTCCCTTTCTTGTGGATGTCACTGCTCTGAGGAAGTGCCTTGTGGATATTTGCAACCCCCTGGAAGAGATGGGGAAAGTGGGGATGAACATTCTGAGGTTATGGGGGGAAAGGATGTGACTGAAACCAGGTAGGTATAGGAGGGGTGTAATTAAGTCAAATTACACATGATCAGCAAGGAACTGTTTTCTCTTTGAGCTTGCATAACAGTATAAAGCTCTGGAGAAGAGTATAGGAGCACTTGCCCAGCTCAGCTCTTTCACACTCCTGTCTTTACGACCTTGCAGATGGGAAATCAATTATAGACCTTGTTCTTGCCCAGGTAAAAAACAAAGCGCTTGCACTTATTCTACAGAGACTAATCCTGCTGTGTTCCCCAAGGATGAGCTAGGCCTAATAAGATCTTTTCTGTATCTGATGTCTGATAAAGCCAGAAACCCTTATTAGGGTATTAGCTGACACAGTGATACTCTAATGCACTTTATAATTCCCTTTTTATTCATGAGGCCTGACAGCTGTTTCCAAAATGTGCTTTAGGACTGCATGGTCTCTGTAGAGAGGTTTCTTCTTGCTGTGTCAGGTTCTTTGGGTATCGAAAGACAATGATAAGAGTGTTTGTGCGTGGCAGCTTTCCTCCATGTTTTTAAGAAGACAGAAGAGTACAATAAGCTAGTGCTAAGGCAGATCCTGGAATTTGGCTTCAGGACTTTTTTACTCCCTTTGGCCCCAGATAATAATTTGGACCTAACCATCTGTCTTGTCATGACTATGATTTCTTCAGATATACTGAAATCTCTTGGAAATTGCCAGGTCCAAGTGGCTTTCTGAGCACCACGAGGCTGATTCTGTTTAACTCTCCAGTCCCTGTGCTTACCAAGTAGCTGATTCGGGGAGCAGCCTCATGATGGCTGGAAGCTTCCGAGATAGGGGCAAAAGCCCCTTGACTTGGAAGGGGCTTTTGGCAGTAGAGATGGTTTTTCACCCATCACGGCTGAGGCTGATAGGAAGATCTGCACTGAGTTCAGGATGTGCCGGAATTTTGGCATTTTGGCAGCTTGCGTGGCAGCTTTCAGCTGTGGGCAATTCAGCCTCCCTAAGGTTTCAGGCACTTTTCTAGCTGGCCTTGCAAGGCTCTCTGCCTTCACAGGGAATAGAAATTCTGGGTCTGCATCCGTTACCAGTGAAAGACACACAATGCTTTTCTGGGCGACAAACTCCATGCTGGACCAGGTGAGCAGCCCCTTCCTCCCTGTGCAAGACAACCCTTTGGTGGTGGACAGAGAGGCTCCTCTCGCTGTGGCGTCTCAAGTGAGCAATGTGGAGAGGCCCAGCAGGAAGACACATGGGCCTGTTTGGCTGCAGGGGAGAAATGCCCTCGTGAGCCATGGGGAGGATTTCATTTTTCCCCTCCCATGAAGCAAAATGAGAGAACAGGGACAGAGGCTCCTACACGGCTTCTGTGGTTCAGGAGGTGGCATGGCCAGTTTGCTTGCTGGCAAGGTGCCCACAGGACTTGGTCTGTAGGACCGTTTCCTGCAGGATGGGCTGTGTCTCCTGGAAGGGGCTTTGGCCCAGGGAGAGAAAACCCATGAGATCCAGGCAGCGCATAGCCTTGGCGGTGTGGAGAGCTGAGGTGCTTCAGCACAAATGGGGCAGCAATAATGGCATGGGGCCTGCTCCATCACAGCCATCGCCCTGCTCCCCCGGATCAGCCCTGTGCACCCGCCCTTCTCAGGCACAGGGCTGCGCTCTCGCCACGGAGACACCGGGGCTCGGGGCCGGCCTGTCCTAGGGCCGTTCGTGGAGCTTTCGGCACGGGCGGGCCGAGGCCGGCGGGCGGCTGGGCGGGCCCGAGGCTCCCTCTGCTGGTCCTTGCCGCCAGACGCAGCGGCCCGCTGCCCTCGCTGCCCGGGGATGGCGCCAGGAGCCGGCCCCGCTGCCCGACCTGGGCCTGCGGGAAAGCCGCCTCTCCCGCCCCGCTGAGCCTGGAGGCCTGGGAGCCCAGCTCGGCCCATTCTCGCTGCGAGCCGGGTAGGGCTGAAACGTGAGGCACTGCCCGGAGCGCCGGGTCGGAGCAGCGCTCCAGGGCCCCTCTACCAGTCCCCGGGTCCTTGCTGTCCTGCCGCAGCCCACTCTTCACCCGTAGCCCTCTCGCTTCAGTGGGTCCTGTTGTTTGCCTTCTCCCCTCTCCTAGCGTCGTCCCCCTTTCTCCTCGGTCCCTGCGTGAAGAACAGGCTGAAAACATCTCCCGTTGTTTGTGGAGGCTGCATCTAAATGCAGAATAAAACCAAAGGGCAAGTCCCTGACCCACACCGACAGTTCTGTTGTTGGGAGTGCTTTCCAGTCACCTCCCCTCCCCAAAAGCTGTCTGGCACTCTGTGTTGTTCCCCATGGGTGAGAAAAATACTCATTATCTCCCCCTTCTTCCACCTGCAGAGCTGGACACAGCCCTGCCACGTCGCAGCCGGGTGGAAAGCTTGGCCCCTCGTGTACAAGGACAGGCAGTCATGCTGGAGGTGTTATGCTTCACCCCCCTTTCCAGCAAGCATGGTAGTTTTTGGGGAAAAAAAAAATCTTGTGCAAGTTATTTCATGTCTCAGGTTCACAGCGAGGAGAAGCGGCATGGGAGCTTTACTTCCCCCCCGCCAAGTATTTTGAAGTCTGTGTATTAAAAGAATTACATATGAATGTTGCCCTTTGTTAATGAAAAACGGTAGATAGGAATGGTGCTGTTGCTAGTGTCGTGGAAAGAGTCGGGGCAACAACACTCTGGCGTTGCGTTGAAATCAAGGTGGTTGTAATAAACTGTTCTCCTTTGCAGGCCTGAATGTTGTCTGCAGGGAAAAAAAGAGCCTGTTGCTTACAGGTATGGGTTTTAATCTTGGTTTTCTGTATGTTATGTCAAGCATAAAAGTTGCAGTTTGCTTTGTTAAGAAATCAGGGCTGATTTATCCTTGGTTTTGCAGCTGTGTTTCTGTGGGATAACTGTTTCTCAGCTAGTAAATGCCATTAATATTTCATAGCTGTCATGCAAGAAGAGAGCATGCTGGTAGTTTGGCAGAAGTTCTCTGGTAAAAGAAAGCCTGTAATGCTCTTATTGCATGATTTCCCTATTCTCCTCTGGCTTTGAGTCTTCCACAGATGCAGGCTGGAGACAAAAAGAATTGCACATTCTGGTTTTCTTGCAAAAGCTACTGTCTTCTCAAGAAAGCTCCTTTAACTTCGTATAAGTGGTAGCTCTGTCTGATCCTTGTTTCTCCTCCTACCTTTTTATGGCTGTAAAGCGTTTTAGATGCGTAGCGCAGTTGTCATAGGCCACTTTCCTCCTGCTGTGCTGAATCAAGGCTGTAGACAGCAGAGCTTCTTCTCAGCGGGTGGAATCAGCTGTCAAGTGATAAGAAATGTGCAGCTCCTACTTTTTACATCCACTGTTGTGGGCTAATGGATGCAGTTGCTAACCCCAAAGCAGCAGCAGATGGAGAACGTACCCAGGCTGTGCCTTAGTGTTTCTTGGGGTGAAGTTTTCAGTTGTTCAGCTGGGTGTAAGGTGGCAGCGGAGCTAGTTTAGCCTGCAAGCATCACTGTAAAATTGCTGCTGTCTTTTTGACACTTCCAGTGAAGTTATGTAATCATGAAAACGATGCTGGAACTTACTGTCTGTATACAACAGCTGGAAACTTGGGTTGCTCACAGGGTTTATAAAAGAGGGCTTTGGCCACCTCTAGGAGGTCCTTTCCCAGGGTCAGCTGGCAGCTCACTGGACCCAAGGTGTGGTGGGGGCTGGGTGTGGTATGGGGCTGCTACCACTGCCTGGGACAGCGACTTTGGAGCCACACCGAGCATATGAATTAAGAAGGGCAAGAGGAGGAGGTGTATCCTCTGTAGGCCTGTGGCCCAGTAAAATCATGAAGGGCAGCCCGTTCTTCCTCCTCTATATGTCTATCGTCATCATTACCAAATTCTTTCAGTCCTTTTCTTACAGCAGGTTCAGAGCTGAAGCCTTTGGCTGTATTCAGTTAAACAAGCTGAAAAAAGAGCAAGCTGCATGGTGAAAAACTTGTCCTTGCAGGTTTGGCTGAAGAGCAGTCTATCCCAACAGACCCCCCAGAGCAAACAGAGTAAAGCCCAGATGCTGGATTTGGTAACGGGGTTATATTGAACAGCCTTCCTGGCAACAAGCTGCAAGCATCAGAGACAGAGCTGCATTTCCCTGCTGCTGGGAGCTCTTCCTTCTCACGCACCCGTCTCGCTTCTGCTAAAAGCAAATGTGGATCAGGAAAGATGGAGATACCACCAAAAAACTACTCCAGTCCTACCTTCAAAATGAAGGTGAGTGAATACCTACAGGTATACAAAGTTCTGTGATGAACTTTGCTTCTTTCATCCTCATTGTCTTTCTTCCTGTCAGACATGTTTTGAGAGTCTAAGTATCGTGCTGGATGCCTAGTGGGCAAATACAGGTCCCCAGAGTCCTGCTAAGGTCATGGTGGGAAACAGGCAATATAACAACAGTAGCAACTTGTGCAGAGTCCTGCCAGTCCTCCTGACAGCTGCAGCACTGTGCACCATCACTACTGCCATGATGACATCATGTTCATGGTGATACAAACACTGTAGTCCAGCAAGGAGGCCACAAGGTAATTAAACACTGATGGTCTTTCTAGAGAGGAAAAAACAATGCTCAGCCAGCGCAACTTATTTCAGGTTCCCTAGGTGCTCTTCTCAGAGAGCCCATCGGCTGCACCATGAGAAACCAAAGGCCTGTCAGGAGGCCAAAGGTGATACAGTCAGCAAGGCCAGCCCAGAGAGGAAATTGACACTCAAGGGGACAGCTTGATAGTTGTCATCTTATCTTCCTGCTGGGCTCATCCTTCACACCAAAATGGCCTCTTTTGCTACCTCTGGCAGATCATGTTCCTCTGCCCCACAGAGTTTTCAGCCAGGTTGAAAAGGCTCATCAGTCCCACAGGTGCTTTGTAGTCTGCACAGCCAGCACTGTGCAGTGCTACAGAGCAGAGAACCTGTGTGTACAATTGCATTTGGGAAGCTTTACACCCTCCTACAACCAGAGTATTCACCTAGACAGTAGCTTTGGAGGAGTTTCATGCAGCCTTGTTCTGTAGGGCTGAAATAAATGAAGTTCATGTGGTGAGTAGATCATTAATTATGCAAAACTGAGTTATCTTGAGCCCATGATCCACACCATGCCAGCTAGCCCAGGTTGAAAGCATTGTTAAAACCAGATGTGGATGTGGAGAGGTGTGTCCTGCTTTAAAGCTTATTTTAATGCTTTAGTGAAGGTATGCTAAGGATGCATTCCCCTGACCTCCTGCCTTCCTCACCTGACCCAGGTCTTCTCAGAGGCAAAAAGCCTGCCCTCCATGAAAGTTGAGTCCTGGGTGATCCCAGGCTCCAGAGCTCCCCAGGCCCCTGCAGTTTCAGCATGTTCCCAGCGGCCTGGGGAGATGGAGCAGATAACTGTAGTGACTAGTGGGAGCAATAAGCTGAGCAGTGCAGTTGCCTGATGTTTCTGGGCTGTCCGTGCATGCAAACCTGAGGGTGGAAGACATCAAAGAGCTCTGATCTCAATTTCTGGTTGTTGTCCCAAAAGTGGAGTCGTTACCTGGTGTGCAGTATGCCAATATCCAGACAGAGCAGGTTTATTGGTTTATTCCATGCCTGCGCAGGGATGGGGGCTAGGTGGTACTTCCACAAAACTAGCCCCCTACACACACAATTTACAACTTAGTTATCTTCTTACAGGATTAGAAAAATCCACCTAAATTTACACTAATTGGTTAGTAAGTGCTCAAATTAGCACACATGCTCCTTGAAGATGGGTTTGAGGGGGTGTTATTTGCATAGTCATTGAATCGGGTGGATGGTCGCCATCTCCCCCACCACCTTTACCCTTTCCCAGCTTTTGTTGCCTTCATTCCTCTCTGGCAATGCTCCAGCTCTGGCACCCGCTGGGGTAGGATGTTTGCACTTTACCCACCTTTCAGCTCTTCTCCAAGGATACTGCTCAGCAAAGCCTGCTTCTTGTCAGTCCTTCGGCCCTTCTTCAAAAGCAGAGGTGATAGAGAAGCAAGTCAGTACATTTAACCCTAAACTAAACAGCATCTGAGCACCAACCCAAATACATTTTGTGTCCCTGTGAAAATTCTACTGCATGGCTATCGTGGTCAGCAGAGAACAGTGCCTGACATGCTTTGTTACGCACTGACCCGAACCACCTGCTGCCAGCATTTGTTCTGCCTGCCTGTGGTAAGGTGCTGGAGATGCTTCAAAGGGGCACCATCGATTGTAGATCTGTGAGGCACCTTATACAGCTCTGATGAACTTCCCTGCTCCTCCTGCAGCCGTTGCAGTATGAAGCTGTCAAGTAACAATAGTAACAGCACTCTGCTGTCTTACAGGAAGCAGAGTAATGTTGCAGACTCCTGCCTAAAAATATGAGGATTAGATCATGAACTAAGAGCTGTTTTGGCATGGGTTGGCCAGGAGTCATTCTGGTCTCCTGCAATGTACATCTGAGGGTTAAGTCTTAACCGGCTGGTTTAATGAGGAGCATAGACACCTTCTCTTTCCATCCAGGGCTGCTTGTATCACAATACGCATTTTTTAGGCTCCCTTAGGTTTATCCCTTTGCAGAAAGGGAATGGGCCGAAATCCAGCTCCACAACTATTTTTCAGTAGCCTCTAGCATTCAGTGGTTTATTGTCCCAGCTTATCTCCTTCTAAAACGCTGTACTTACTTTCAGGCTCTAAGTATTTCTCCGTATCAAATATCCTCTGACTTTGTCCCTTCTTTGAGTTGTTATCCTCCCTGCCAAGGGACTTGGCCTGAAACATTTCAGAGCTGACATTAATGAGGCTGACCCGGACTGCCTGCCCAGGTGAGTCAGCAGAGCAGGAGCGCTGCTGTCCAGGCTTCACACCATCAGTCTGCAGAGCCACTTGTATTGACTGACACAAACTCTGCCTGCTGCTGAGTGCGTAAGAGGGAAGGGCTGGGGCACAGGCAAAGGCGTTTTTATTCCTGGCCTCCATCTCTCAGTATATTGTGGTTATGCATTGTGGGGATGTGTGTTGAACCCACAAGCTTTGATATGCTGGGCTATTAACAGTAAGGGCTGCTTTTATTGGCAGCTGGGTTTCGTGGGGTCAGACTAGCACAAATACACTTGTGCTGTGCTACCTTTGGTGTAACATGCTCTCGGCTGTGACAGCTCTGTCACACCCCTGCCAGGGCTATGTAACCTACATGCCTGGGGCTCTTGACACATCTGTGTCAGGCCAGGGACCCTGGCTTTCCTTGGCTGGCTGGGACAGAGTCCACACAACTGGCCATCCTTTGTAGGCAAGGCCCGATGCAACAAACCCTCAGCTTCAACATTACAAGTAACAAACTGCAGTGGGTACAGCTTTTCTGTGGGTTCAGAACTGCAGCGTGCCATTTGGAGTTGTCACAGCTTGAAGATGGGAAGTAATGGAATGTAATCCTACCCCCCACCCCAGAGGGAAGGGAGGAGGCATCCTTCCCTCAAACCCCTTCCCTATTTTGAGCTCTATGCTTTCCTGCCAAGGAAGCCTGCGTGGTGCCTGCTGCTTGCACCCACTGGGTGGAGCAGCTCCCTGCTTATTGCATGCCAGATGCTCTTCCACATCCAGAAAGGTTGGGGCCCAAAAACCAGAAAGAGAGCAGAGGTGGGGAAGGGACAAGGTATCACTGAATGAAGGGCTGCTTCTGGCCAGCTAGCGACAAGAATGCATTGTGCCAGGAAAAAAACCAACAAACTAGCAGGTTTCTCTGTATAAAAGCAAAGGGTGTGTGTGTGTGGGGATACATTCTCCATGAACAGCTATCACTTAATTGAGAGTGAAGGGGTCACTTTAGGGCCTCAAAGCCCCTGAAACTCTGTCTTAAAAACAAACAAGCGAACATGAAAGGCCAAGTCTTCCCAAACGCTACCTCTGCAAGCCTTGTGACAGCAGTTACTCCCTATGCTGTAGCACTAAGACAGAGCATCAGGCCCCCTTTAGATACTGTACTGGAGGGCTGTTGTAAGGTCTCCCCAGAGCCTTCTCTTCTCCAGGCTGAACAAGCCCAACTCGCTGAGCCTGTCTTCATTTACTGTATAATTTGGCTATTAAGGTGACTATTTGGGAGTGTGTCTATGTGAAATTTTAGTAACAAATGAAAAACTAAACAAATATTCTCCTTCTGGCTGGGATGGTCTTAAGAAGACCAAAGCACTTTGACAGGCCATAGTTTAAAAATCTGAACGTAGGGTGTTTGCTTCATTTATATGCTTGATAACCCTCCAATTCCTCCACTACTCTCCAGACAAAAGGTTGCAGGGAATTTAAAAAAAAATAAATTAAAAAACAACTCAAATATGTTTTCTTCATGTTTATTGTGGTTACTGCAAAAGGATGAAGAAATTAAAAACATATTTCTTCTTTCCACAAATGGGGGAGGAAGACACCCCTACATACATCCTGTCACAGACGGGCATTTGAAAGATGCTGGTGGAGAGGGGCAGTCTCTTTTCTTTCTTTTCCCCTGGAACTGCACGAAGCATCTAGAGAAGAGTCCACCAGGCATAAATGATGCTGCAGCCACCACCAGCTCTATCCCACAGGGAAGGTATCCAGCAGAGAAATACAAAAACGTGTCTTGAGATCCTGAGGGCCTCCTAAGCACTGCAGGAGCAGTGGTAAGGAAGTTCATCCATGCTGCTCTTAAAGAAATGGCAATCCTCATATCCCTGTCTTTATCTAGGTTGCAGCTACACATCTATTATGTATAGATCTTGTGGGCTAGCTGTCTCTTCTTCCAGATCTTTCCTCTGAAGCAGGTCTAGCCACAGGAGGGACAACAGCCCTGTGAGGGAAAGCCTATCCAACTTTACTCTGGTCCCCAGTGCAAGTGAGGCTCCCCATAACCCACACCCTTCCTATATATTTACTACTCCTCTTTGCTGAGAGAGGCCTGTAGTCCTGCAGGGACCGGTGGTAGATGACTATTGAGACAGGCAGGCTGGCACGGTGAGTGTTGACATGGAATATTGATCTCTGCATGAGCCCAGCCCCAGTGAGGTGGTTGTCTCTTTCAGGACTAGGTCGAATTTCTTTGGTCTCAGACAAGAAGATGGGGTAAAGCTCTGCCTATGGGAGCCCGTCAGCATGGGTCAGCTCAAAAATACCCTAATGTCTCATGATCAAAGTCTCTGAGGTGCTGTGAGTCTTCATTAACATAACATTATGACTTCTGGACAAAGATTTTCCTGATGAGTGAAGAGGAGGTAGAGATAATCATGAGTGGTCTTTACTGGAGTGAATAAGTTATCCCAGCTGTAAGGCAGCAGACCCATGAGTAGAGAAGACCTTTCAGTAAACCGTAGCTGAAGGAGGCACTGTGTCCTGAAACCAAAGGAAATGGTGCATCAGAGTGCTCTGTAGGAGCTTAATTGCCTAGGACAAGGAACGAGATGGGACTCTGGGTGTTGGGGAGTAGACAGTCCAACAGGAGATTGCAGTTCAGAGGCAAGCTTGCTTTATGAACCCAGGGCAGCCCATATCTCCTGTGCAGAGAGTAAGCAGAACCCCTCCACGTGATGTTGAACAATCTTCTAGCAGTTAAGAAATGCATTTTTATTGTGGCAGAACGCCTGTGTATCAACACCTTCCTTCATCGCTTGTTCAAGGAATTCGGTTTCTCACCAAGTCCTCCCTGAAATATCTGGTGCAGGCGAGGGAGGACAGCTTGTTAAAATTCCTTTGCTGTATAATTTCTTTCAGTGGATCCTTCCCTGAAGAGCTTCTAATGAGACTGACCTTTATTAGCTAATTAGGCTCATTGAAATGGCACTATCACATTTAGTGGGGTTTTTTCCTTCAGTGTATATTCCAGAGTAAGTTCTTGGCATTAGGCGGGTTGGAAGGGGATTTGTAACCGTGTGTGGAGGGCAGCAGTGCAGAGTCCACCCTTCCTCCCAGTCCCAGCTGCTGAAATTGGCAGGGGAGCTAGGCCACATGCTGCCAAGTAACAGTGTTGACTACACTGGGGTAGTATTGACTTAGTTCTGTACCTATTTTTAGAGTGGTGTATGCTTACGTATGTGCTAAACAATTGCTATAAACCAGAGACTGACCCAGAGTTCACAAATACAGGCTCTACTCTTGAATTCAGCACTAACAGCGTGGTATAGCAAAACCACCCTGTTACAAGAGCAGTCCAGACCGTTAGCCTGGGCTGTCCTGCTCAAACAATGAACGGACAAAGGTCTGAAGGTTCCTGCAGGCATTGAAGTCTCTTCAACTTGTCATTTTCAATCTGGCTGCTCCATGGGCAAGGTCCCAGGATTGTCATGATGCGCACTGCTGCCGATCTTTGGTGGCTCTACCAGCAGGCTCCTTCCTGGTATCACAGAATCACAGAATCGTAGGGGTTGGAAGGGACCTCGAGAGATCATCGGGTCCAACCCCCCTGCCAAAGCAGGGTCCCTATCTCATATTACATAGATAGGCATCCAGACGAGTCTTGAATATCACCAGAGAAGGAGACTCCACCACCTCCCTGGGCAGCCTATTCCACTGCTCTGTCACCCTCACTGTGAAAAAGTTCTTCCGCATGTTGGTGCGGAACTTCCTGTGCTCCAATTTGCATCCATTGCCTCTAGTCCTGTCCCCTTCTTTCACCATATCTGGAGATGGAAGTGGCACAGGGAGCAGGGCAGCAGCACATGGTACTGGTGAGCTGGGAGAGCAGTAAAACCACAAGATGACCTCAGCTGTGTCAGTACCTGATTCCTCCATCACCCTCTTCCACTTTAAGTGGGATCATCAGCGGGGTAACTACTGTACTACAAACCTTTATTGGGGACAAAACAATACAGCATCCATCAGATGAAACCAACTCCCCATCCACCTGCCAGCTTTAGAAAAGATTTCCTACAGGTTTACTCCACGCTGAGGAAAAAACCAAACAAACTACAAGGTAAAGTTTCTTTTTGATCATCCTTGTTGACTGAAGTTTTTTGATGCTGGTATTGTTTCCCTAGTTTCTTAAGGACTTGTTGGTTTCCTAAGGACCTAAGCATGAATCAGGTTTATAATCTCAAAGCAGAGATTATGGCAGATCTTGCTGTTGAGAAGTTTGAAATGTGCTGCAGGAAAAGTCACAGGAACATGTGGCTGAGCTCCTCCGAAGGATGAATGGGACGCTTTCCTGCGCTTGAGGCTCAGCCCCAGTAAATTGGTTAACGCTTCAGCCAGCCACCAAAGCACAGTAAGTTTAATTTAGGGGTATTGTAATCCTCTTGCCTTGTATACTTGACTATCTTTTTTTTTTTTCATATAAGGACAGCTTATAACAATCAAATTTAATAGGAAAGTTTTCCAATAAAGCAAAGCCATTAAAGAGGAAATTACAGTAATGTAAAAAAAAAACCCTTAGTAAATGGCTTGTACTTAATAGTAAGTGCCTCTGCTGTAACATACACATTAAGTGAATCTTAAGGGAATTAATGTAATTCTCCAAGGTTTCAGGGTTTTTTTTTCTTTTGTGCAAAAGCAAACTGTTTCATTAACATTTTATTTGCATAGAATTTCCATACAGCTTCACTCTCCTCTTATTATCTTGTGTGCTGTGGGTGAGATTTGGTGTGGTTTCATCAGCCTACCACTCCGCCCTCCCCCATCCCCCCCGAGCTTGAGCAGCAGGACTGGCAGCATCCCCTTTGAAAAAGGGTGCCAGGGGAAGCTGCTGCCAGTTTTGCAGCTTGTCCATTCTCCCCACGTGCAGCTTCTGAACCTCTTCCCTAGTCTCTCCTGTTTAGGGGGTTTGATGTTTTGTGGCTTGGCATACAGCGCTTGCCCACTGTGAGATATTAGTGAGGTTTATATGTATTACCACAGTGAAGAAATTAATAAATATAGCTCCCAACTTGCTTTCTCTAGGACTTTTGCATTGCTAATGCGCTTCCCCCTCTCTGCTGGTGTCTGCTCGTCACCTCCAGAGCAGTGTGGTAAGTGGGATAAGGATAGAACAGCTGAGCCTCCTATCAGCTCGTGGCAGGCAGCAGAAAATCCAGGGTATTCTGGTGAGATGCTTTGTAGCACGGTCAAATTACTGTGAGTAACCCTGGTAGTGTGCAGCTCGTGCAATGAAGTTACTAGAGAGATTCTGTGACATTTCTTTATTAGACTGATTGCTATGGTTTCCCCAGGACTGGAAGCACTCATGGAACCTTTCCCTGGGATTTCCTTGCTTAGCAGCTGTACTTTTTGGAAAGGAAACAGAAAGCTTTGTGTTCATGGAAGAGGGCTGAAAGCATCACAAGTCTGACAATAAATCCAGACCTATTCAGAGCGTGACCCAATAACTGCAGAAACCACAAAGAATTCCAAAAAACCCTAGCAGAGTTCTCCCCACTGACATGAAGGAATTACAGCCTGTGCCAGAGCCTAGTGCAGGTTCCTGGCAGGGCTGAGCCATGGTGTACAGCTTTAGAGCATTTTACTTACTTAAACCAGGGAATCGTTTCATATTTTCATGTGTCCGCCCCGCCCCCAGGATTGGAGAGGGATGGATTAAGGTGTGACACTGTGCCCTTGGAACCACATCCCCATTCTGAGAGATTATTTGCTCTGGATTAAATCAACTCCGAGACATCCTGCTGCCTGTCCCTAACATGGCCAGGAGAGCTGGGCATTGTCACACAGAGATGTCCCCATGCCTGGCTCTGCAGGACCAGCAGCTGCCATAGCTCCATTGCAGGGACTAGATCACCCTGACTGATGTGCCATCACTTGGAAGCCCCCAGAAATGTTTAGAATGTGGGTTGCTTTTATCCTCTTTTCAGAGTTAGTACAAAACTCTTTGATGCAAGTGTCTGAATGCTGATATGCATTTATAATTTACTGTCCACCTTTGCACTTACCAGACAAGTGGAAGACATCCTCTTATTAATTAAGTGACCTGAAAGATTTTCCTTTCAGGTCAAGAAAGTTGATGGAAACAATGCTTCCTCAAAATACAGACGTGGTGGTACAGGCTGTCTATCATAATTTATGTCTATCATAATTTACTTGTCATAATTCAAACTAACTGCTGTAGTAAAAGAAGTCATTGCCCTCTAATTCAATTAGATAGCTTTTTTTTTTCCATGTTCTTTTGGTGACAAACACTCTACTGTGGTTTTAATAGAAGACAAGTGAGATCTACAGTGCAAGTTATTACCCATTCCACAGCTCATCTTGCCGCTGGCTTATTTGTGTCACCAAAATCTTAAAGCTCTTTCCTGAATATGGATATTTGGCATAACTTCTTGATAAAGATACCAGAAGGCAGTTACAGAGATGCCATTCACCACAGCTCAGGGGTACCACACGTTTTTTATTATTAGGAAGTACCCTGTACCCAAGCAATGTTGACAATGATGGGCACTGCTGATTTGTTGAATGCAAGCTGGGTCATCCACAGTGTTGTCCCATTAACTTTGTAGCTGCAGTGGAGTTCCCTGTAGGAACAAGGGATGATCCCTTATGAAACTATGCACTATCAGCAGATGTTTCTCCTGCATGGAAAATTCTCTGTGAGGATCTTCTGTGATCCACAGCTACCAGATTATTGCTAAATATTGCATGGAAAAGAAGGAGTTGGAGCAGAGAATCAGGTTAAGGGACACTTATAAGAAGACTTGACAGTACTTCTGTTGCGATTTGCATTGCTCGTGTCACTGCAATAACTCCCACTTGAATGTGTGTAGATTTTGGAGGTGATAGCCTTTATTCTTGCTCCCTTCTTCGTTGCTCCTTCACAAAGTCTGTTTGCACTGAGCCCCAAAATAGATATAGCTGCTGGCTGCAAGGTGTCAGCAGAGCTTTTGCTGCCTCTTGTAGACAGAGCGAGATGTGCACATGGCTCCATCTGAACATAGATCCTGGGACACAACACAACCAAGCTCTGTAGAGACACTGAACTTCACACTAGCATTCATCTTCTCAACCTTACTGTTCTATTCTTGTCTCTTTTGTATAATTATTTGCTTTGTTTATTTATTGATATGAGTGTAACTGATTTTGTTGTGATCTTAAAAATCCCTAGGCTTTAGACTTAAGTTAGTACTTCAAGTTAGAGTATTTGCTGTCTTTTATACTTATAATCTTTCTGGATCCATTTGGACAACTGTATTTCACGGGCATGTGTTGAAGGGGTGGTGAAGGGCGAATACCAGAGATTCTACATCAAACAATTGCAGTATTTTCCCACTGTTTGGATAAAAGCTGTAGAAAGCCCCAGGGATTTGTTCTGAGAATTGTGACTAGCCGTTTCCAAGGCACATAGTTATATGGGTTTGACATGCCTGAAATTCTTTTGAAACTCATTTGAAATCTGGTCTGGTTTTGAGGTCAAACTGTAAGTCAGCCTCTCAGTAACTCAGTGAAATGTTGGAAGAGCACTTCAGCAATCTGAGGCAAAATACAAAGCTTTGAACTAGCTAATAAAACCTATTATGCCACTGAGTTTTGTCACTGTAGTAATGATGTAGGTTGTCTGACTAAGCAATGAGGTCTGTGCTCCCTTGGGAGTCAAGATCCAGGTCTTGAATTTTGGTTTCACCTAGAGGAACACTTGAAACTCTCCAACCAGACATGTTATGTTAGCATCAGGCCTACAGTTTCCAAGGTCTGATATTGTTTGATTAGGGTGATTTGGTACTTGCTACCTACCTGCAGTATTTGGCTACAACTCTAGTTGCAAAGAAAATTACTCTGCCCTGGTGGCAGAGGATTCTGGTTGCAGGGCTGGCTGGTGCAGCATCACCATGGGGCCACTCTTTAGTTGTGGGACCACTGGACCACCACAGTCCTTTTCGGCAGCACCTCAGGGACAGATGCCAGTACTGGGGCTGACCAGGCAGCAACTCAGTGCCAGCAGGCTGTAACTGCCTGCTGGCATGTGGCTGAGTTTCCTTTCTCCTTCATCATCTTTTTTGCACTGCAAAGGAAACCTGCCCCTAAAGGCCAAGGGTGTTTGATGTGCTGGTGGTGGCAGCAGAACTGAAAGGTGGACAGGACCTTTTGGATAAGCTGGAGCAGATAAGCTGTCTTGTCAGACACATAAAGGAACATTAAAATTCTGCCTTTGTCCCATTTGCCACCAGCTGGGAAACAGAAACAAACCTTAAAAAGCACTGTGAATAGTTTTAATTAGGGCAGTAATGCTTAACAGAAGCGCAATGCAAAATAAATTATCTTTAGGTCACCTCTTAGCTCGCAGGTGTTCCCAGATCTGGAAAAGGATAGCTAGACTTTTTTCCCTCCAGATGTTGTGTTGCTATGCAGTCCCAGAGGGCAGTTACCTTCTCCCAGCTCCCTGCCAGCAGACTCTGCCCTCTTTCCAGCACTGTCAGCTCTTAAATGTCAGGAACAAGTTGAGAGGGGAAAAAACAGCTTGAGGGCAGCACCTACCTGCTCTGCCCATCCCTGCCCTGCTGTTTCATCCTACGTGTTGCCTCGCTGTCGGATGGTGGCTTCTTACATCTGTAGTGAACCTGCTTCAGAACAGACCCTACCAGCTTCGTGCCTCCAGCCAGCACTGCCTTCAGCTTTACCAATTTCATCTGTGGTGGTGTTGCTATTTGGATAATTCTCTGATGGGAGAGTCAACACTCTACAAATTCTCCTGTCTACCTCCTCTTCTTTTACTCTGTCTGTACATACTCATATGTATACATGTATATTCGCCCTCTTCAAGCGCTGCCGAGGCCAGCAGTAGAAGTTTACCCCGTTTCAGCTTTAACTCCTGCAGGCCAGTAAGTCCTGGCTGCGTTTCCTCCTAGAGTTGATGATGTACCACAGGCTTCACTCGTTACAGATGCTGTTTATACCAAGCTGATTTGAACAGGGGTAAAAAAAAACCCCAAACAGACAAAACCTCCACATTATTTTCCTGCTCTTTACTAATGGGTATTAATATGCTCTGGTAAAATGATGTGGGAAGCCAGTACACTAAAGAACACTAAACAACACTAAATTGCCCCAAATTTAAAAGTGAACAGTGAAATAGATGTTTTTCTCAGAAGAAAAACTAATTTTTGCAGCAAAAAGGGGAGGGGGAGAGAGGGAAGGAGAAGGAAGGAACGCAGTTTTGTAGTGTATAATTTGGGACCTTCGAAAGAAGGACAGTATCTCCTATTGTGATGGGTGGACACTAGCAGATAACGACCTCAAGTTGTTAATTAACTGTGCTGAAAGTCCCTTCCATTATTTAGCTTTTGGATTGCGTATCTATTTTTTTCTGTCTCTGCATTAATGCCCAAAGAGAAATGCCAGATTCTGCGTGATTAGTCAGTTTGCTGAATGGTGTTATCTCATTCCACACTTATGACTGTAGGGATGTGTTTTATTTAAATGGAGAATGCATTTTGTACTCTTTAAGACTCCCCTCTGTTAGTTCAAGTGTCTTGGCCAAAAGTGTTCAATTTGATAATGCAGATAAATCATCTTATGGTTGTCCCAGCTTTCCAGGACAGCTAGAAGGAAAAAGTGAGAGGACCATGTTTTATCCAGTACCGTGCTATGTTATTTGAAACACGTGGGTCTAGAAGGTTTGTTGAGTATAAACATGACATGCTTTTCCCAGCTGGCATGTGTCTGTGTAGAGTGGCACTTTGATCTTTTTTGTTCCTGGGTTGGTGTCACTCAAACTCCATACACAAATGTGGTGTTGTCTTTGTCATGTAATCTTTATATCTGCTTATAAAACACCCTGTTTTGAGTACACACATTCCTACTCAGAGTTTGCTGCTCAGTGGAGATAGAGGTTGTGTTACGCACTCATTTGGAACTCTCCTTGCCAAGACAAATGACAGTGGAACATGAAAGATGATGGAGAATGGGGAGAATCAGATCTTAAAACCTTTTTCCATTTAATAGCTTCTCTCGATTCACTTTGTTACCACTTGCTATCCTTAGAATTGGTACTCACTCCCCTACATGCTTTTAGCTCCATGGATCATTCAGTTCTTACCATGAGCACCTCACCCTGTGAGACCTCCCTACACTTTGTGACACACTAGGACATGTTTAGCAAAAGGCTTGGTGTTTCTTCCAGATCACCATATACCCTTAATATGTACCCACCCCAAAACCGTGCTTCCCTTTGGCCAGCGAATGGCTCATTTTGATCATGTTGGTCCAGAGGGTTGTGACCTTCCTAGGAATTTATCTTCTGTGCTGTCAATACTGCATACAATTTAACTCTTAAAATGTTGCTATTTCACTTATTATATTAAATAAAACCTTAAGTTGACAGTAGCGTTGTCATGTCAGGAGCAGAGGGTCTACTTTTTTCATTCTCAAGTGCCATTACACATCCCTCTCTGCATGTGATATTTTTGTGTCATATGAAAACATGTTTCTTCAGTGACTTGTTATGGATATTTAAACCTGTCTGCATCTGATGAAGGCAAGTGGATAACTGGCACAGGATAACTGTGCCAAATTTCTGTTATTTGCTATTTTCTGAGTTACTGATTATAAAGTCAGACAGGAGGAGGGTGAGCTTGGAGGACACTGGGTGCATCTGGAGACCTCCAAGACTGCTGCTGGGATCAAGGAATCAAAACCTGGTGTGGCATAAAAGATGATGAGAACACCCGCAGGCCTTCAGAAAGGAGGACGTGGGAGGGAAGTGACTATTTTGAAACAGGGTGGCAGCTCCGACTGTTCTGAGCGACACCACAGAGGACCAGGAGGGTTTGACAGTAAAATGGGCAAAACTGCCTTCAACTGAGAACACTAGTGTTTGCACCAGGAAGGAAAAAAAGATGTTTCTGCACCGATTTGGACTAAAACAATCTTCCCTTTATAAGCCTGTGCTAGTCACACAAACCAACCATCTCCAGTACTTTGTAACACTCTGCCATGCCCATGGGGAACACTTGTGGTTTGCCTTGCACATTCTGTTCAACTTGGATAATTTGTTGAGTAAACAGATGGCTGGGACCCTGTGTTGCTCTGAGTAATAGGAGGTTTGTGTCCTGGAACTTCTCGGTGGATGAGGAGAAATTTTTCCCTGCATATTGGTTCTGGTTTTTTGTTTGTTGGGTTGGGTTTTATTTCACAGCAGCGCGGGACTAGCAGTGCAGATGTGAGCCCTGGGTTGTTTCATGCCCCTATTCTATAGGCTGCTCCAGGGAAGTGGTCAGGTAATTTGAGGCTTTTAGTTGAATATACAGGAAGGAAATAAACTTCCTCCTGCAAGTCTTCAGCTTTCATACCAGAGGTCATGCAGAGGGATGGCAACCAGATAAGGGAGTGATGGAGAAAATCAGGATTGACATGGTGAGTGCTGTGGCCATTAATTACCAGACTGGGTGAGATGACAGACTTACAACCTCATTTCAACTGGTTGCAACTGCACCTGCATTGCACTTACTACCTCTTATTGGTCTGCCTTCCTGTAGTTGCCAGTGGTTATTTCTTCAGCTTGGTTTCAAGTAAGTACACTGTGCAATTGCACCCATTAATGCTGCATGTGTGTAATTAAATCCAGAGGGCTAATTTGCTGCTTTGCAAGCTTTTCATCATCTGAGGGGAAAGAAGGGGATTCCCAGGCAAAGCTCACTTGCAAAGTAGAGGCCAAATCATGAAAAGAACTTGATTTTAGTGCTCAGTTCTTTGGTGTCCTGATGGTCAGCAAAATGAACAGCCTTGCTAAGTGGATATTTAGGGTCCTAATTAGAGCTACAAAAGCTGTCATGCAGCGTCAGCACCAAATGTCAAGAGAGGAGCAGAAGCCACATGTTTGATTTTGAATGATGGGGGCACCTCTCTTCATTCATGTTGCTCATCCAGGGGATCAGCTGCCTAGGAGGCTGACCCAGCTGTTATCCATAATATTCACCGAGTAAGTGAAATTCTTCTGCAAGATTTAGGCCAGGGATTCGCTGATACGTCCCAAGAGCGACAGGAGCACACCCCAAACAGCTCTTTGGGAATACTTTGCCCCTCTTTCTCCTCTCCATCTTCATTATTATGGCAGTGGCAGTTCATACCACCCCACTGTCCCCTTCCTGCAGCTATGGTCTGTGCTAGCACTGGGTTATCAAAATGCCTGTGGTTAGCAGATCAGGCTGCTAGAAGAGGAATACCTTATCTGTGAGTCCCTATAGGACAGAAATACAGTTATTCAGCACTGTCAGGACTTGAGTATATTTGGCCAGGGCCAGAGACAGAAATCTGAGCAACCAGAGAGCTTTACTGATGGGATATTAGGTGTGACGGGGATTCAGCCAGCTCCAAAGTTAGGCAACAGCTGAAAAGAGGGCTCTGAGGATTTGCATTTTGAATGAAGGAAAAATCTCTCTGTAGGTTTAGCCTGCATAGCTATGGAGGATGGGAGGCAACGGGGAGCCAGCATGATATTATATTAATTGTCTGAGCAAAGCGAAGCCTAAAATTCCCCTCAGTGCTCTTCTTCTGCCTGTCAGAGTTCTTGTTCAATAACTGAGAACTGTTTAATTTAGAAAGGCGTGTGACGAAGTCCTCCAAGATGCCCTGTGGGTGCATCCTCCCCTGGATCTCTGAGAACTGACTGACAGAAATGAACAGGGCTTGCCTTTGTGACCCTCTGTGACCCTGGGTCTGGATACAAGGTAAGCACTACATGTAGTTGAAAATACATAACTCTGCTGCAAATTAATTCTGCTTTACAGAAACTTAGTTGCTTTCCTTTTTTCCTGTGTCTTTCCAAGTAATTGTGTTATTAAACTGGGAGCATTTCTGGCACCAAGACTTTAAGGGCTAATATAGAGTATGAAAGTCTGGATTCCTGCAGGAGATCACTGTGGAATACAGTGCTATATTGGGAACAGAGAGTGGTGGAAAGAGCAACCAACAGTCTTTGGAGGATGGCAAAGAATGTGTATGTGAAAGATTCCTTTTTATAATGCATTTGGAGGATCCCCAGTTGACTGAGGCCCAAAATTTAGATTTTTTTTTTTTTTTTATGAAAAGGGGGTAAAGCAGGTAAAGAATCTGTTAGTTCCCATTAGACATACCCATGATGAGGACTGGCTTAATGTCTCTCAGTCATTTGGACAAGGCTTGGCTTTGCAGTGCTAGAGGAATAATGTGTCCAGCTGATTTGTCTGTCAGAGATGCAAAGACAGGCAGAGCAGTATGAGCAGCCAGAGAGGTCAAGGAGAGCTTGTTTTGTCTTGGTGGGAAGTGGTCCTGGTGCCGTGTGACCCTTGAGAATCTGTCCCTCACACATTTATATTGCCCTGGGAAAATGCCCTAATTGACAGCTGTCAGTCTTGGAGACCACTTGTTGCCCAGCCAAGCTGTTTCACACACCAGATTTTCGGAGAGGCACAGCTTCTGTTAATCAGGTCCTGCCTAGGCACTAGTGTTGGGAACTCAAAACCAGAAGGACCCACATTCACACTTAAGGCAAAATATTTCTCCATCATGTTTGTCAGCAGGGATAAGAAACCCAGCGAGGGTGGAAGCCGAGCCAGCAGGTTTCACTGCCCACACTGACAGCTGATAGGAACAGGGCCCAGCAACCCCCTTCGGTACAATCACGCACCCACTTTCCATTTTGGTCCTTAATGGTGAGCTCTGTGTGAGTGAGGATTCTCACCTTGTCTTTGCTGTGCTTGGCACACCATATACATATGTATGGAAGATCTGCAGTCCTTCCATGCTCCTTTTATTCTGTAGTTACAAAGTGTCAGAGGTCACTTTGCCCGGGTGGAGATGCTCTTCTAAGCTGGAAACTAGGAAAACTAGGACAATGACCCTTTTGGTGTGCTGCTGGGAATGAACTCCATTGAAAAACATGATGTTCTTTCTAATGGATTGCACATAATTCTAGTAACGGTCTTTTGGATTCTGGCATCTGAAGTGGCTGAGGTAGGTGAACCACAGAGAGCATAGTGCATGCGTCCAAGATGAAGTTGGTGCTGGAAGGACATTACAGATGATGCTCAGTGCTGTGCTCCCTTGCTGTCGAGCACCAAAAGAAGGGCCCTCTAATTATCAGAAATGGGAAACAATGGCTGACAATTATCGGAGCAGGTGGACGCAACATAAATAGATCAGGAAAAGTGTGGATGCTGAGAGAAGACTGAAAACTGAACATCGATCCCTTCCTGGTAGCTCTTGACTGAAATCTTTTACCTGAAAGATTTCTGGAGCTTAACACTTATCCATAGAGTAAACTAGAACTAATACCCAGATACAGCACACATTCAAACCCAAAATTTGGGGGTTGCTTTCTTAGGTAAAAATCATAACTGCTGTATCTTTCCATCTGCATCAGTCACTAGTTTCAGAAGCAGTGCTATTGCTCTGCATATTCCAGAAATTTGATTGAAAAAACCTTAGGCATAAAGAAATGGAAAATGCTGAGCACTATCTACTTTGCTTTGGCAGGTACAGTATCTGCTTTAATTAATAATGAAATATCTCTGCAGATCAAGAATAAAAATACAATCCCCACTATCAATCATTACATTAAATTTTCAAATAATGTGTTCAATAGTAACTAAATATAGCCACAGCAAAATAAAGAAGACGCATTTGTTTGTTTATACTCCCTCAGCCATGCAGGACATTATTCTGTGTGTTACATTAAAGATTTCCTTTCAAATTCACCTGCTTTGAAAGGCAGAGTTTCTCCTGACTGTGCAAGTCAGCAGAGAAAGTGGCTCTATTTTATCAAATTCAGCTGCACTTTTCTTGCTGAAGCATGTTCAAAAGCCAACAGATCTATTTTTGTGATTCATTGCAGTCCATTCTGCTGCTGTTCAGTTGAAGGAAGCTATTTTCGTAATTATTCAGTGGCAAATTTATCAATTTAGTTGGTAGTGAAAAAGCTCCAGACATCTCTCTGATGAAGGTTGATAAAGGGATACAGGAGAAAATTGTTCCTCTACAAAAAGGGAGTGAGCTGGCCTGGGAGAGGCTTGCACACAGCTCTCACCTAGCATTCCCTCCTCCCCAAAAAAGCTCTGCTTTGTAGCAAAAGAAGGACAGATACTGTCTTTTGCATATGTTGAAGTTTTTGCGTGTAAGCTATTTGGTATTGTATGAACCTATTGTATTTATTATGGTCTTGAAAAGGGAATCAAAATATTGGTCTGATGATTTTACCCGGTAAAAAAGAAAAAAATCTTGGCAAGGCTGAAAGCTGTACAAGAATATTCTTTCTGGCTACTAAAGGAGATGGAACTTTCAATTTTTTTTAAAACATAGGAAATCTTCCTCTCATCAAACAGCTATGATGCCAACTACAGCAAAACCTAACCAGCATCCTTGTGATGGTCTGTGATTCTGCATCCCTTGTGGGCTGAACAACATCTCCCTTCCAGGAAGGAGGAAACCAGTTACTGCACCAGTTCTCAAACTCAAGAACAAGCAGCTGGTTGTCATTGTATTTAGCAAATAAGAAACCTTTCTTCTAGGGGTGTTAAACTGGAGAACAGGGGAGGAAACGTGGATAGGTTCACCTTCTGAGATGATGTGAGCTACAATGCTCCAGGCAACCAAGTGAGTGAGGGAAGCTGTGCCCTCTCATCATTAGAGCTGTGCTGGGACTTCCACTGGAAAGGGGACACATCTCTGGAGATTGCTGTAAGGATGGTGATAACTGGGCCCTGTTAGGATGGTGGCCTTGCTCTGGGATGAGATAGGTCAAGGCGCAGAGGTGGGGAACGCTGGCAGCACTGGATGGCAGTGTTACACAAGTTCAATCAGTTTTTCTTTCTTCCAGGTTTGGGAATAAAGACAAAGCATGCCATGCCTGTGACTGTTTTTCAGAGGGGGCATCTGTAGGCCAGTGGTCTTAAACAGGTAAAGGAATTTGGCAGAAAATAAACCTCCTTGCACTCCAGCTTCTCCTCAGGTATCAGAGGGGCTGGGAGTGGCTGGACTTAGATCCTGAGCGATTCCCAGTTCGACACTGTCACTCTGGCTGTGTTCAATATACTGAACTATCACAATTATGGATGCACAAACAGCATGAGGCACCTTCAGTCTAGTCATGCTTAATGAACTCACATGGCCAGACCTGAGGAGTTTGGTCACACTCAGTGAGAACTCTCACAGCTAGATTAATGAACGGTGCAGTTTACTGGGGCAACAGAGTGCAGGTACTTTTGGATTGCTGGTGATGTCTAAAAAAGGCACATGCAAGTAATACATAAACCAACATAAAACTACACATAGAAGGACATGAAACTACCCGAGTGATATAGCAACACAAATCACTCTCTATGTAGAGACTTCAGAGTTTCCTAGTGTAACCATTTGAATCTCACCCAAGGCATCCCTATGGGGGGGAGAGAGGCTCAGCCTGTTGACTGGTCCCAGAAGTCAGCAGTGGTTTGTGGCGGTGTGTTCCTGACTTGTTTGCGATGGTATCTTCCCTAACATCCCTCTGTTCTTAAGTCACCATTATACGATTTTTACCTATCACGTGGAGCTTGAGTGAATCCAGCCATACACACTGTTGTTTATGATTGGTTTAAACTTTCCTTGCTTTGGGTTTAAAGGTGTAGACCAGCAGCAATTCGGAGTGCAGGATCAGTGAGGGGTAGTTGCACCTTGGAGGCAGGTAGCTTTTGGGATGAAGGTGTGTTTTGGTATTACAATGAGATTATAATGAGCAAAGTTCACCCAGAGGATATGGCTTTGACAGAAAATGAACAACTGCTGCCTCAGGGTCATAATTAGCAGCTTATCAGTACCATGGTACCACCTGGTTCCCATATATCACAGAGCCTGGTCACGGTGCCTCCGTTGCACTCCACCCTCTGTGTCTTTTCTCTCAGGGTCAGTACCTGAAGCTCCCCTGATACTGCCAACCTCTCAGGCTGCCTAGAGAACTCCTGTGGAATGGATTCCAGGGACAGTACCTGAAGCTCCCCTGATACTGCCAACCTCTCAGGCTGCCTAGGGAACTCCTGTGGAATGGATTCCTTGCATATCAGCCACGCTTCACCCCAGAAGTTTCTTCAATGCTGTACCTTCCTTTAAAGAGTGAATAGAATTTTAATTTCTAAGTCACCTCCAGCAATCTTTCCACAAAGTCCTATTGTGATGTACTTGTTGCTCTTCTGACCAGATTCTTTTCATGTCCTTTGTCTGTCCTGTCTCTCTTCTTGGGGGACTACTTTCCCATGCTTTCTTTCCTCCCTGCTCTCTTTCCCTTTTTCTTAGTGTGTACTAGAGCATTTCCCACGCCTCTTCTGAGCTGACTGGGCACTGAAAGGTCATAGAGCTAATCAGCAAGCTTTGCCACTGCAAAAGCAACATATAAAACCCCAACAACTGTAAACCCAACCAAAACAATATCCCCTCCTTCCAGTTCTTTAGTGCTAGGCATAAAGGTCCAGGAGGGGAAGAGTGCATTGGCACCAGCCCAGCATATGTACATTTAATGTTAAGCCAGCTAGAACCAAATATACTGCAGGGAAAACATACAGTTTGTGCAGCCGACAGTTTACTTCTGTTATGGAGTTTGCCTGTCACTGGTACTGGCACAGAGTAGCAGTTCTAGGGATGATAATAAGCCAGAGTAATGTGTGTGTAGTCCCAGTACCAATATATGCACCAGCACTGTTGCTGCAGAGATGTGTGGAACATACTTCTGGCTGGGAGGCAGTAAAAGCAGCTTAATAGGTATCGTTGTGGCTCGGTTCCACCTGCTTGGATCCTGAGCTGGGATTTTTCTTCTGCTTTTCATCTCATTTCTCACTGTAATACCAGAGCCACTCTTTCATACAGCAAATATAATTACAGCACAGTTACACTGTGTGACTCTGTTTCACGATACCTATAATTACCCTTCAGTCATGTAGCTGGGAGGTTAGTTAACTCAGTGAACGAATCACTTATCAGTCTACTTTCTGAGTTACTACCTCACATTTTAATTGCAGTGGTACTTCTTGCACCTACATCTGAGGGGTCACTCTGACAGTAATTTGTATTTCATCAAGCTGAGCACTGAGCTCAGCCTGTTTCCAAGCATATGGTAGTTGTTTGTGTGGCAGTAGAATGACAGGTCAATTAAAAAAGTTATATCTATGTCCAGACTGGTAACACACAGGTAGGTAATCCTACCTGCAATCATTACCCTACTGACACTCGTCTGTACGCCAAAGAGTTTAAGAGGAGCAGTGGGGTTGGCTTGTGTTTTTATGCCCCTCCGTGCACTGCTTTAGAGATGATCCAGAGCTGCCTACATTTCAAATGATTGGGAAGGCTTGCGACACATGGCAAATCCTTGGGATTGGGAGAAAAGTCATAAAGGGAATGGCTGTCCTTCCCACCCCTTGGGTAGAGGCATGGGTATCCTTCTGCTGGATTCAGCAGGGCTTGGCTTCCACTCAGGGATCGTGGCTTGTATTCCCGATGGTGACGTTAGTTCACCGTAACATTTGTGTGGTTTTAAATAAAAAGGATTTTTTAAGCTACTTTAGTAGCTTAGGAGGATCAGTCACGCTTCAAAGGGTTCCCAGGCTGAAGCCCTGTGGCCATTTGATGTTAGAAGGTGGCAGGAGGCAGCTCTCTGCTTCCTTCCTTCCCCTTCTCTCCTGCCTTTGTTCTTTATCCGCAGATAAAGTCGATGGCTGGAACCAGCAGCAGCAGCTCAGCCAGCACTGAAGGTCTGCCACACAGCTCTCCTCAGCCAGCCTGGAGTGGCCACAGCACCGCCAGGCCAATGAGTCTCTCTTTGCTTGACTGTCTTCCCCCATGCTAAGGCTTCCTTCCAAAGCCCAGTGTGCATCTCTCACCCCTTCCCTTGCTTCTCTTTCTTCTCCCCCCATCCTCCCACCCCCAGCATCCTGAGGTGGATGTCTAGCACAGATCAGGAGAGGGTGGCTGTGCACATATGCACACAGCTGGCACAGAAGCACAGAGCTGGCAGAAGTTGTTTGCACCTATTCCACCTCAGAACTCTCCATTCCTTCTCCCTCAGATGCCTATAAATGCTTTATTGATTTTTTTTTTTTTTCAGGCAAAGAAAAAACAAAAATAAGGAGAAAAGGTGTAAAAGCCAAGTAGAAAGCAACAGAAAGACAGTGGAAGAGTTCTTTCCAGCTTTTAGCCCTATTCTTACCCCTTCGATACCTCCCCTTCTCCTCCTCGTCTCCCTGTTTGTGTTCTTTCCATCCTTCTCTCTTGTAATTTTCAATTCCCACTTCCCAGTCTTCCATTCATCTATCCATGCTCTTCTTTATAACCTAGTGTTTTTCTCCTGAGGAATTATACTTCAAATCCAGGCACAAACTGTCTCTGCACACCATAGGAAATTGTCACTTGATTTATATTTCTTTGTGGGCTTGTGACTGTAGGATTTTCAGAGGATCTTGGAATACAGAATAGATCTCTTTAAAAAGCATTGGGAACTCATCCCCTAAATTTCCCAGGACCCTGTCTGAATCCTTGGGGTGGCAGTTGCAATGAAAGGACCAGGGGAACATAAACCACTCCAATTTGTCATGCCAAAGGGCTTGGCTTCAAGTCTTGCCTTTCTGCTCGGTGAGTACGAGCTGCTGTATGGGCAGGTTGCCCTGGGGTGGAGGGAGGAGAATGGGGCAGTGATGGGACAGCCTTAGCCAGCTTGCAAACTGTCTTTGTATGTGGACAAAAATTAAGATAATTATATTTCTTTTTATAAGAGGCTGTTTGTGTGTTTTTGCTGTTTTATGTATCTAGAATGAAACTGCAGGCAAGCGCCTGCCAAGTATATCCCTGGAAGTATTTCTGAAACTGTCATCCACAGGCCGTGAATACCAGAGGCTGTTTAATCTCTCTCCCACTCTCTTTCTCTCTCCAAGCCCCCACCTCCCACTCTCTGGCCTGGTTTTTGTAGGGAAAAGAGTTTGGCTTTTTATTGCCATGTAAAGTATTAGTATGTCACTGTCCTGATCCCATTTGGTGTGACCGCCAGTCCAGCTGACCTTTGGATCTGAGACAGATGGATTTTGGGAAAGAGCTTGCTTATTCCATAGCCATCAAACATTGACTCAGATATCCCTACTTCTAACTGTGTTATTTTAAATATTTCAGCAAAGAATTGGGTAATTTCTTATTCTATCTGAATTAATTTATCCATCTTTCATTCTTTATTAAATTCCAATTTGTGTATTGATAACTTCTGAATTTCTAGGTGAATCTAATAGCTGTGAATCTTGGGGTCATAATTGGCTACAATGCAAAAAATTTGAGTTAATGGTCTTTCTGAGGAACTTGTTCTCCTATGTATAAACATTAATTACATTTTGAAGGGCTATTAAAGCCAAGGTAGAAGGAAATACAGGGTTGCCTAAGTTATCAGTGCTGTTTTTAATGGGGAAGCCCAAAACCACTAGTGACTCTGCTGCTCCCCCCTCCACACAGTGCCATTTGGCACCAAGCTCACCTTGCTTAAGGTTGACATATAAAAAGTTGCCTGCCACATCCCTCTGTCACCTGGCTACAGGGACTTTGGTCACTGACACTTACCTGCTTTATTCTCTACAGTTTTGGAAAGAGGTTATCTCAAATGTCACCGTTTAATGTTTTACCTGATAGAGCAGTTTTACTACTATTATTAAGTATTTACTGAGGGCTAATGCAGCCCCTAAATAGGACAACACAGAGGATCACAGAATCACAGAATCACAGAATCTTAGGGGTTGGAAGGGACCTCAAGAGATCATCGGGTCCAACCCCCCTGCAAAAGCAGGCTCCCTATCTCATATTACATAGATAGGCGTCCAGACGAGACTTGAATATCTCCAGAGAAGGAGACTCCACCACCTCCCTGGGCAGCCTATTCCAGTGCTCTGTCACCCTCACTGGGAAAAAGTTCTTCTGCATGTTGGTGGGGAACTTCCTATGCTCCAGCTTACAGCCATTGCCCCTTGTCCTGTCCCCACAGACCACTGAAAAGGGGCTGGCCAATTCCCCCTGCATCCCATGTCTAAGATACTTATAAACACTAATTAGGTCCCCCCTAAGTCTTCTTTTTTCCAGGCTGAACAGACCCAGCTCACTCAGCCTTTCCTCATAGGGGAGATGTTCCAGACCCCTAATCAACTTTGTCGCCCTTCTCTGGACTCTCTCCCGGAGGTCCCTGTTTTTTTTATAACATAACTGTTGCCTTGTACTTGACTGTCGAGTCAAAAACCATACAACCATACAAACAGAGATTCAGTTTCTGTAGTGGATGCAAGCTCATGCCACCAGCCACAAACACACACATTGCAGTTGGGCTGGAGGAGCTGCTGATGTTCCCCATTAGGTCAGGAAATGTGTGGGGTTTGCCAGCCTCTGCAAGGTAAGTGATGCTTTGGCAGATGTCCCAGGGCTGTGGCATTGCTGGAGGAGCTGCAGCAGGGCGAGGAGTTGACGTGGCACTGCTGCTCCCAGCTCTGAAGTCCCTTTTTCTTGTGGCCCTGTCTTAGTTTCTCCCAGGGGCTAGGAAGCCAGGAATTGGGAACCATAGAGAAAACCACATGCTGAAAGAGTTTTGGAATACAAACTAACAGAAAATGTATAGCTGCTGCTCTTGGGAAAGTGAAGAATATCAAATACAGCTGCCTCTGGAAAAATACCTCATCCTCTCCCAGGATACAGCCCTCACTTCTGGCTACCCAGCAGAAAAGAACCCATGAAACACAGAACGGCCCCAAAACGGGTAATAAGATAATTTGGAGAATGGCATGATTTCCACGTGAGAACAGATGGAGAAGGCAAAGCTTGTGTGTTTTACCCAGAAGATGAGTTGCAGCGTGTGTGGTTTGCACAATGCAAAGTAATACAGAGACAGAATGTGCAGCTCCCACACGAGCTTCCTGCGTGCAGTGACAGGGGAGTGCTGAGAGAAAAGGGAAGACAACAAAAAGGAAAAAGAAAAAGAGAGGGGAGTACTTTCATCCATTTCATAACTAACCTATGGAAATCCTTGCTGTGAGCTCATCTTCAGGAGGTTTGCAGAATTCAAGACCAGCAATCATTTACACAGTCCCAGTTGCTTTCCTTGGGGCAGTTAAGTAACTGCATGACAACAAATGATGCTGTGACAAGCAAGGTTGTATCAAGATCCATCCTCCTTGCAAGCCTCGGAAAGTGTTATTAAACCGTGTTGGGTGATATGAAGACTGCCGAAAGATTTTTCCTTCTCTTGTTATCACACGATGTCAGGAGTTTGGGAGGCTTCAGGTCCCATTGTGATAACACATGGGAGGTTTGAGTTTTCTCTGATTATTAAATCTTGCTTTAGGTGTGCTTCAGCGATCAGTTTTCTGCAGGCAGAGACTGGGGAGGAGAATCAGCTCTGCAGATGCTCTCTGTGGTTGTACTCAACTTTCCACCAAGGCTGAGAGGCTGCAGATTCCCAGGAGAGAATTTTCATCTCTGGCATTTTATGAGCTCGAGATGTGCCAGTGACTGTCCCCTCAGAGTCCAATGCCCATACAGCATTCAAAAACAAGTGAGTTCCAGCAGTTCTCTTTTGATAAAGGATGAGAGTGGAGGCTACGTGCTGAGGCTCTCCATCCCTGACAGAGAAGCGACTTGGACAAGAAGCATCTCTGAACTGAACCAAAACTGAATGCCCAAACTCCATGTCCATATTTTGTGGAATTTCAGGTACTTCACGTGTACTCTGTGCTACAGAGCATAAAATTCACCATCATTCACAGAGAGCCAGCCTTTCTGCGTCATGGAGCTTGGATTCTTCTCTCCATCCCTATTTCTGGACAGATAAAACCACTTTTCCAATAGATTGGAGGGAAGAAGATCAGAAAAGGGTAATGTGGGGATTTTGCTACCCCCCTTCTTTTTCCGTTGGTCTTACAGGAAAGTAGTCTTTGAAGTTTTCTTTGGCTGAATTCCCTTATAACCCTCATTTGTAAAAACATGTCATCTCAGATTACAATCCAGATATTTTTCTGTCAAACGCAAGGGTAGAGGAAGAGTTGGTGACAGGACAAGATATATTGACTTGCTTCTGTCCTGAAAAGGGGTATAAATGTAAGGGTTTAGTTCATACTCTGGGAAGACAAGAGGTTTAGATTTATCAGGGTATGTTCTGAGCATGCCAGACAGCCAAAGACCTCAGAGACTGTGTTATCTGTGTAGAGCTGGGTAAGGTGTCAGTCTCCCCACCTTGGGGCAGACAAGGCAGTTGTGCCAGGTATGCTCGGGCTTGTGTGCCTGGGAGAGCGGGAGAGCCTGCCTCGAGACACGGCCTGTGAGCAATGCCGAGCAAGAATTGTTTACCTTTGTTAAAAAAAACCCTGTCATAACAGTCCCTAGTCCTGGTCAGTCTATGTCTGATGACATAAACGTTTAATGAGAGCTTCTAAAGCTCCATTTGGTTCTCTTTTATGCATCCCAGTATTATTTTTTCATTGTTTGCCATTATTTCCTGAGGAACTGATGGCGCCGATGAAAGCAGGAACAGTGAGGATTGTTCTGTACACTGGGCATTGTGGGCAGAAGGGAGTGATTTGGTGGGGGGGAAGATGAGCTATGAATTCTCTGTTTATGAAATGTGTCTGTATACTCTGTATTTCTGAACTGCAGTTGCTCTTGTTGCTTGGAAGGCGAATGGTATCCTGGGCTCCATCAGAAGAGGGGTGGCAGCAGGGTCAGGGAGGGGATTGTCCCTCTCTACTCTGCCCTTGTGAGGCCCCAGCTGAAGTCCTGTGTCCAGAGCTGGGGCCTCCAGTACAAGAAAGATGTGGAACTGTTGGAGAAGTTTCAGAGGAGGCCAAGAAGATGATTAGAGGGCTGGAGCACCTCCCCTATGAAGAGAGGCTGAGGGAGTTTGTTTAGCACTGCTAGGCAGGAATGGGAAGCTTTGCAGCGAGCTAAGGATACAGAAGCACGAGATTCTGCCTTTGAATCCTGTAGTTTTGTTACAAACAGATTACTTCAGCACTTAGAGAAGAGAAAGCTGCAGGGGGACCTCATTGCAGCCTTCCAGTCCCTGAAGGGAGCATACAAACAGGAGGGGAATCAACTTTTTAAAAGGGTAGCTAATGGCAGGACAAGGGGGGATGGACTGAAGCCAAAGGGGGAAGGTTTTTATCAAGAGAGCAGTGAGGTGCTGGAACAGGCTGCTCAGAAAGGTGGTGGATGCCCTGTCCCTGGAGGTGTTCAGGGCCAGGTTGAATGGGGCCCTGGGCAACTTTGTCTAGATTCAGGCCTGGAGGTTGGTGGCCCTTCCTGTGGCAGAGGGGTTGGAGCTCTGCAATCCTTGACTTCCTTTCCAATCCAGACCATTCTATGATTCTGATTCATGTATGAGCTATGTATTCTGAGTTCAGAATATGAATTCTGCAAAGCTAGACCCAAATCTGTGTTTAGGAATGCTGTTATAACTTCTGGACAGTAAAGAGAATGAATGAGTCAGCATTTCTGGTGCCAGACTTGAGACACGCTGTTTGGTTGCTCCATCACCATCAGAGTTAGCAGTTTTCCCATACACATGATGTGTGTCTCCCCATTTCTTTTTGGAGAAATGCATCATTCTGTGTTGACATTATGGAAGAGAGAACTTACAGGACTCAGGGGCCACAGTCATGGCAAGTATGATGATATGAAAGCTGGTTGGGAAACTGGGCGCTTCATGTAGACAGCAAACAACAAAAGTGTTCAGGGATCTCCCTTTTCCTGAACTTTCCAACATTTGTTATGGTGATGAACAGAAAGAGAAAGGCTGGACTGGGCCACCCTCCTGAGGTCTGTCTGAAGCCATGTAGGCAACAAGAGATGGGAGGTCATGATTTTGGACAGGTATGGAGGGTCAGAGCCGACCCTTGGTGATGGGCAGTAGTGGGGGGGATGCAGACGTACAGAACAACCTCTGAGGAGGGCAGGCATATCATGGCACTAGAGAATGAACAAACGGAGCCCGTCAGACTGAGCTTCAATTAAGAGAATTAAGAGCAGAACTACTTGCTTTCCAAAAATAAGAGGTAGGGGGGAAAAAAGTGCAAATGGCATTGCGTTTGCTTCCCAAGGAAAGGGAAAATGAGCAAGAGCAATCCTCTCAGAACACAACTTTAGTTGCTGTGTTTATTTCCAGGGGCTGTTAATTGCAGTAAATAGCAGCCTACAAGCAATGTCCCAGGTTTAAGGAGGGAAGTGCAGTTCTTACACAGGGGATACAGCAATTTCCTCCTTAAGAATGAGGTTGGGGTGAAAGGCAAGGTGGACTGATAGGCTACATATACATGATCTCAGCATCAGTGGAGCCTGGTAAATTTAAGACAGAAGAAGTGAAGGAAGAAGAGCCTAAAACCTGCAATGTGCTAGGGAGTTTTGGTAAAAGGGTTGTATTTACCTGAATAATAACAAACGGATGGCACAACACTTCTGAGAAGAGGATTTTACTCTCCATTCTTTTTCAACTGGCTTTGGATATTTTTCAGGAATTGCTGTAGAAGCACTCTCTGTATAAACAAAATTGTGGGATAGGCAATGGGCAGCTTAAGACTACAGAACATTCTCATGGCCTCTACACCCCCCCATAGTATTTTTCCCTGCCTAAGGCTACTTAGAACCTTAATCTGGCCTGGACCAAAAATGCTTCCAATGTGAGAACGAGCAGAGTATTTTTAGTTTGTTTGGAATTAATTTCTGATAATCTAAATTGCTGTGAAATTGACTGGAAGATTAATGCACACACTGGTCTAGCAAAGACCAAACAAGTGGTACTTTCCCCTGAGGACAAGAACTTGGGAATACTCATGGATGAGAAGCTGGACATGAGCCACCAATGTGCATCTGCAGCCCAGAAGGCCAACCCCATCCTGGATGGGGTTGGATCAAAAGAAGTGTGGCTAGCAGACAGACAGAGGGGATTCTGCTCCTCTGCTCTGCTCTGGTGAGACCTCACCTGGAATACTGTGTCCAGCTTTGGAGGCCTCAACACAAGAAGGACATGGACCTGTTGGAGCACATCCAGAGGAGGACCACAAAAATGAACCAAGGACTGGAGCACCTCTCCTATGAAGACAGGCTGAGAGAGTTGGGCTTGTTCAGCCTAGAGAAGAGAAGGCTCTGGGGGTGCGTTATAGCAGCCTTCCAGTCCCTGAAAGGTGCCTCTAAGAAAGCTGGGGAAGAACTGTTCACGAGGACATGCAGCAGTAGGACAAGGGGTAATGGTTTTAAACTCAAAAAGGGGAGATTTAGGTTGAGTATTAGGAACAAAATTCTTCACTATGAGGGTGGTAGATCACTGGCACAGGTTGCCCAGAGAGGTGGTGGAGGCCTCATCCCTGGAGACATTCAAGGTCAGGCTTGATGGGGCTCTACGCGACCTGATCTAGTGAAGATATCCCTGCTCACTGAAGAGGGGTTGGACTAGATGATCTCTAAAGGTCCCTTCCAACCTTACACATTCTGTGATTCTATGATTCTGTGTGTCTTACTTTGAAAAAGATGCACTGCCATGGATGTCAAGGAAGAGCCCCAGCTGGGCTTTGTCATGGAGCAAAGGAGTTTAAACTGTAGATTAAAAATGAAAACTGCTGAAAATAATGAAAACCAGATGACAAAACATGTAGGTAAGGGCAGGGACTTATGTGTGGAGGCTAGAGGGTGGGAAGGAGATAAAAATGCAGAGAGAAGGCAGAGGTAACAGTTTGTATTGAATCTGAAATGCGCTAAAAACTAGTAGCCTATTTCAAAGGCAGTCTTCCTCCCCTTCTCCAGCTGCAGAGTCATCTTCATTTGTTGCCTGTGGTTTCCATCAGACCTGCCAGCCAAATCAACCCACCCTGTTGGGCCACTGGATGAGCTGATGTGGCCACTAGATTGAGTTGATTGAAGTGCAGGGAATGCATGGCCAGGATGTGTGAGAGAATGTTTTGGTAGCAAGTACTTGTTGTATACCAGTTGTATACTGAACTTGCAACCCAGTGGACTGGTGAGCCGGACTTCTTGTTGGAGACTGTTGTTGGAGATCTAATAAAGGACAGAAGCTTGATGGTTATCTCAAGGAGCTACCTGAGCTCCCGGCGAGGCTAGATCTCCAAAGGTGGTCACTACACTTTTGATTCTTGGTATTTGACGTAGAATATTCATTTTGGAAAGTCCATGTAACAGACATGCAGAAGCAAGGAAGACAGCCTGCTCAAGAGGAAGAGACGCTGGGAGTACTTTGTGTTTTCCCCCATCATTACAAAAACTGAATAGTTGAGCATCTAGGAAGAGAAACTTTCCTTCGTATTCTGAAAGGATGAGGAGGACCGGCTGATGATAACAGAGTGATGAGAGCTCTGTTTTTTTAGCATGTGTGGGTAGTTTCTAGCTCATAGCCACATGAGCTGATCTGTGGGCCTTTTCTAAATATGTTCTGTCACGGAGGGTATTATTCCTTTGCACGATACGGGGTTTGGAGGAGCAAAACTGTAACATAAGGTCTCTAAGTCACCACAGGCACAAAAATTTTACTCAAAGTGAAGTGGTCCGATGGAGCAGTAAAGACTTTCTTTCTCCATGTTTCAGTATTTATGCTTTCCTGTGTGTTGTTGCCATCAGCTACTGAGATAAAAATCGGAGAAACCTTTCTGGAAGAGGGCACAATGAGAGACAGGCAGTATCTAACAGTCACTGCCTTCTGGGAATGCTAATAAAAGTGCACCTCAAGGTATTTCCCACAATTAAATATTTGAATGAAACATGAAATTTGCTTCATCTCAGCTCAATCTCCTTTGAAGTCTGAGTCCCATTAATATTTTAATAAAAGAATTTCCGGGCAAAAAGAAAAAAAAAGAACCCAACCAACCACCCAATGAGGTTTAAAGAGCTATTTTGTAGAAAGTAGATTGTGAGCTTGTAAATATTTGTACCAAAAATATGATGACGGGTAGTATTAGCCCATAGTCAAACAACAGTTACAGCTATTTCATTGTCAAAATGTACAGATGAGTTGCACGAAGCTCCAGAGAGGATTGTCTAGGTCTGGTAGTATTCATTAAATTCATTAATGAGCTGGATGATGACACAGAGAGAATCATTATTAAATTTGCAGATAATTTCAAGCAGCAAGAGACTGCAAGTACGTTAGCAGCCAGGATTAAAATTCAGTGATCTTGATAAATTGCAGAGACGATCTGAAAAATGTGGGTAGCAGTCAACAGGAATAAGAGCCACATTTAGACAGGAAGGAGGAACTGCAGAAGCACAGGACAGCAAGGAGCTCTTCTAACAGCAATTCCATGAGAAAATATTTACCAGGCATCCCAGACCACAAATTGAATAATGCTGGGCTAGTGCAAAGAAGTGGAAGGGCGCCCTGAGCTTTTGGGGCAGGAGTAAGGTGCTCTCTGATGAGGAGTCAGTGGTGTGAGCACTTGTGAACAAAAGAAGAATGGGGAGCAGCTGGAGATGGTCCAGAGGAGAGATAATCAGAATGGTGAGACACTGAAAATAAAAGCTGTAAGGAAAGAAAATCACAGAATCACAGAATCACAGAATCGTAGGGGTTGGAAGGGACCTCCAGAGATCATCGGGTCCAACCCCCCTGCCAAAGCAGGGTCCCTATCTCATATTACATAGATAGGCGTCCAGACAAGACTTGAATATCTCCAGCGAAGGAGACTCAACACTATATAATCTAATACAGAAAAAAAAATGGGTAAAAGTCTTTAAAAAATGTGAAATTCTGGTCCAAAGAGAACAGAGATAATTTGCTTTCTACATCCATGATGGAGGACAAGAATTAATGGGCTCCAATTTTAGCAAGAGAGATCCATCTTCAATATTAGGATGAAAGCGTACAGATAAGAGTTCTCCTACACACTGGAATGTCTATGGCATCACCAGCACTGAATGTCTTTAAGGACTTGTCAGGACTAACTTAGGCATCATTGAGCCTACCTTGAGCAGTGGGATGGATTTGGTGATTTTTCAATCCCCTTCTGTGCAATGATTTGATAATAGGAAGCAGGAAAAAAACTCCTCTGCTGAATAATTTCCATGTTTAGTTAAAAGTAACTACACTATTCTGAATATACATCCCCGCAACCAGCTCCTGGGAAATTCAGCCAGAAATCTCTAAGTATGTAAGCAGGAACGAGCTGAAAATTTCAGGCTTTATAACTTGTCAAAATTAGTATAGATTTTCACAGAATGGCATATCCTTGTCACCAAAGCCTGTCTCCCTGATACAGTTTTAACAATAGTCTCAAAAGGGGCTTATGCAGTTACAAGAATATATTTAGCATGGGCAAAAGCCTTTTTTTCATCAAATCTCCTCGGAGCAAGTTAAACTGGTTTTGCTGGAACACAAGAGAAAAAAAAGAAAAAGATAGAAAATAAGAAGCCAGCCTTGTGCCAGTCCATAAAACGAAACATTTCAGCCCAAGGAGTTGAAGAATGGCAGAATTTCAACTGTGCCTGCCATGGTTATTTATCTGCAAGTAGATTTGAAGACTCACTGTTTCATTAACGTTTATAAAGCCCTTTATGATCCTGACATCATGTGCATTACATCTTTTAAGATTTGTGGAGTTGTTAATGCAGATCTGGTGCTGTTTCTCAGATAATTAGAAAGAAAAATAATTAAACCCGTGGTTTTTTAGAATAGATCCTATGCATTATTTTGAATCATGCATTGTGGAAGTGTGGTGTTCTCACTTTCTAGTTTAACAGAGCAGAACGGTTGGAAACGTGTTTTAATTGAATCAGGCTGCATCAGTCTCTTTGTTATCTCTAGAGCTTTACAGCTTAGCAGCCTGATTACTGAAGGAAGGAGTGCATTTCAAGGAGAGACCTGCTGGTGGAGCTCTTCTGGACAGAAGGGTAGAAGAGGAGACCAGAACTGAGCCCTGGGATCCATCTCATGTTTCACACTGCTGAGATTTGCAAAACGGGTGCCTGGATTCCTGGCTTTGTAGTCAAGAAGGATCACAAAGTTAGGGATGGTCAACTGCAGTTCAACGAGGCAAACCTCTCCTTACGGTGGTCTTGTTCCTTCTGGCACAGCTCTGAGCACCTGAGGTTACACTCTGGCTTGGAATCTCCAGCTGTATCAACCCTCTGTCCCTGGCAAGAGCCTAGAAAAATCATGTTTCCTAGGCTAATACCTGCTTTTTGCAGCCTTCTACCTCCCAGACGTTTTAGTGAGTGGTCCCCAACTGACCCCCACTCAGCTAGATCTCCTCTGTATTCAGTACACAGACAAGCTGGAATAATAATCAAATAATAATTAATAAATAAGTAAGCAAATAAATAAATAATAAAATAATTAATAGTTAAATTAAATAATTAATAGTCACTTCAATTTGAAAGCAAGTTTCAGGGACTTTTCTTATTCAAACGGTAGAAATGTTTGACTGTTTGGGCTTTACTGCTGTTAATAGGGAGAAAAGACCCCTCACAACTTCCCCCCCTCCCCCCAGTTAAGTAACTGAAAATTCAACAAAAGCAAATGTCAAATGTTAAAGTCCCCCTGCCAAAGCCAGAAAATGCACTCTGATGTTTAGCTATGTAAATTAACCAAAGAGGGAGAGGTGGCAACATGTGATTTGCACAAATCATCATCACCCTGTCCCTTTTTTGTAACTATTAGAGCAAAGATTGTATATCTAAAACTGTGTGTGTACACAGAGTGAGTGTATAGAGAGACACAAACACGAGACAGACCTTTCAATACTTGAACTGTGTTGGTGGGTACTATAAATCATCCAAGTAGCGCAAAGAGACATGATTTATGGTGACGTTTGCAGTTTCTGCCTCATGTTAAATGCTTTTTCAAAAGCAAGAGATGATATAGTTTCTGCTGTGACACATGCATAGCTTAATAAGACACAGATAAATAGCGTCAGGAGAGGGATCTAGCATGCAAACAGCATGATCAGGGCTATGAAAGGCACGTACTGTATCTTTCTAGTTTTAAGGGGTTTTTTTAAACACATTTCATGCCTTCCTCCACACTTTAGGCTCCTCATTCCCACTGCACAGCAGCTCCCATCACAGCTTATGTAATTAACCATCATAAAACCTATTTCACACAGAAAAAAAATGTCCAAAGGAAACTTGTGCAGCATCGCAGAAGAAAACAGCCACAGAGGTTGTGATTTATTCAAAGGAAGTATTCCTTTTGCACCTTTCCTAGTCCAGAGGGCAAAGGCTGGCTGGATAAACCCTGAATTGCCTCGGAATTCACACCTTCCTGCCACTTAGTACCCTGACCTTTGATAATGGTGGGCCACAACACAGCAGAAGCAGAGGCACTACCTGGTCCAGGAAAACTTTACAAGTTGAGATCAGATGGACAGAGTCTTGGCAGGAGACTGTTCTTTATTAATAAAGGACAGAAGAGAAGAAACATTATTGGATACCAAGGGGCTGAGCTCCTGGTGAACTGAAATAAGTGGTGGAGATACCTTAGCAGATTTCTTGCTGCTACAGAAAAACCTTAAATCCCCTCTGAAGACCCGCCTTGAGCACCAGAAAGAATGATCTGCTCATCTCCTTGTTCTGCCACTGCTCTGATTTGTTCAGCTGCAAGCATGCCAAGGCAGGAGAGCAAAGGATGCTGCTGCTACGCTCAAGTAAGAACCAGAATATCGAGGAAACTGAATCTTTCCCCCCTTGACTCATCGTATTGCTCTCGGTCCATTTTGGGACTCCAGGTAAGGCAGTGTGAGGCAAAGCTCCTTACACAACCCCCTGTTTAATGCTTGCAGCAAACAAGGTTTCCTAGACTGTCCCAGGTGTATTTGCAAAGACACTGAATTTTGCTTTCCCGCAGTGTTCTTTACCCATCAAATCGAACAGAGCCACTGTAACTAATGCTCTTCAGATATTTTTAGCTTGATACAAAAAAATTGTTCTCAATAATTTTGGTTTTGTTTTTTTCCCTAGATTCAAGCCACAAGTTCTTCCATGCCTGAAATTCATCACTGTGGTTTTTGTTTTGTTTTTTTTTTTGTTCCCTTGATGGTAACAAGTCACTTAAAAGTTTGTCAGGAGACAGGCAAAATTTAAGAAGCATTAGAGCTGACACAGATTTCATGTTCACAAAGACAGCTGAAATCCCTTTGCATGAAGGGAGGAAATCAGTGAAGCTCAACAAGGTCAGCACACCCTGGCTCTGGATGGTTCCTAGTAAGTTGTCTTTGTTCTTTTAGCTTGCGTGGTCTTTGTAGATGTAGAAGCATATGTTTGGCTTGATGCTGTTCAACTCAGAGCTCAGAAGCTGCCAGTATATGTTACCTGCGTTCTTCAGCCTGACGTGTTCAATTGCTGCAAAATACATGAACCTGGATCAAAGGAAACCTCCTGTGGGCAGAGATCCTCCCAGGAGAGTTCTCCCTGTGGAGCAAGCGCTCACACATGTATAAACCTGGCAGATGTGGCACCATCTCCTGTGCTGGCTTTCCCTCTACCCAGGGGTATACAGGAAGTACTGAGCAGATCAAGGCTCCCAGTACTTGACTCTCCAACCACAAAACTTCCAGTGAGTCACTGAGATGGAAGTGGATGGAAGAGCCATCTTTCTGCTGACCTAATGTGTTCTGGGGCTGAAATCAACTGTTTGGGTTTTTTTTTTAATTGCTCCATTAAATCGGTATGGAACATGGCACGCAGAATGTTAGGAGTTTTCCAAGTATACTTCCATGAAGACAAGCAAGGAATCACAGAGGGGTACTATGAAACAGGAGTTGAGAGTACTGAACTCTCAACAAGAGTTAAACACAGCAAGAGAGAGACAGCAAAGGCCACTTCACCTGCCAGTTATTGGTTGCAATGACGAGACGCCAAGTAACTTTTTTCTTCTGGTAGGTGAAGGTGAGCAAAATTAACAGCACCCCACAACTGAATGCTCGCAGGAGTCTGGACTTCTTGTCCAGAAGTCCAGGAGTCTGGACTTCTTGTAAACTTCCACATTCACTAGTCACTCTAGCCACCATACACTTAATTGTATGTTTGCAAAATGAAGGATCCTTCTGTAAAAAGGCTGAGGAATTTAAGACTGCTGCTACAGCCTGATCCTGGAAAATGTACCATGAAATAAGCAAAGGGCTTTGAGCTGACATTTAAAAAAAAAATTACAATATGTGACATAAAAGATGTGCTAAACCCTCCTTAAAACTACAAAGAAACTCTGCCATAGTGACTGCCTGAAACAAAATAGGAGAGAAGAATTAATCCACTAGCTAAGGTCTTATTTAGTTTGCTTTAACAATGTCTGTAAAGCCTATTGCTCTGTTGTTCTAATGATGTAGGCTAAGACACAGGAGATAAGAAAAGCCAAGACACTGAAAGCTGTTGTAAAACTAGGTCACTGTTAAATTAAAGATTTTCTGGGAAAAAAAACCCAAAAAACAACCAACCCAGAACCTACCTTGAACAGCTCTGAAAACCTCTTTGCTTTTTTTCATGCACTTAACCAGAGAAAGGCATTTCCTCTGCTTTACTGCCTTCATGGGGGAAAAGCACCAGTTTAGTGACATCTTGGCACCCACCCTGAGCCAGCAGCTCCATTTTTTCCTTGTAATTAACAACTATTGAATATTTATGAAGTAAGTGCCATGGGGTAACACTTAGTCATTGGCTCAATGATGCTGTCGGTTCACAAACCGAAGGGAAAGCACTGGCCCTACCCCAGAGCACCACAACCACGGCAGCTGTACAGGCTTCTGCTCTTCGGAGTCTTCTTCAAGCACTGGGGGGAGGGAGGATAGTGCTGGTGGAAAGTTAGCCATACTTTCTCCTCCATTTTTCAGACATTCACAGGAGAACACACTGTGTTCTGCCTCCCTTCACTCTTGAAATGTCCTGGAGACTCCCACTGTTGAGCTGTAACAAGCCCCGCCAGCGCACATCACCCTGCTGTAACAGGCACTATGTGCAGCAGTTGAAAGCTGGATGATAAAATGACCCCTTGACAGCAAGGAGGATAATACAGTGTCTTCAGGAGAGTGTTACTATGTGTGTGGGTTCTCTACTGCTGCAGTCTTCAGTGAAAGACAGGGTAACTTTATAAATTGTGGGTTGTGGTCATTGAAATCAGTCTTTAGGATATAAAGTAACACTGGACAAGTAGCTTCAGTGTAAATATTAGTGAAAATGAAAATCAGGCTTGGCTTCTTTCTGTTTTAAGGCTGTATCATTACTGACAGCTGGTGCTTATCCCTGGTGTTGCCCATGGTGGTCTTTTCTCGCTTCAAGATCTCATGAAAAAGTACACCAGAGAGGGGACAATAAAACTCTGTCCTCCTGGCTGGAAAAATACATAGCAGTGCCTCACCACTCATTCTTCCCATGTGCTTACTGAGCGTAACAGAGTGTTTTATGGAAGGTCTTTTTCTGCAAACATTTCTCTACATGCTTAGTTCTACCTCAACTTGAGATGTCCCACTGATCTAAATGGAACCGTTCCTGCATCTCTAATCATGCTCATCAAACCGATGGACTCTCCCGCTGGGAAAGAGGTTAAACTGAGAAATTATCCCTGTGATGAACCAAGTCTGACTACGTTGTTTTTGGCATAAGGAACAAGGCAAATAAACACCTACCTTGGTTTATTTTGGTTTTGACTACATATAGTTTATCTTAGTAGTTAATGTATGAAATTAGAACATGTGGCTACACCATTTTTCTGTATAGCAGTTATCACTTCAAGGGAAAAAAGAACATTTGTTACTTGAGATAACCCACTAGGCAAAGATTAATTATCACAGGATCACATAATCGTAGGGGTTGGAAGGTTCCTCCAGAGATCATCAAGTCTAACCCCCCTGCCAAAGCAGGCTCCCTAGGACAGGTCACACAGGGAAGTGTCCAGACGGGTCTGGAATGTCTCCAGAGGCGACTCCACACCCCCCTGGGCAGCCTGTCCCAGGGCTCTGTCACCCTTACTGGGAAAAAGTTCTTCCCCATATTGGTGCGGGACTTCCTGTGTTCCAGCTTGAGGCTGTTGCCCCTTGTTCTGTCCCTGCAGACCACTGAGAAGAGGCTGGCCATCTCCCCCTGTGTCCCACACTTCAGATATTGATAAACATTGATCAGATCCCCTCTCAGTCTTCTTTTCTCAAGGCTGAACAGCCCCAGGTCACTCAGCCTTTCCTCGTAGGGGAGATGCTCCAGGCCTTTAATCATCTTCGTAGCCCTATGCTGGACTCTCTCCAGGAGATCCCTGTCTTTTCTATACCGGGGAGCCCAGAACTGGACACAATACTCCAGGTGTGGCCTGACCAGGGCAGAGCAGAGGGGGAGGATCACCTCCTTTGACCTGCTGGCCAAACTCGTTTTAGTGCACCCCAGTGTAGTATAAAATGTGGACATATGACATGTAATATTATCTAAAATGGAAATGCCATTTAAATTAATTTTATTTATCATCTGCCTTTCCTTTTATTTATACTTTTTGGTTACAAATTCTTCTGTTGAGCAAGATTAAAAAAAAAACCCATAGTGGTTACTTTGGCTTTCACGTTTCGGGTCAGCTTCCTCTCTCAGCACCATGTGCTGCTGTAGCACAGTAACACACAGTGTGGAATCACTGCTAATGCACATGTGAAATGTTTTCCATCAGTTCTCTATCTTGAAAATGGCATTTCTGTAGAACTTGGGCTTTTGCCTGACTTAACCTGATAAATGTAAGCGTTTAGACCTGTTAACTTCCACACATGCGGTCCTCGAGGCAGCTGGGAGAATAAAGGCTATGGAGGATGGAATAAAGACTGTCTAGAAGGGACCTAACAACACACCGAAATATTTCATCCTTGATGTTACATCAAGTCATGTCCAAGCGTAACTTGGTATAATGACTGATTTGAAATGCTTTGATGGGAAAATACCTGCAAAAAAACCCCTGATCTATGTTTCACAAGTGGAGCCAATCTCTCCTTCCTCCCTTTGCCATGAAACTTTGTGTGGCAAATGACATATAATGTGCTTCAGTTAATCTGAAGGGAACGACAAGTAGTTTAAATTCAAACTCCATATAAATGGAAATAGTTATAGATTAATTTTATTTAATAAAAGTATCCCAAAATATCCTATGGTGTTTCAGAAGTGCAATCTCATTGAACAACAAAATCGGTGAAGATCCACCGAGACCAGAAGGTTTTTAACCTGACACAGAAGGTTTTAAATGTCCATGGCTGAAATCTGAACCAAATTGACACCCTGTGAAGTCCAGCGAGGGTCAATGAGCTGGCATGAGGTACAACTGCAGAATTTTGCCACTAAGATGCAGTTTTGAGTGTGACAATAAATGCACTGCTGTGAAGACGAAGGACCTTCTATAAGAAGTGAGCACAGGCAAACCGTGCAGGCTGGAACCTGGCTCTTGCCAGACTGAGGAAGGAGTAGTCAACATGGTAAAGATGGGGATGTAGATCCAGTAGAAATGGAAGTGATGCAGAGTTGCATCTGGAATATTTTTTTCTCCTGCAGAATGACTAATTTGAATTATCGCAGTTCTGTGTAGTGGCCATCGCCAGAAGGTCAATGTGCTAGGCATGCCACAGCTGTCACCTAACAGGATGTCCCTGTACAAGATGGCTTTGTCAGCCAGCAGGCCTATGAAACATAAGCCTGGTTTTGATAACACGCAAATGAGATAAATTTTCGGAGCATTAGGAAAGGGGGAAATATGGACACCACACAGGGGCTTTTAAGACAGGGTATGTAAGTTGGTAGTGTAACCTTCCCTCTGTGGAGCTGGCAGCCTTGCTGTGAAGCACTGCAGCCTGTGAAAGCAGGCCTAGCATGTGGAAACCAAGCCTTGGAAAGGCAGAAAATTTTGACACAGAGATCTGCGCAGGCGCCTGCTGTCCAGGGTCTGGCCCAGTGCTTTGCAGGATCAGACTTGAGGGTCACTTTTGGGTGAGGTGGGCTCAAATTGCCTTCTGGAGGAAAAGGAAAGGAATAAAAATCTCACTCCACTCAATGGAGAAATTGGTAGAGAACATCCATAGGAAGTATCCAGGCTACTTTGCACATCGAATTCATGTATGGAAACTCATCCTAGCCAACAGCAGCAATTTAGTTCAAGCTGTGGTTCCTGTTATGAGAGGTAATAGAGAGCTGGGGTCCCCTTATGACCCCAGGCCTTATGGGGAAGTCCCCGTGTGAGGAGCATGACCCAGACATGAGGCTTTCGAGGTTGCAGATGGAAGAATTTCCCTTAGCGTGTTCAGGGTGTGACAGAGTGCCAGAGGGAAGGCCTGTCCGCGGCCTCTCGCCGTCCCTCGGAGCTCGGCTTCGGCGCCCAGCACCTCAGGTGCTGAGGTGGCGGGATGGGGGGGCTGAAGTTTCCCCGCGTCACCGGCAAAGGACGATAGGCTCAAAACTGGGGAAGAGCCGTTTCCGCCGGTGCCGGGCGGGGAAGGTGTGCCTGGGCTGCCCGCAGCGGGCGCTGCTGCTGCGGCGGGGCCGGGACCGTCACCATCCCCGCGGCCCCGCCCGGGC
>VZTU01001220.1:280957-351281 GCA_013400835.1 Zapornia atra
AGCCGGCGGCAGATATCGCGCTGGCGGCGGCATCGCCCTCACCGTCGTCCTCGCCGCAGCCTGAGGGCCGCTGAAGAGAGCGAGATTTTGGAAGAGGCGCGGAGATTTTGGAAGAACCCCAGGGAAGCCGCTGGCCCCGCCCGCAAGCTCACGCCATGGTGCGGCCCCCGCCGCGTCCCTGAGGCGAGGCGAGGCGAGGCGAGGCGGGGGGGCGGTAGGGGACGGCGGCGGCGCGGGTGCTAAGGGAATGGGAGTGGGCTGCGGGCAGGGGCTGCGCCCCCGGCACCGTTATTTCCCCTCTCTATCCGCGTTCGTTTGGTGGGGTGGTTGTCGCTTGGCTCTGCCCCCGCAGCTGGGTCCCGTCCCGGTCACTTCGCGGGGCTCCGTGCTCCGGCCCGGCGGGAGGAGGCTGCCCGGGCGACTCCGAAGGGGCACGTTTCTCCGAGTTGGCCGTAGCGGACAGATGCTCGGCGGTGCGTGTGCTATGCACGGAGGTGTGCGCGCTGACCCGCCTCGCTGGGCGGGCGGGGGGAGGCTCTGCCCCTTCCCGGACCGTGCCCAGCCCCCGAGGGCGCCGGTGTTGCGGTTCGCCCTCCCGGGGAGCGGGCCTGGTCTCGGGTCACGGCCCGGGACGCTGGAGACGCCTCGGGGGGCGCGGGGGTGCCCTCTCCTCACGGGGCGCGGTCGGGATTCAGGGGACGCGGCGTCCCGGCAGGTAGGCGGGCTGTGCCCGGGGAGCCGGGGGGACAAGGGGGAAGTTGCGGTGCCCTGCGGCCGCGGAGCGTTTAGGGGGGAGGCCTCGGAGAAGGACGAAGGGGATCGAGTTCTGGGGTACGGTTTCAAGGGGGATCCGGTGCCCCGTGGGAAAACTTGGGAACTGTTTTACTTCGGCAGCGTGCGGCAATAACGCGCTTCCGTCCGCCGGCAAAGTGCGTTGGCACGAAGAGGGGTCGGTGTGCGAGAGCAAAGCTGCGAGGCACTCTCCTTAATCTCCTGTGACAGTAAAAGCATCCCTTAGTCACTAGCTGCCACAGCATAAATGGAAAAATAGGTTGCGGGGCTAGCGAGGAGCTTCAAGTTTCGTTGTGGTGGGGGTTTTTGTTTGTTTGTTTGGGTCCTTTTTTGTTTGGACGGTTTTTTGTGTTTGTTTCCTGAGGAAGATGCAGCTTTTTGTGTAGATACCGTAGGCTGCCGCTCCGACGGTGCAGACGCGACAGCAGTCCGGGCTTGTTGCTCCGAGGAACTGGCGGCGGCTCCGACCTTGTCCCGCCTGCAGCAGCCCCGCTCCCGGGCACAGCCAGGTAAGTCGCGGCTTGGTTCAGCCGACCCGGAGGGACTTAGCTAGGACAGCATCCCGGCTGCAGCCTGCGTGCTGCGGGGCGGCGAGGAACTTCCCTTCGCTCCTCTGAAATTACAGCCTACGGACGGGCGTGATTGCTCTTGGTTGGGGGTTGGTGGTTTTTTTTTTTTTTTGTGCCGACTGCCAGCACGTAAGGGTAGGCAAGCAGGGGAGTCTGCCGGTGGTAAACAAAGCCGTGCTGTAAAACTCACCTCTGTGTTGGCGTGTTAAGCGGTACATCGGCGGCTCCTCACCCCAGAGAAAGCCGCGTTCCATCTGCGGTTCTGTGGGAAGCGCTCTGTAAAGGTACGGTGCCGTTTGTCACTTCGTGCTGAAGAGCATCGTGAAAGAGGTTAACTGTAGTTCAGAGCTTTGGGGATTTGAGGCATTTGCTATCACTGTAAACATTCTTCAAGGTCGAGTTAGGTTTATTTTGAAATGGAAGGTTGGGTGTATTTGCTAGCATCCTTTTTTCTTTGTTTGGTTGGGGTTTTTTGAATGTCAGATGTATCCTAATCCTGCAGTTGGGAAGAACTAGCAATTGTTTGCTGTATGGTTATGATCCATAATACTTTCTCACCAGCTGACTGGGAACACTTTCACTATACTTCCTATACTTCCTTGTAAATCTGCTTTAAAAAGAGGTCAGATGTTGAACAGCAGTTACTGACTTGGGGGCATATGGTTACAAGCTGAGAATAATCCTGTTCATTGCTTGAATGTGTGTGCTAAATGCTGAAGAAGCTGTTTAGACTGGGCCAATATTGACTTTAATTTTTAGATGAGCTGTTCCTTTTTCTAACGACCTAACAGAATAATTAGAAGCAAACCTTCCCATTTCTTTTCTAATTGGCTTCAAGTGTGGTGCAGTTTAGATAGCCCTGACTTAATCTTATGTTATTTTTTCCTGTTTTGAACTGCAGTAGCTATCAGAAGGAAAACCAGTTATTTGTTACGTGTCTCATACTGAGGTCTATAGTAATAGATGCTTGAAGATTGCTGTTCACATCTCATAACGAGGTTTACAGGTGAACAGTAGTCTTCAAGCATCATTTACTATCTTGACTGGGTTTTTTATTTGTTTGGTTTTTTTCTGGCTGCTTCTTAGTACCCTTCCTTCCTACAAAAAGGCACAATGAGAAGCTGTAGATAGTCATTGTTGATTTTGTTTGCCTTAATTTCTCCCTGATGGCTCCTGTGGTGCGGGTGGTGCAGATATGTGTTGATGGGTGACACCTGAAGGTAAGAGGAAAAGGTGTGTCCTCTCTAAGCAGTGATTACGCCCTTACTAGCCCCTCCTTTAAAAGGTGTTTGGGTGCCTGGTGTCTGCTTCTGTGGGAGCCCACTGCTATGGCAGAGGTAGGTAGAAAGCTGTTTGTTCATGGGAGTAACTCCACGTGGATTAATGTTTCTGAGGGAGCTGGAGGAAAGCTGAGTGTATGGCCTGGAAATGCTGTTGTCCCCTTGAGCAGCTGAGGAGGGGAGAAAAGGAGCAGGCGGTCCTGTCCCAGCAGACTGCAGCAAACTAGCAGATGGCAGGGACAGAGAAGAAGCTGCTGTGTGTGGAGAAGCAGGAAGAGAAAATAGGTGCAGTGTGTTGCCCTTACGGGGTGTGTTAGGATGCTATGTTAGCCTGTGGTGGAACCTCTGAACCTTGCAGAGCTGTGGCTCGGGCTTCCCAATGGGGTACAAGGACGTTTTAGGGTGATCAAGCTTTTGTGGTCCTCAGTGACTATGCAAGCCTCCAGCTTTTCAAGAACGAGTGATGCCTAACTTGGAGGCTCTGATCTCAATCAAACCTTGCTGTTGTAAAGCAGAAGTAGGATGAGGGTGAGCTGTCCGATGTCAGGAAAGGGTAGTTTTGCCCTTACCATGGCTTATTGTATTGTGTGTGCTCATTGTCTGGAGCTTTGGTTGTGTTTCTGCAGGCACACCTAGGCTCTGTACCACTGTATGAACAAATAGGTCTGCTTCACTAAGCAGCTCTCAACTGTTTCAGGGTACAAATACTGCAGCTAGTTTGGCTTTCCAGAGGCATCTAGACAAGTCAGTTCCTGTGGAGCTTTGCATCTGACTTCCTCAGGCTACAAAACTTCCTCTTTGCACCTTTGAGCATGTATGTGTAGTTGAACAACTCTCTTCTGTTCTGAGCTAAATCATTATGTTCCTTCTAATTTCTTTTTTTCCCCTGCAAGCTTCTGCCTTCACTCTGCCTCTCTTAACTTTCTGTGTAGTGGTGTGAAAGCACTGCTCACACTGTATCCTCAAGGCAGTGGATTTATGGCATTTAGAGGTGGCTGGAATGCATGCAGCCTGAAGGACTTTGAAAAATTCGGTGCACCTTTCTTCTCTTGAAAGGGTACTGATAGATGCATTGTGGAGAATTCTAAACTGTGTTTGATTGTAATTTTCTCTTAATGATGTAGTGACTTCTAGATTTTTGAAAGGATTATATTAATGGTAGCTAATCCATGGTATTTTCTTAATCTAGATAAAGTTTACCATGAAAAAAAATTCTGCATGATTTTGGTTACTGTTTCCAGCTGGAGTAAAGGGGTATTGTGGTGACTGGGGAACGAGCTAATTTCTGCTGTTGTGTCCTATGAACAGGAGCAAGAAAGAGGCGCCGATTTGTATTTTCCCAATTGGTTGTCAGGCTCTAGAAAGATCGTGGAATCAAGAGAGACTGATGCTACCCACTTGTATTGCATCAGATCTCATACTATTTTTTTAGCATCTCCGTAGCTGATGGCAAAGGATGGGGAGAGAGAGGGAGATTAAAATTTCAGCAAGCAATAAGGTTCTGACATTTTGATGTCCCAGGAGCTCTGTGTTGTCATGCTGGAAACAGCTATCTGTTCCTCAGCTCGGCAGCAGCAGAGTAAGACACAGGTAAGGCACAGAGTAAGACTTTGCCTACTCAGGGGTGGAGAAGACCTTGAGGAGGGTAGACAGGCAGCAAAGAGGAATTAGGGCTGCATTTTTGCCAGGAACCTTCAATTACACGTTAGAATCATCATCCTGGTATAAAGGGACAATATTTCATCTTTTTTGTTGTGCTTATAGAACCTGGCATGAGCCGTGAAAGGTTCACAGGGTAGTTAAAAGCTTCCTTGATTGATTCTCAAGGATGTACTCCACTATGGGAAAGTGGGTTGAGCAAATGATAACTAATGGCTTGAAAGTCAGGGCTTGTATGTTCAATGTATCGCTCCGCCGCCTGTTATGTGAATGTGGGAAGTCGCTTAATTTCATTGTGATTCAGTTTATCCTTTGGTAAGAGAAAATAATATTTGCCTCTGCCGCAGGTGAGCAACTAGCTTTAGGTTATGCCTTCACAGAGTCATGGAATTGTAGGGGTTGGAAGGGACATTCAGAGTCCAACCCCCTGCCAAAGCAGGGTCCCTAGACAGGTCACACAGGTACCGGCAGCTTGGCATATGCACTTATTAGCTCTGTGACAGGAACTGTCTTTGTAGGAGTATCACAGTTTAACAGCAGTGGTAGTGAAGTGTACTGGTGTTTATACTGTGTGTGGTATATATTGGTGTTTACAGTAGTCTGGTTGTGTCATTGTGAAGTCCGGGGGCGATGAACTGCTGCAGTGGGCTTGGTAGGCTCTAAACCTTGCAGGGGTGTGAACCAGAGCTGGGGAATTCGGGATCAGCTGGAAGGCTTTCCACCTTACAGTTACTCAAGAGATTTGTATGTAACTTGTGTATGAAAAGCCTGTGTGGTGGTGTGTAATGAAAAGCTGGGCAGTGAAGTCACAGTATATTGTAGCACGTCCTTGAAGTACCTGGGATGCAACTGGTTATGTTCCTTTGCACCAGGGATACCGGTGCAAACATCTTCATGATGGTGCCACATCTTCAAAAGCACCGGTGCTACTGCGTAGCAAGCTGCCCGCTTTAGCTGGTTGCAGGGTGCTTGGGATTCTCTGTGCTCTGGGGAACGGCCACCCAGCTCTGTGCTTTTTGGGGTGCCTTAAATGAGATTGTGCAGTTGCTAATCAGTGCAGGGGCGGATTGGTTGTTATATCAGCTTGCATTAGACTACTTGAAGGGAGCTTTATTTTAGCGAGTGCTGTTTGCAAGAGGGAGTTTAGGTGGAGTAATCCTGTATTTGGAATTTAACAGGTACTGGGGTCTGTATTTTTTCTTTTAATATTTTTATTTTTCTTGTCAGCCTGTATTAGAGCACCCATTAGTTTGTGTCTCTCCTTCAATTTTACCTTTGAATCAATTTTCTTCAGTTGCTTTCAATGCACTGAAGACAGAAAATGCAATCTGGAGCTTGCTGTGGTTGCAATTACTGCTTCTGATGGTGCATGAAGTACCAGGCGCTTCCAGAGATGGTGCATTTGATGAACAAACTTCACAGACAGGATGTTTTCAGCACACCTTAACTGCTCCAAGGAAGATAATTTCTCAGAGTAGGATTTTTATTGGAGAAGGGATTAGAAGTCTGCACTCAAGCTGTGTATTAGCAGTGCAGGTACTCATTTTCCATAGGGAATGATTCTGGGCAATAAGTTGGCATTATTGTAGGCCACCAAAACCCAGCTTCAGCCTTCTCCTTCGGAACTGCTCCTTGGGATCTGATAACACTTTATAAATACTCGAGTAGTTTGGGATCACTGGTTCGGATGAAGTTCACAGTTGGGCTATATCTGTCTCTTTGCATCTCTGAATTTGCATGGCACCAAGGCTTGTTTCAGTTGAATATTCAGCTTATATTTGCTGTTAGATTCTGTGTAGCTATCCTTAGTAACAGCATGTTGGCTCAGAGCCTTTGCGCTCAGAGCAGTGGTTTTTTTTTTTTATTGGAAGGCAGATTGATTACAGGTAGAGAGTGCATTTTGTTCTGAATTCTTTGGAAGAAGGTTGGATGTATTTGAAGCAATTTCTTCCTGGATATAACATCATTCTAGTCCATTAAAAGCAAATTTAGTATTCAAGTGCCCATTTTAACAATTGATTTTATAAAGGGAAAAAAAAAATCACCCCGTTAATAAGCAATTCATGTGTCGATATTTGTTACCACATATCCTCATTCCTTTATTCCTTTTTGCTGTCTCGCTTTCCTTGTTTATCTATCTGTGAAATAATAGACTGAAAGCTCTGAAAGTGTGAAAGGCCTTCCTTTGAAGTCAGCGATGCTTCCAGCACACCTTGTGTGGACAGACAAGGAAACCGGTACTGCGGATTCTCTATTTAAAAAAAAAAAAAGAGAATGCCTGTAATTAGCCATCAGGGATCTCAGTACCTAGTTGGTGTCAGATGCCAACAAAGTTACTTTACCTTGGCTTCTGCCCCTGGCTTTCTTGGATACAGCATCCAGTTGCAAACAGTATTTTTGGCATTTTGAAACAGCTATAAATATCTGCAGACTTAGCAATATATATACTCAAAGTGGGGTGTGGCTTCCTGGGAGAAGGGAAGGAAAGTTGTCCTCTTCCGTGGCTTATCAAGAAGCAGCCTGATCATCTGCCAGGTGACTGAGACGGGTCACCTGTGGCTAACACAGCTGGGACAACTGGAACTGTCTGTCTTAGTGTTGTCATCTTATGCAGGTATGTGTGACAGTGAGTACTACTGCATTTGTCACAGAAGGAGAGAAAATGTCTGAAGACCAGAGAGAGCTGTTTCTTGATGGTACAAAGTCTTGGTGATCCCTGTGAGTGTTGTTCTGCTGAGACAACCACACTGTGAATATTTACTCATTAAAGGCCATAGACTATTGGGAACAGTAAGTGATTGGAGAGTGCATACAGAAACCGTCCGCTCACAGCGGATGACACACTGGGCTGAGTTTAAGCTTGTAGACCATGTCTAGTTGCAGGAAGCCAAGTGGCTTGGACTGCCTCTTTCTGTGTAAGAGATGACTCTGTCCATAGGGCATATCCTTTGGCAGAGGGGTCTCCTCTGGCTGCCTGAAGATACAATGATCATTATATGTATTTTTTTCCAAGTACAATGTTTGCGAAATGTGAGACTGCCCTGTTGCCCACCAGAATGATGAGGTTATGCATTGCAAGCCTTGAGATGTGGTGGGGGGCTGTGTGGGCTTGCAGGACCTACTGAGAGACTGTTTATGGAATGGATAAGAAGTAGGAAGCCAAGCCCTTTGTAAGGTCATCCATGATGACTGTTGGGAGCAAGTGATGATGAGCGAGAACTGTGTTCACAGATCTACGTCCCCATACTGGTTTGGAGCTCTACAGAAAGAACCTGGGAGAAAACTGGCAGCTAAGCAGTGCTGGTGATCAGGACCCTGGAGCTTGCTCCCTGCCCTAGTACCATGTGGAAATGTAGACATGCCTGTAGGAAGATTTTAGGCAAGTTTTTCACAGGAAGTGCTTAGTTAAATGTATGGAAGGAGACTGCACCTTTAGGAAATGTCTGCAAGAGTAGTAACAATTGGAAATCCCAGTCTTCATCATGATCTGTTTCCTTAAAAAGAAGGGACTATCCCAGAAATGGGTCCTTTCTTCCCACCTGGGCAGGGTGAGAGGCAAGAGTCATCTGTTTCTATTCCTACCTGTTTCGTCCTGCCAGTTGCAGAACAAGAGAATCGTTGAGCTCCACTCTTTCAGAAGAGGGGTCCCTGTGAGCTGGTACCTCAGAGGAGAAACAGGGTCCTTGAGAACCCATGAATTCTCCTAGTGTAAACAAAGCTGCTTTCTCATAAACGATGGGGAATTGGTTTGGCAAAAACTCGGACTTGAAGTGCATTTGCTGGAAGTGTTTATACTTGGTTCCTTAAAAAAGGCAACGGACTGAATGTTGTTGATAGTACTGTGCTGTTCAGCACTTGCAAGGAGAGGCTGAAGGTCTGGGACGATCTTCCACTGGGAAAGTATTTTCAGAGAAATTTCAGTTATAATTTAATGCCCAAAACAGACATTGGAAAGATTTTTAGACATTTCAGTAGCTTCCAACGATGGAAAGTAGCCTCTCTTTGCTGATTCTCCATGCAGGTGAGGAACACTGGTATCTGGAGTGGCACAACACCATTCAGCCTGTCACAACCAACTGTGTGTGGCTCCCTGAGTGGGGATGCCCAGCCCCCGTTTCCCTAGCCCTTATGTCTTCCTCAACATCCGTTTGAGGAGGGGAATGTGCTTATGGAGTTCCATTTCACTGAGTACAGCTGGCAGCAGTGCTGTGTGTAACTCTAGCATTTACCTCTCCTCACCAGTAAGGATACTGGAGGAGATGGTGGAATATTGGTTTTGGCTGTAGTCTTTCCAGCTTCTCTCTGATTCAGACAGATGTAGTATCTGTTCCTGTTTGGAATGTTACTTCACCACTCCTACAGGTTTACTCCTGAAGGAAGAGCGGAGGTGAATTAAGCAGCGCTCTGAGTTAGACCCGTTGAAAGTACAGTGTGTCACTTAGGCTGGACCTCAGGGTTGCTGGTTGATGAATTTGCCTTGTTAAACACAATGACTTCTATGATATGCTGTATGTTATCCTCTAGTATGCAAACCTCGCTTGGCGTGCTCAAGTTCTGGCTTAAAGTAATAGTTAACCTGGAAAGAAGTGCTGAAAGTTTTGTGCTTTCCAGTGCAGTTCTAAAGAGACTTTTGGATGGATGTGAAAAATCAACTTAATATTAATGAGGACTAACTGAATTCAGATTTTACTGATTTTTGACTTTTATTCCCCCCACTTTCTCCCATCCTTCATCTTTTCTCTCCTGTCACCTTAATAACATGATTTAATAGTTCTCAATATACTAGCAAGCCAGGTAGGGATTTCTTGCTATTTGATAACTATCAGTTCAGCAAGGCTTATGGGTATCTGATTTCTTAGGTGTGTAAAAGTCATGTGGTTTAGATGTAGTTCACCAATTAGAAGGAAATTAGCTAGGTATTAATGGCATGAAATTTTTCTCTATGGTTGTGTGCTAAAGCTCCAAATATCTCCTGCTGTGACATTAGCAGTGTGTGACAATAAGCTGCCCTTGAAATATATAAATTACATAGCATGAAGGTAACTTCCACTTAACTATCACCAAAAGTGTGGTTGAACTGAGTGGTGCTGATGGATATTTATGTGGAGGATACATGTAATAGGTTCTTTTTTCTGGGGTTAAACTTGTGCATGTTTTAAGAAAATACCTAATTTTATCTCAGATGCAGAAGAGATGTTTTGGACCACAAATTCAGCTTATTAAGTTGACAGTTTAATTATTAAAATGCAGCACTGTAGTCTAAATATGATCCTGTACTGGGGTTGTTAAACACTGGTGATGTTTTCAAGAGAGATCTTGTTTTGTAGTGTTTTTTTCTTAACACTGTACTTCCTTTTTCTTTTATCTATAAAACCCAGAGTCTGTAAGGACTCCTTGGTTGGGTAATTTCTGTGAAGCACTTTCTTACGGCAGTCTTGTTTACAATAGTCTTTTCGTACAGTAGGCAAGATATTTTAGAACACTGAGGCATCTATTAATTTACTGCTTAGCTGTTTTCACTGAATTTACATATACATAGATATTCAGTACTAGCAGTGTTTATGCATGGAAACATAAAGGCTATTGTCTTTGAAGTTATATTAATAAATTCCTGTATCACCACTATTTATGGGGAAAAAACTCCATGGTTTTCTCTCTGGAGTGCCTCTAAAATTGATTATTCCAGTTAAAAGGATTTCACTGATCCTTCTGTAGTGTATGGGAGTCATATCTCTGCAGCTGCTGGGTTTGGGCAGAGTTTGACGAGCCTGATCAGATAAGAGAGAGGTAAAACCTGTACTATGATTCTGTGCGTTTTGTCAATTGCTGCATGTCTAGTCCAGTGTGATTATGTTTCTCTGGAAAAAGCAGAGGTGTTCTAGAATAAAGAATAAAATGAAAAAAAGAAGAAGAATGAGGGGCAAATGCACCCTCTTGTTTTGGCTTATTTTTGGGAGTATTTTTTTAGGGGTTCATATCTCTATGAAGGCATATTATCCATAAACATAGAGTTGAAGATTGCTAGCTTGCTCCTTGTGTGTGTCAGAGTGACAGGATGGTTAGTGTAAATGGCTTTCAGTTTCTATACCTTTTGCTGCTGAGAAGTCTGGATTGCTGCAAGCATGGCTACTGTCGGGGAAAACAGCACCTCTTGAACCTGAGAGCTGGGATTTGGGGGCCATTTATTTTTTGAAAGGTATACATTTGGGTTTAGATTGCTGGTGTGTGGGTGCAGGCTGATAAGAGCTGCTGGCAGCATAGGAAACTGCCTGTAGGAGTAAGGAACCGATGGTACTCTTAAGGTAGTAATTGGTGAGGCTCTTAACTGGAGGCTGTGTGTGAGGACTGTTACTTCTTGAGTTTTGTGTTTTAAACCTAAACAAGATGTTTGCTTTCACCTGCTTCAGCTCCATGTAACTGAAATATCTGTATAAGACCGAGCTGGATTCTCTCCCAGCTGATGCACCTGTCATAAACATGTGTGCTTGGAGAAGGGTTGAGATGGCAGACTCTGTAACCCGCATAGTGACTTTCTGCCTGCATCATCAGTAGACTGGGCCGGCAGTGACAAAAACCTATCCTTTCTACAAAACGTTTCGATAGGATCCCTTCAAAAATTAGTCCTGAGATTGATTCATGCCAAGCTACAGTTTTTGTTTGGCTTTATTATAAGGAGAGTTATGCAAGTCAGTTGTGGACTTTGCAACCCTTTAATATAATGGTATGTGAAATGCGGCCTGTTAACATTTGGTTAGGGTAAAAGCCCTCTACCCTGAACATGAGCAGTTCCACTGTGTTCACAGCAGGTGGTCTTCATCACTGGAGCCCTGGTTCTGGGTGCTCTGCCCTTCTCCCTGGGACTCTGTCTTCCAGACAGACAGAGTGGTACTTGCTTGGGGCTATGCTGATGTTGCTGCTTGGTTGGAGGTGTTGCTGCTGAATGGTCTGCGTTTGTGATGTGTGAAATCAGTGCCAAAATGCTCAGGCTGTAGTGAAAATGCTCCATTTGTGAGTTGGTTTGAAACCGGACTTTGGATGATGGTCGGACCCCTGATAATTCCCCAAGAGCCTTGGGGGACCCCTGGTCTAGGGGTCTTGGTAAGGCTCATCCCAGCATCATCAGTGCCTGGGCTGTGTGAAGGGGATGCCTGTACTTGTTTCTGCTTTGAGGTGTGCCTTTTGCATTGCCATGTCCCCCATGACATCATCAGTCATCCTGTCACTTCTGCAAAGTTGACCCCTCTCCTGACGAAAATCCAGCAGGAGATGCTGCGCACCAGTGGAAAAGTGCTTCTGCCAATTTCTGTCTTCAAGAAATTAATTTGTATTGATGTATCTGTGGATCTTCAGAGGCAGTCAGTGGCTCCCTAGATGTCATAGTGAACAGTACAACATCCCATGCTGCATATTGTGCAAGATGTCTTTGTCTTGTTGCAGTGGAGTAGATGAAAAGCATTGTGATGTGCTACGGGGAGGGGGGGTCTGTGAATCCTGAAGAATCAGAAAAGATCGAGCTGGCAGAGTGTAATGAGAACAACAGAATTTGTAAATGTGGATGTTCAAAGTGAATAATGCAGTGAGTGAAGTGCCGCTAAGTAATGCTGCGGAGGGCTTTTTTGGTTAGAAATTGGTCTTTAAAGGAGCATTGCTTAAATTAACTGAAATTACTTTCTTTGGAAGTGTGCATATATCATCTCAGAATGTAAGAGGTGAATGTGGCCTATGTAATGCAGGTGAAGCTGAGACTCAGGTGACTTGGTGCACGCTTTAAACTCTGCTTTGTAATTGCCTTCAGGAAGCTGCATAAAACGTCTACCTCGTTCTTGCTCCATTCAACTGAGTGCTGACACTTAGAACCTAAGTCTTCAGTGCCTTGAAATAATGACTAGGGAATGCATGTTTGTGTAAATCGTTCCAGGCTCTGTAATTGTAAAATGCTTTACCCTTCATTTGTGATGCTATTGTCCCTCTCTACTCTGCCCTCCTGAGGCCCCATCTGGAGTCCTGTGTCCAGATCTGGGGCCCCCCATACAAGAAAGATGTAGAACTGTTGGAGAGGGTTCAGAGGAGGCCAGGAAGATGATCAGAGGGCTGGAGCACCTCCCCTATGAAGAGAGGCTGAGGGAGCTGGGCTTGTTCAGCTGGGAGAAGAAAGGCTACAGGGGGGACCTCATTGCAGCCTTCCAGTCCCTGAAGGGAGCATACAAACAGGAGGGGAATCAACTTTTTAAAAGGGCAGACAATGGCAGGACAAGGGGACTGGATTGAAGCTGAAGGAAGGAAGGTTTAAATTAGAGATTAGCGGGAAGTCTTTTACAGAGAGAGTAGTGAGGTGCTGGAACAGGCTGCCCAGAGAGGTGGTGGATGCCCCATCCCTGGAGGTGTTCAAGGCCAGATTGGATGGGGCCCTGGGTAACCTTGTGTAGATCCAGGCCTGGAGGTTGGTGGCCCTACCTGTGGCAGGGGGGTTGGAACTCTGTGATTCTTGGGGTCCCTTGCAACCCAGACCATTCTATGAATGTATTTTGTTTCCATTTTAGCTCATCACCTGGCACAACAGTGCCATGTTTGGGCTCCTAGGGAGACATGTTAGTTTAATAGGAGTTAAAATGAATTAATGCCCTTTAAATATAAAATAGTGACTAAACTGGTCTGTGCATTTGGGAGGTGGTGTATGTATATTGCTTAATTTGAACTAGAACTGTACAAAAATTTCAGAGTCAGTATGCACAGGTACACAGGTTTTTGTGCCTACAGGTATGTACGTGTGTAATTTATAAACAGAAAGAAATGAAGGGATCTGGATTCATGTGTATTACTGAACCTTGGTCCCTATTACCTCTTACACAAAGGGATCTCTCAGCCGCTTCTGGCTCTAGCAGAGGATGCTGTGCCACAGCAATAGCCTGCTCACTGCTGAGGGAGAGCTGGGTTATGGTCTGAGGGTGTCTGATTTCGGAGCTTGCTTTTGGGAGCTGATAACTGGCATCTAGAAAGGCTCGTGGTTGTATTACCCTATGTAGAATTGTATGTGCTGTATGCATATTGCATGCTGGGGCACTCAGTCACCCGTGGGAGTGCAAAGAGTGGGTAGAGAGGAATATGAAAGTATCTTCTCCCTGAAACAAGGCAGGCAGTTCAGTGGTAAACTGTGTTTTTGGAATGAATATGTAGATTATGCATATATAAACATAATTTTTGGTCTCAATTTTTAATAAAATAAGTTAAGATGGAAAACTTCAATACTTCCAATGTTAAAGAAACCAAGCTTGTCACACAACCTTAATGCCAGTGTCTCTAAAAGACAGTGTTACCTCTTCAGCTACAGATAGTCATTGAGTGGCTCCAAAGCAGCATTTGGTTTAAGATACGACTTGTCAAATGTGCTGGTGGAAGAAAAATTTGAAATATAGCCTTTAACGTACAATTTAAGGAGTCCTTCCTGCACTGGACCTGTTCTTTTTTTAAAAGCAAGCAAACAAAACCCAACAAAAAACTCTCCTAATGTTTTTGCCTCAAGCCTGGTGTGACCTGGTGGAGATAAGGCAGCACTTGTACGCTTCTAGTGATAGTTTGGATAAAGGAGCATTATACACGGTTGCTTGCCTGTGTCTTGCTGTCTCTTCCTGGCTGTGTGGTGAGAGGAGGTGAGGGAAGCTGCTTACTCAGAGCAAGCAGCTGTGCCTCCCTGGTTCCCCACTGCTGCCCTGGCGCTGGGGAGAGCTGGAGGTGGCTCCAAGTGTCTGCAGGTGACAACTTAGCAGCATGCCTGACAGTCATCTGCACCCAATGATTCCAGTGGGGCTTCACTCTGTCTCATAGCAAGCTTTTTTTGCTTATGCGTGCCTCAAATGCCTCTGGAAAAGTGTGGAGATTGGCAATGGGCAACACGCAATTTGATATGAATTTTAGGTGAAGCCATTTGTTGGGTGAAATCACACAGGTTATAGACATTTATCACTGCAAACGTGGCAAGCTAAAGAACCACTAGTTGGTTACATACACTGTTTATACCCCACTGATTGGTTAGTGATTATAACGAGTTCTGATAAACATATCTTATAGCTAAAGATCATTAGTTTACCTTTGATGCCTAAAAGCAGCCGCACACCTGCTGTTTTGACCATTTTATTATGGCTGGTTCTTGACATGTTCTGTTATTCCCAAGTACCTTCACATAACTCCTTCTTGGATTAAGGCAGTCTGTACCCCTGTCTTCAAGGCTGCTGTGTTTTGAGAATGTGATTATCAAAATCCTCTCAGCATGAGTAACTTTTCCTGTCTCATGAGAACATGAGGATATTGTCAGGGCCTATGTCTTCGGTGAGGAGAGCTAGGCCGCTGGCAGGCCTCTGCTGTCTTCCCTGATAGAAAAGCTTAAGGTGTTTGTGCTTTTTAGCAAGGAAAGGAATCGTGTGAAATACTAATTTGTCTTCTGTTTGATGGGGCCTTATGATAAAAGGTTAGAACCGGGGGACAAATGGGTGTGTGATGACCCAAGCCGCAGCTGTGTGTAACTTGGCAGCCCTCACTCCTGGGGCATTGTGCTTGGGACAGACCAGTTCAAAGCATCTGACATGGTGTGATAAAATCCTGCACGGTGGGAGTGTGGCTCCCTCTGTACCATCCTTCCCTGAAGGTAGCCAGTCGCGTGTCTGCGCCATGCTCCCCTGCAACCTGGAGTGATGCTGACCTCTGTTCCTGTCCTTGCAGTCCGAGCAACAAGAGGCAAAGATGGCCCAAGCACCTGCTGAGCCAAGCAGTGCGGAAGCCCCTGATCCAGAGGAGAGCTCCCCGAATATGATAGTCTACAGAAAGGTAAGGATTTGAAGCTGTTTGCAAAAAATCTGACATCGTTGGTTTGTAGAAGTATCCTGTGCCCCTTCTGAAGTCAGAGGTATGTTTCATGCTGCTTGGATGCATAGATGAGATGAGTTTTTGGGGAAGTAGGTATTTAAAACTATAGCTTGAAAGCCTTATTCTGTTCAGTGGGAGCATTTCAGCTTGTTAGTATAAAAATATTTGATACAAACTAATAACCTGAAGCTTGTACCTACTTGTGAGTAGTTGTGATGTGACTTCATGTAATCGTTAAGTTTGTTTAAAAATAATTGTACTGTCTGAGTTCTAGCACACTAAGCATAAAACAGATGACATACAACAATATAATATAATATAAAATATAGTCTCCTTTTCTATTTTCATAGTGTGTTTTTGTGGCATAATTTACGGTTTGACTCTGCAGGCAATTGTTATTACTTCTTGTTGCACTGTTAAATTAAAGTGAAAAATGAATTAGACAAAGGTAAAACAACAGCAATGCACCATGTCAAAGAACGTTCTTTCACCACGATAAAATGTCTTGTTCTAAAGTACTTTGGAGGGAGCATGAAAGATGGAGGAGAGCAATGTTCTGAACCACTTGCTAAGGCATTATTTTAGGGTAGGTGTATCTGTTATCTGTGAAATTGCGTCTTTTTGTAATTTGATGAAATTATGTAAATACATTTTATTTAGCCTGCAAAGTGTTTCTTATGTAGCTTGTGAAAGTGCTGCAAGGTTCTGAGAAAAAGAATTTCTTTCGGGGCTTAAATAAGCTATAGCTCTGTTACCTCAAGAGCTACAGTACTAGCTCAAATGAAGGTTCCTTGTGTAGTATGATCCTGGGTGAAATTTATATTTTCACTCATTTTTTTTACACCTTTGCAAAAAAATTATAGCTAAAATGTGTTGAGTGTCCATGTTACTGTTTTCTGCTTGCATGACTGCAATCTTGATGACTTTCATATGCTGAAAAAATAACTTAGGTTTCGTACAGAGCATGAGTTGTTTAAAGTGTTACTTTTTGATAACAGTAATTTTGGTTTAGTTGTTGCATATTTGGTTTGGAATCTGGAATTGTTAACATGGGAAAAAATTCTGGGTAATGTGTAGGCTTGTTTGTTTTGAATGTGTTATGAACACACTTGGGCTGCTAATTTGGAAGTAGCAGTAGTCAGTCACACCATCTTTCTGGAACCTGTTTGCTGACAGGTCCAACACCCCAGCGGGCTGGGGCAGATATGGGATATGAAAGAAGTTTTTGGTTGCACGGTCTAGAATTAGGTCGTTACATCTGTGACTCTGCAGAGACTCCATTTACCTGCTCTTGAAAGCAATATGTTTGATTTAAATGTGCCTTGCTCTTTATTTGTCTCATGGCATCTCTGCTGAAGGATTTCTGCATTTCTTTGCCTCTTAGTGTTTTGTTATTGTTGCTGTAGAGTACGGCTTGTAAGGTCCACGGTTTCGATGCGGAATGAACTCGTAGCACTCATCTCCTTACTGATGTTCCTCAAATGTCAATATTATCAGTCCTTCATAATACAGTCATCTGTCAAAATACATAGCTATCTGTTAGAGCAATGTGCCCCATGCATTGTTCAGGGATACTGTATTCTGTGTTGCCAACATTAAGCTAGCATGTGTCAGTTGTAGGGTTTTTTGTGGTTGAGGAGTATTGTTGCTTTTATGAATAGGGTTAATAGAGCTTATTCTTCAAAGTTAATTTCCATTGGTGATTGACTTTCTAAACCTAATTTACTGTTTGATATCAGTTGTATGGACTACACATCAATTATATGTCCTTAGTGTTGAGAAATCATATGCAGAATCTGAGACAAGGCTTTTATTCTCTTGATTATCTCTCCTCTCTCTAAATGAGTATTTAGCTCTTCATCTCTCATTTCCTTTCAAATGGCTTGATTGCCAGTAATGAATGAGAAAAACACTGCACTGGACTCCCTGAAATACAGAACACAATCTGCCAGCATACCATGCAGCTCAGGGCTGGTGCTGTGTCTCAGTAAAAGAAAAGGTTTACTTCTTGCAGTGGGATGCAATTGTTGATCTCCCAAAGGAAGAAGAAATAAGGATGGGCTTCAATCATGGGTCCGCAGTAATTCCTGCTCTGTTAAACATTTTGTTGCTTGTCATAACTGTCATGTTTGTGGGTTTTGAGGGATGAAACCCAGTAAGTACAACCCCAAATTACTCATGCTGTCTTTACTGATACTCACTGAGGTCTATTTGAAGTTCATAAGCCAAGCCTGATCTTCTGTGATATCAGTAGTGAGAGATACAAGCTACTGCAGGACAAAACAGATCTTAGGTGCTGCTGAGTGTCCCTTTGGAGCAACCTCTCTCTGTGGTGTTTATGAAGAAAAGCCTAGAACAGGCTGTTCTCTTAGGTAGGTAAAACTAAGTGGGATGGATTTTGGCCATGTAGAACAAAATAAGCTAATTTATTTTTACTTTGATTAGTTTGTGTTATTCTCTATGGGCTACAACAAGCAAATGGGTTCTAACTACTTTGATTGCTACAGCAGATGGTCTCAATGAGATAAGTCTTATTTTCTTCTACCTTCAAGGTTAACCTTTTGGGGGCTGATATTTATCAAATTGTGAGGCATGTTGTTGGGGTTTTTTTAAATCCAAAATGCTCGGTGCTGCCCTACTGTTCTGGAAGGCATCTGCATGTGAACGAGGTAGTACAAATGCACTCATCAGTGTTTAGGGTGTGATTTGCCTCACCCTATACTTGTTAAAATTAATTGTACCCTAAACTACATGAGCTGTATTGACTAGGTCTCCATTGACTGTGAGTGCCTTGGCACCTTGCTGTCAGGTACTTATGTCATACAGTTGACATCTATAATCAAGCAAGCTGCATCCCACTCCTAGAATTTGTGCTTCCTCTCATCTCTCTGTATGTCTCAGTACTTAGCCCTGGGCTGGTTACAGGGCTATGAGTGCTGCAGTGAAGATGTGCTGTCATTTATCTTGTGTGGCATAGTGATAGCCAATGAAAAATGTAAGGGTGCTGCAGAAAGTGCACTGACACTTAAGTACTGCTTTGTGAATAAAGCATAGGAGCTGTGTTTTCTTTAATTGGTCTGGCCACATCTGGAGAAGATGCTGATGTTTTGGGGCTTTTTGTGGGTATTACTACTGGAAGAATGGTATGTGGTACTTAAAGACTATTTGAAATGCGCTATCCCTCCTTTCATGGGAGCAGGTAATGTCAATGCACATGGGCTTCTGTGGAAACAAATGACATCCCAGTCCTCACTTCAGACTGAGTGTTGTGTGGGTGCTGAAGCAGGGTAAGGGAAAAAAAAAAGGCAATAAAAAGGCAGCGAGAGGAGGAAAACACACTCCAAGCAAACAGTAACACAAAACATCAACTGACTTTAAACATCTATCACATTCCCGTGAAATCCAGCCACCTTCCATTGCGTTTTTGGCTTCCAACTGCTGGTTATTATGTCCCAGGGGCCCTCTGGCTCATCATTCCAATAACCCAGGTCTGAAAGTTTTCCTTCTACAGGCTGTATTGAAAGAGAAATGGTTCACGCACACCTTCTGGCACCAGACTAATTAGGCAACCTATTACCAAAATAATTTGGCAAATCAAATCTTCTTACAGGAAGGATGGTGGAAAACTGTTATGTCACCGAGAGAAAAGGAAAATAGCAATATTGAGGATTTGATGAGGTAGGAACTGAAAATATCAATAAGGAAGAATTGTGTAGGAGAACCTAGGGAATATATCAAGAAGGATGAAAATATAGGAAGAAAATCTATATTGGATAGCAAGGTGCACTTCTTCCTGAGGGAGATCTCTTAGGATGGGGAAGAGTTCTCAAACAGTACTCTTACACAGTGGTTATAAACATCTGTACATGCATGGTTGAACGGATGTCAAATTGTATCATCAAAGAAATGACCTGGGTTATCTGGTAGTACATTTCCATCTTTGTTTAATTTTTACAGACACATCTTCTGCATCTGCTTGCTAACAATGGCACTTAGTGAGTTAAATTTTGAGGTTTTTATGGTTACTTATTGTAACTCTCTTGAACAAGCAGGAAAATCTAATTTCCTAAGGCAATTACTGTTCTAAGTAAATTTAATACAAACTTGCAGCTGCCACAAGATGCTCTCAGAAAAATCTGAGCTGTTTGCTACCTTCAGTTCTTGGCAGCCTTACCGTCTTTTCAAGTGCTGGCTTAAGATCTGAATGTAATCACTTTTAAAAAAAAAAAAAGGCAACCTTTCATTAGTAGCTTTTCTCCAGGCAGATTCCAAGGTTCTAGTCATGAGGAATAGCTGCAGTGCTGCTGTCAGACCAGGACCAACACACTGGTAGGGTGGGAAATGAGAAAACAAGCCTGCATGCAAAAAATGTATGGACCACAAAGCAGAAAGATGGGGGAATGGACTGTTAAAAACAGCTGTTAGGATTTAGAAAAACCCTGCCAGGTACTGGGAGTTAGTCAGAAGACCAAGGCTGTTTCTTTGCGCTTAAGCTGTGCTAAGTATCACATGAAAAATGCTCTCAACAGGGCACTACATACGCAACCAAAAGCACACAAAGCCCATAAGGGTATAGTCCAAATGATGACTTTTTGCAAAGAAAAAGCTGCAGTGTGTTAAAATGAGATGGATTTCATGCATACAACTTTTATATCTTATTAAATGGAAGCAGACTGCTTCTCTTTTGAGGTTTTCTAACCCTTTCAAGGCTTTATGCTGGTCTAGGGAGAGACAGCAGAACCTAAAATGCATTTAAACTTTGAATACCTTTGGTGCTCTTTTTAGCTGTCTCTTGAGTTATATTTTAAGATTCTGCTGCATGTAAAAACCTTGAACCTTATTTTTGTACGTGAAATCTGAGATTCACACACAATTGCTTCTGTTTTGTAACTGAGCCTTTAACATAGAATTTTAAAATTGTGATGTTAATGCAGGAGTTGGTAACACTGCAGACATGCAGTCTTCAATTTTACCCAAAGATTTTCCTATACTGTCACTAAAATTGCTTTGACAGCTTGCTCTTGACACTTCCTCATGTTTTACTCGGTTTCCAGATTAAAACAGTAACCTGGGCTTAAATTAGGACTGAATTTGAGAGTATGTATCAATTCTTCAGGAACCAAAACATGACAGTTTTTGCTAAGTAACTCCTAAACTAGTATTGTTATTGTTGGAAAACCAATTTAAAGCCACTCCTGTCACCAAGATGCACTAACATGGAGATTAGGCAGGAGGGTAGCTTTAACTCTGCGCTTCTGTATTGCATGCTGAAAAGGAGGGTACAGTTAATATTGCCAATACCTATGTCCCTTGGCTGAAAACAGAAGTTGGCCACTTCTTGACACCTCAGTAATTCCTTTACCCAGTTGAATTAATGTGTTGACAGCTTTGGTTGTGTAGTTTGTTGCACAAAGAGGGGGAAATGCCTGTGTGGAAGATGGGCTGCTTGTTAAATTGTGGCCGAAATAAAGACAAAGCTGGATGTTTTTTATCTAGGAGGTTCCATCCCTATTTACTGTAATAGCAGGTGTAAATTCAGTAATCTTCCTCTCTGGACTTCATACAACAAAATCTCATGGAGAGGAATTGCAGTAGCAGCGTTAAATTTAGTCCTGTGGAGAGAAGGAGAGGTTGTATGGTGGGGGGCAGAGATGGGATCAGCTGCATGCAGCAGACCTGTCAGAGCAACGGAGAGACCCAAGTATGCTGCTAAGTGACAGGACGGTCATTGTCCAGGATTATGTAGTGGCAATGGAAAACACAATTATATCAGAGTGTTCTGGAGAAATATTTTCGGGGGAGTGTTGTCAATAGAATTAGGCAAAGGGCAAGTGATACGGTGTCATCTAGGTCAAGGCATAATCTTCTCTGTAGCCATCTCCTGTCTTCAGAAAACATGACCTGGTTACACAGTATGGACTAGGAACAAGTGGCTTGTTTAGCTGAGCAAAGCAAAATGAGGTAAGATTGATGTAATTACTCTGCAAGAGTGCTTAAAGGGATAAATGTCAGGTGGGGAGAAGACCTTACAAAGCTGAGGGTAGTATTGGTGGGTGCAGAAATGCTTAATAATTTCTGATGCATAAATGCAATCTGGGAATTAGCAGGTGGTTCCTAATTCTCAGCAAAATGGGAATTCTGGAGTAGCCACTGCATGGAGTAGTGCAGCCAAGGAGCCCGCCTGAGTGTAGGCCAGTGTGCTGCCATTTTTTTGCAAAAGTAGGAGGAGAGACAGCGAGCCAAGAGGTCTTTCTAGCTTTACTTGTACCTTCTTCAGATTACCTTAAATAGGGACCATCCAAAATACCGTCAAGCACCCTTTATTCGTGCGATAGGGAATGGCTTATGCTGCTGAAGTGTGACATGTGTCAGTGTCCTTGAACAAAGCTGGTGCCACTGACCTTGACTGTAGCTGTCAGGGGAGCCTTGCGGTGAAGCTGGGGACTCTGGGTTTGATTTCTGCATCTGTTAGATGTGTATAAATGATTGATGATCTAAAAGCATTGGTGTAAAATTGCACGAAGTAAGTCCCCAGAGGACTTCAGAAACTGACTGGCACCGTTGTTAAGATTCAAATAGAGCTGACAGGCACGTGTCAGAAACATGTTTTTAAAGTCAGGTAGAGGTGATCCACCTGCAGGAAGGGCTTTTGGACACTTGGTTTTTCCTTTCCATCACTTGTCTCAGAGTAATTGTTAACACTTAACTGAGGTTGAAGATGTAGATGAGTAAGGGGTGTATAAAATTATGAATAGAGAAATGCATGTAATGAAGCCCTCAAATAACTATTACCTTTTTCTTTTGGCTGCATAAATATACATATATGCTTACATGCCTTTGAAGTAATGAGAATGAACAAATAATCTTTATTTTTCCTGGCTGTATCATTTAGACTAATGTAGCAGATGCATACTTTTTCAAAAAAACAGTTTTAAAAGGTAAGATATAGAGGTATATGTAAGTATGATGTTTTCTTATCCCATATACCTTAAATATTTTCCATTCAAATATGCATACGCAGAGTAATGAATTTGTATTTTACATATATGGATCTGTGTTTCAGGCCTTGTAAGTGTGGCCTTAGGTCTCATGTATATTGCTCTTTGTAGCTAGAGATTTTGGTGATAAGCCTATATCTTTCTCTTGCTGCTGTTTTCTTCGTATTCAGAAGCAGTTGTCTTATTTAGATTTATTTAATTTTCTTTCCTCTCTGGCTCGTCTTTTCTCTGTTCCTGTTGATAACTGAAACAAACTGTCTCTTACACCCATAAAAGTCTAATTACAGTGATCCATTACTTTAGCTGTTCTCAGAAGCAGAAAAAAGATGAGCCAGGACCAATAGCTATGACAACTTCGAAATATAATTTTAGCAAAGCAGACAGTGTAAATTTAGAATACAGAGATAAAAAGGGAAGGTTCAGCTAGAGGGTAAGATTATGCTATTCTAGCTATAGCACTTGGTGCCTTGCTTTTTTCGGAAGCAATTCTATTTTATTCCTCAGCATCTTTCTCAGGTCATTCCCTGCGTATTAGTTGTCAGTATTTTAAGTTATGGTCTTGGAGTATCTTTATTTCTTGATTTACTTTAGTGTGTTGTTTTGGACAAGATGCTGAAAATATGAGTGTTTTCTTTCTGCCTAAAGCAGTATTTTAGCCATGGGATTGTTTCATTTATTAAAAACATAGTGAAGTAGTAGAGAGCTATCACCCTGACTTGTTTCAGGAGGCAGCTTCTTTCTATTTCACATGCAGTCTTGAACCCTAATATTAAGATGAAAAAGAGTTTGGCTGGAATTGATGAAATGCATGTGAAACCACGTCTTTTTGTTTTGTAATAGCAGTTCAGCTAAACCCTTATTCTATCCTGATTAATAAAATATCACTTCAGAGGGTTATGAACTTTCTTGGTAAGACTCAGTGATAAAGTTTGAGTGGGAGAATTCATTTCAATAAATAAAAATACATGTGCAGGATCATGAAAATATGCAAATGAAGTTCTAGTTAAAAAAACCTCATGATTTGCATCCTAAAACATTTTGAAACGTGTTGCTTTTTCATGAGAAGCTGTCATGCCATGTCCAAGGGGAAGCAACTTCTTTTATTCTTTTTTTTCTTTATTGCTGTGGTTGTTGTCTTGTATTTTCTTTCTTCATTATTCCAAAGTTAAATGAACTGAAGAAAACTATAGTTAACTGTTTAACCAGACACTGAAGTGCACAGGTCTGCTTACAAAGAACTGTAATCTCATTCTTGAGTATATTTGGTATTTTAGTTCAAAGTTTTGGGGGGATATTGGCAAAGGTGATAAATATGATGTTTCCCTACTTTGCTTTTCTTCAATGCTAATGGGCCTGGTTAATATTATCTTTCATTGAAATGTGTGGAAACTATACATTGGATCAATAATGTGCCTCTAAAGGTGAAGTGATACGTACATGGCATACACAAGAAGGAAATGACAAAACATTACATGTAGTTTGTAGTCCTTTGAGAGTAGAATGTATGGAATAGGCAGGAAGAAGAACTAAATCAAGGAACATGTCTGCACCATTCAAGCCTATTTCTTGCTTGAGAGAAGTCCCATTTTTGTTCATATTTCAATTTTGTGTAAATAGGGTTCTATGAGATTGAAGTTGAATATGTTATGCGGTTGTGTTTTTAAACTCTAGATGGAGGTGGCTTTGTGTACCAGAGTATTCTCAGAGACTAGTGCTACAGGTATCAGTTCTGTTCTGCTCTACTAGCTATTGTGAGTTGTATTTTTTTTTCTTCTAGTTGATGAAAATAGTTTTTGTGGCCACTGCATATTAAGAATTTTCCTCTCTGGCTCTGTTACTATTGCATATGTTTCTTTTTCTTGTGTTAGTTGGCAGTTGGATCAAGAAGATGTGGAACTGGAGGGCTTGTGGAGGTTCTTTCACAACCTATCTGCTAACACAATTCTTCTCTGCCTGTTGGCACAGCCGTGTCTGCAGGAGCTGTTTTGGTGTTGCCTCAGATAAAGGGAATATTTCATTCACTGATGCTATCATTAGATGCCTTTCCCCATCAGCAAATCCACACAATTTTGCTAAACTTGGGCTTGTAGCTGCACACAAATTAGTTCATTCAATAACTTGCACAGAAGGTCACGTAAACCTTGGCAGCACTGAGTTCTTATCACTTGCACTGCTCTCCACTGGGCTCTTCATAGTAAAATTAACTGGAGCTGTGTTAATTATATTATTGGAGGGGTGGGGGGGTGGGAAGCTACATTGACAGCACTGTCGGACTATTCTCACTGTAGAGACAGCAGTCGTTGGCTTGTATCTGGAAAGTTTTCTGTGGACCAGTGACTAAACCCACATTTAGTTAATAACATGAAAGTGTATGTTCTGTGGGAATAGGGAGCCACAGTGCTTTTTTCCTTGGTCCTCTTACCAGGAAAGGTGCCTACTTTGGTAGTGATTGCTTTTAAAGTATTTTTGACTGGAAAGCATGTAAAGCATGTTGAGCTATACCAAGTTTTCCTTTCTGCATGCAAGAAAAAATCCCTTTTTTTCAAAAATAAAACCGGTGCTGAAGTTTTTCATGTTGTATTTACCATCTGTGGTGCGCTCTTCCTCACATCTAAGAGTTGCCTGAGAGTTTCAGGGTCATAGAAAAGACCTTGACCCAACCTTGCATGAAATTGTGACAGGCTAAGAAGTCTTGTGGCAATGGCCTGTGCTCTGACTTGGCTTAACCATTTGTTTTGTGTGTGTGACGTTTATGGGTAAGAGAGTTTGAAGGAGAAATGAAGGATTGAAGTAAAACGCACCAAAAGTAGGCAGAAACAATCCATGAACTGGAAGGGTGATGTATGATGAAGAGTGTGAGTTAACACTCAAGATAGCTTTAGAAAACCCAGCATTTGCTGACTTAAAATTGCAGGAGAGGTTTAGAAGTACTTAAAGTAGTTCTTCAGTCTTAAAAGTATCTGACTCCGCTTGTGGGCTGTGTGCAAGCTCTAATTGTAGTCCCTTGCTGTCATTGTTGCTTTTAATTGTGTAAACTTGATTTATTTGAGAAACATTTGGCCACAAAATGAAGCCCTGAGTCACCTCTGAGGTACAGGCAAAGGCATGCTGACGACATGTCCTCCTACTCCATGTTGTACTCTCCTGATTTCCACCACTCCCCCAGCCTTCCCACCCCCAAAAAAATGTTTCATTTGACAGTCTAACTGTTCTCAAGATGCAGTTGTCTTAAGTTGGTGGAAATAAATTGAAGGTAGCATGCTCTTCAGGTTCACCATTGTCTCACTAGCAGTGAGTTTATCTTCTGGGCTAAGGGAGACCAATGGAAGGGAGACGTGGTCAAGTCCTGGTGCATGTGTGCCATGGTGGACACTGCTTTGCTCCCTGAATTGTGCTGAGAGAGTCAATGACCAAAGAAACCATTTAAATATGTCAAACTGCAGGTGACTTCCTGGGTTGCTCAAGGACAAGCAGCTGAGATGCTTCTGTCTAAATGCATTCCAAAAGCATGCAGGAATGGGTAAACTGGCTCCACTGCTTTAATTATTTTCTCCCTAGTGTCTTAAATATTTGCACACCGATTATGGCAGTTGACCAGCTTTCTCTGGCAGCTGTGCCACTCCAACAGCTTGTTGAACAGGGCAGGTACAATCTTTAGGCAGGGGAACTACTCAATGGAGGGAGGCTGAAACGAGAGAGGAGGTCGCTGCTCTAGCCTCTTGGCTTATACCTTGCAGCCAAGCTGGAATCTGAAGTGTAAGAGAACAATGACAGTTTACCACCTCTTTGTGGATCTGTTGGAAATCACTTAATTCCGGTTGATTTTGTAGTACACAAGACACCCTTTGCCAAGGGAATTGCTCTACTGAGGTAGCATGAATTGAGATGTCCAGAAAATACCAGGCTGTATGTCTTTGCTCTGATAGTATCCACGGGACCTGACAGTGTGATCTTGTGGGAAGGTAGCAACTTGGAATGGAAGGCAGCAGGTTCTGTACAAAGGTATCTCTCTTTGACCCTAAGTACCCTCTCACCTTGTCAGGGTTAACTCCTGAAGGAGCTTCTCTGATGTTCTTCTGCTCATCCCCCTGATGCTCTGCAGTGTGGATAAAAATCACAACCAGATACTAATTCCACTTCAGTTTCACTTTAGCAAAATTTCAGAAGAGCTCTTGGACAGGACGAACCTCAGCCCAATGTTGAAGCTGGGAGAGTGCCTGTGAGGTGCCCAAGAAGCCCCTCCTTGCCTGTGTTCTGGCCATCTGTGAAGTCAAAGCTTCACTAAGTACTGACTGTCTCTGATGTTAAAAAGCCCCAAACAAATAACAAAAACCAAAATGTGGAGAAAAACCCCCTGACAGCAGAATGGAGCTGATGGCGAGTGTGGTTGTAAAAGCCAAATCAATTGAGTGGGAATGGCTGGGAAAGGTGTCTTCCATATCCTCCAGTGAGCAGTTTGTAAGGGCTGGGAGCAGCAAGGTGGCAGTCAGCTTTTACCTGCAGCAGCGAATGTTCTCTCTCTTATGACAGTCTGTCTTTGGTAACCCAGTCACCTCACTGTCTGTGTAACATGAACAGTAAGGCTGTCAAGACCATATCACCTCTTCGTAATGTATTTATGAAGTTTGGGGGTTCTGTATGTGTTGTTTTTTCGTCCCCTCAGGCATTGCTGCCTTAAATATTAAGCATGCATGGCTAATGCTGGAATCTGATCCCAGAAATGTCTTTTTTTTTTTTAACCTTTGTGGAATGCTTAGTGTACAAACCCGATTGCTGACAAAACATTTACCTAATGGAAATCGGTATTATCTTTCTGGAGTCCTAAGGATAAGAGCTTTGGAGGAAACATTTGAAATATTAAATAAGAAGTGTTGTTCATTGTTAGTTCATCAAGTTTGCTAGCAGTTGAACAAATAGTTGAGTTGTTATGAAATGGCTCTTTAATTCACTGAGGGCCCAAGTGCTGTGAGGTACATTTATTTGGAGATATCAGGATGAGAATTTTTGCTATTTAAAGAAACTGTTTATGAGAACTTGTGTACAAGGCATCAGTAAGGATTTGTATTGGGTTCCTGGTGGTGCGTTCATCCCATCTGGAGATGAGGAGATAGTCTAGCTCAAGTATTGCAATGCACCCAACACATTGCCTTGATTTAAATTCTTTTGCTACCTGTTTGAGGGCAGGTATTTGAACCCAAGCCTATGGCATCAGGTGTGTGTTGTCACAGCTGGTATCCTGACTTCTGTTGGCTTTTTTCCTTCCTTCCTTCCATGATTTATTTTTTCCCCAAGTACCCTTTCTGTTTTGTGGAATGGAACAATATGTCAAAACCATTACACCTTCAGAAAAGCCATTTTTTAAATCATTCTCATTATGGGATCGGCTGCAGCAGTGGTGGGCTGCAGCAACTGAATTCTTCCTTACAGTGGGATAAAGGGACTAGTGAACTTAAGTGGTTTTTGATTTCTGACTTCTTGATCTTGGAAAATTTTCCAGAAATATCTCAAGAAACAGATTTGCTTCTCCTGTGGCTTCATGGTTGAAAGTGGAAATGTGTAGCAAGCTGTTTAGGTGCATGTCTGAAGCTGTTGTCCAGATCTTGGTAGAGATATAGCAGCTCAACTAATCAGAGAGTGTATTGAAGCTATTGCTGATTATTTTTTTAACTCAGGACTGCAGAGAAGAGCAGGGCAAGTGGTACCACTTGTTGGAAGAGCAATATGTTGAGATAAAGTGGGTTAAGAGTGTGTGGGAAGAGCCTACCGCTCAGGAAGGAGAGGAGGGATGGAAGAGTGCTCTTTTTCCCATCAGATCCTGTGTTGAGTCTGTCTCACTGTAACTTTTAAGGCAGTGCTCCCATAAAAACTGGATGTGATTTATCTAATGTACCCCAGACTCCAGAATAACAAAAGCACGTCAGTGCTGAAGCAGGTAAAGCTTTCAGGATCTTTCACCACTCCCTGCTGCTTGTCCTAATTAAAAGGTAAGTGCTCCTTTTCTCTTGGGCTCATACAGAAAAGAAACAAAGTTTTCCAGAGTTTTGTGATGGAAATACGTCTCTCTTCTAGTGCTGTGGAAATCAGGCTAAGTAAAAGTAGAGGCTTTTGGCCTGTTTTATGCAGGTTCCTTAATCAAGGCTTCCATTTCTGATGCTACTTTGGGTCAGAGTGTGAGTAGTCAGATAGTCAGTACAGAATCTGAAATTTATTTTTTACACATTGCTGAAATAAAAGCTTCTCCTTGCTGAAAAATTAATTACTGAGTGTTCCAGTACCTTCTAAAATATTTATCTGTTCTCCTGAGTCCTGTCTCTTCCTGTTTCAGAGTGCTGCCTTGAGAGCAGTTCAGGCGAGAGAATTGTTCGGCTGCACTTGGTAGTCTTCCCCTTTGCCAAGGAGTCTCAAGACGGCACTCGAAAACAAAGAGGCATGCTCTAGGGAAAGTATGAATATTAGATCGCTCTGGTTTAATCGTTTGGGATACAGTGGCCTCAATTTACGCATCTGATGTTTTGGGGTTTTGTTGTTGTAGTTGCTACAGTGCATCTCAGAATTCGTAAATCTAGGGTTCCTAAGGCACTGGAAATCCCAGATGGGTAGTGATGTTGTGGTACTGTTGTCTAAGGTCTGTGTCCAATATATAAAGAATTTGATGACGCAATCAGTTGTCTCTGGCTTTTTGTAGTGTTTTCATTGTGGGTTTTTCCATTGTCTGTTGAAATGGGGATTTGTTGGTTTTGCTTCATTTGGGAATGCGCAGGATAGACGGTGACTTGATTAAATAGCATCCTATAGTTGCCTCTTCTTAGAGGGGAATTAGTTGCTAGCATCAAATCTATTACATAAAGAGGGAGCCCTACAGTGAAGTGGGTCAGAATATGTTCTGGCTGTGCTGGAGTGGCAGCAGTGAACTGGCTATGTGCCATCGGTGCTGGTGTAGAGCTGCTTGGCTCAGCTATGTTTGTAGAGTTGTTTTTCAGTGCTGTGATCCAAATGTCATGTCCAACCTGCCTTGCATTTGTTACTCTTGACTTTCTGGGTGGTTTAGCGGTTTGCTTCGAGTCAGCTACCTCAGTGGCTTCTCTGAATGAATGAGAAGCTGCCATGAGCTTCCAGCATCTGAATGCTGTGCAATATAATTATTTTATTTCTTTGAGAGGCTAGCGTAGACTTCAACCAAACAAAAAAAGTATTCAATATTTGCAGATGATGAAGCTGATTTGTTGGATTTTGTATACTGAGCTCCATGAATTAGGATGGAGGCACGAAATAAAGACTACAAATTTACTAGCAGTGGTGTTAGTAGTTAAATAATGTACAAAATATGTCTTTTGGACACAGTGTGGAGTTATAATGAAACCTTTCATGAAATATCTCCTCATGATAGTTTCTGGAAACATGAGGGTTACCTCTTGTTCTGTGGAGGAGCAAGAAGACAGAATAATGGCACAAATTATTAAGTCCCTCAAAGCCAATTTTAAATATGAGGCAAACGCTGTAGATCATCCATTTTCATTTATTACAGCTGGCTGGGCAGGCAGTGTAAGGTAAGACAACTGCTGTGTGGCAGCATTCGAGTGTATAAAGACAGAGCCTTCCCTCTTCTGGTGGATCTTAATGCTTTGAAGCCCAATGAAGTAGTGGTGCTCTCTCAAAATGAGCATGGGGGAAAAGGAGCACACGCAGATGGACTGCATGGGATGGCACAGGGGGACAGCTTGCTCTGCTTCTCAGGATACTCCATTGCCGCAGCAAGTGCTGTCCCAGAGTGGGCAGCTGAAGGAAGCACGTGTGCAGTACAGCCAGAGGCTGCCTTGGTGTTCTCAGCTGTACTTTCAAAGTTGATGTCTTGACACCTTATGCAAGAGTGGAGGGAAACTGAGACTGATGGCTTCTCCTGCTCCAAGATGATGCATGGAATGTCACCTTAGGACATGCGCCTTTTGTCTCTGCTTTCCCCAACTTGTGTGCACAAGAGGATCTTTATAAATAATGTGGTATAAGAGTAGGTAAAGGAGGATCTAGGAGACTACTGAGTCTTGGCTCCTGGGTAGTATGTGGGGAAGCCACAGACCCACCTAAAGTTATTGGGTCATTGAACTTATACAGAAGTCTGCCCTCTGTGTGTAACCTGGTGAAAATTTTTGATGTCTTCAGGAAGAAGCAGCCGACACTACTTATTTGTATGCAAGGCCACTGAGGCATCAGCAATGCTAGCAGCATCAGTGGTCCTGGTGATCTGTCCAGCTCTATTAACAGAACCTCTGAGAGCATAGTTTCAAAGACAGAAATGCAAAAGGCTTGTGTTACAGTCTCTGGGTAGTGAACACATTGAAGGTCAATCGAGGTGTCTGACGACATCAGCATGCTGGGCCACGGAGGGTGGCTTTGTAACACTGTAATTTGATAGCTTGAGCTGTACCAGGTAAACTGTCCTACTGCCTTCCATATCATCTGTGGTTTTAGTCGCTATAAGGCAAGCTGTTGACTATTCTATGCCCTTGCCTTTTAAGTTACTGTGTCTTCATTCAGCGTTTTGGATTGTCTGTGCAAAAGCAGCACATTTGGATACTTTTTGCTCTTGCTGATTGAACTAACACTTTTGACATAAAACTTGCAGTATGAAACTACAGAGGAAATTGTGTGGCATACAGATTATTCTTAATTTCCTCTACTTTTTTTTTTTTTTCATGTTAATGGTTTTGGGAGTGCTGAACTAATTAAAGCAGGCCAGTAGCTTTTAGGATGTAGCTTAGTCTCAGGCAAAATTAATATCTTGCTTCAGCCTACTGTAATTCCGGGGCAAAGTAATTTAGTGGTAATAACGTTAAAAAATCAAAGCTAAATTTGTTGAATTGGATGTGCCTCTGTAGAATGGGGCTTCTTTCTAACTAAAGGCTTCAAATTAAAATGAAATAAATACCCATAATATTTCTAAAGGTTTTACTGTACATAATAACTTCATAGACTACTGAAATGCAGCTGCTCTTGGTTAAATAGGTATAGAGTTCAAAGCTGAAAGCTGCTTAATAACAATGTGAGAGCTGGAAGTCTTCTGTACACGAAGATGCTGTGGAAAGATTTGGCTGGATCAAAAATGTAATAACTCAAACTGGAATTTGGCCCACGTGCTGGGACTGATATGTTTACTGTCATTAACAAAAATAAGTATTCGGTCAGTAGCTGACATGAAAGTCTGAGAGATGCCTTAATCCCTTGCACAGTGTGGTATTTCATCTTACCCAGCGTACTACCAGCACAGTTTCTGCTGCACACTGCTGCTACTTTTTACCTCTTCTACCTGCTAATTGGACTTTTCCTTGCGAAAATCATAATTCAGCTTTGGCTGTCTGCAAGATTGTTAATGGCTTAATCCAAAACCAATTAACTTCACTGGACATGCTCCCCTTGCCTTTAGCAAGTTTGTGCTCAGGACTTGTGCTAGTACAAATGGAAAGGCTTGCTGGGTTTTGCCCTAAAGAGTTTTCTTGTAAAGACTAGTGTGCGTATATCTGTATGTGGGCACATTTTGATGTTTGCTTGGCTATATTTATCCTTGAGTGTTGGCTGTGAAGAAAGAGGTTCAGAGAAGTTAAAAGTCTCTCTGTACTGAGAGGTCAGCACAGGTATGGTAGGAACCAGCATGTTCTTGTGGGGCTTTTAAAATTAGGGCAGTGCAATTGCTAAACCCTGAGACTTGCCACTTGCTGTGACGGATGGCAAGGAAGGTAAAGCTTGTTAGTGGAGAGCTTCAAGTCCAAATAGCATGGGCTACCAAGATGATCAGGAGCCTAGATCATGTATTTCATGAAGGCAGGCTGTGGGAGCCAGGCTTGTTGAGCCTGGCAAAGTAGAAAGCGGATGGCAGCCTACAGAAGACTAGCTCCATTTCTTAGTAATGCCAGATGAAATCACAAAGCACACAGGCCATGAACTATAGCTTGGGAAATTCAGGTGGGATAGTAGGGAGAGAAATCACCCCTAGGAGGGCAGCGCTGTGCTGACTGGGTCAGCAAAGGGGGCTGGATGTGGTGTCTGGGGAGGTTTTCTGTCCGTGGCAGCCTGAGCTGGGGGGAAACTGTGGCCGAAATGCCCTCCCATGCTCCCTCCTGGCCAGCCTGTCTTGCTGTGGAGGTATGCTTCTGAAAAATGCAACAGGGTTTTGTGAAAATAAAGGTTGTAGCTTGTGTAAAACCACCTTTTTCGTGTTCTGTCTCAGCTTGTGGGAAGGGGCTGGCAGCTGCTGGTGTCATTCTGATTTGCCTTATGCAACAACATTATTTTATGTTCTGATGATTAAATCCTTCTGGACATGTCCAGCAGTAATATAAACTCTCTCCATTTTGCAACAGAACACTGGGTGATATTTTTAAAAAATTGTTTTAAGCTTAAATCCTCTATATATGTAATTTCTGCATATTAATGTGCTAGGAAATTAAGCAGGAAAAAGAAATTTAAGAGCAACCATAGAACTGTTAGATATAAGCAGTACAGAAAGTGTCCTATTAGTAAAGGTTATGTACAGATGTACAATATTCATATTTGCATGTATAATATAAAGGTGTATGCATGTGTATTTATGTCTTTTTTTTGCATCAGTACAGTATATGGAGATATGTGTGTAGTGTTTATCGTATTTGGAAAAGAGGGGGAAATATTCTGTGGTTTACATAGTGGAGAGAAATTTCACAGATCTTCAGATTTTTTTGTTCTTAAATTGGTTGGTGTCTCTCTACCTCAGTCTGTCCAGTAAAAGTCCTGCTTTTCCTGTGTCATTCCTCTTCCTCTCTCAGTGACGATTACTGCTAGTACAGTTTGCCAGAAAACAACTTGTGTTTTGTTTTTGAGAAGCTCTGGCATTTCTTTCTGTTCTGATGCCAAGGAAAACCGAGACACTGTAAAAATAGCAAGAATAAAAGGAAGATGCTCCTCTTGAGTTGCTACCCTGGAATTTAAATAAGGTTGTAACCATAATGCATGAAAGCATTTCTGCACTTCAGTATAATCTTATAAATTTACGGTAATAATAATATTCTTGTAAGTTGTGGGGTATCAGGTAACTCTTTAGGTGAGTATCCCATCCTCGCTAAAGCTCGTCCCATGTTTCAGGAGCAGTTTCCACTGGTGCTGCAGGCAGGTACTCCTGGAGGAACAGCCTAGGGTCAGCAGTGCTGGAGGAGCTCTGCCCCTTGATACAGCCCCTCTTTGCTCTTCAAGCACCAGTCAAAATCTGCATTAATAAGTTGAAGACACTGCTTGCTCTGTTTGTATCTTCCTGTATCTAGGCAGAGCAAATCTAGCCATTAACCTATCATTTTGCTCTGGTGTTAGCTAAACTAGTCAGTTCCTACTGTGCATAAGAATATTTTTCTCCTTCTGCAGCTTCTTGTCTGACAACTTCATTCTCTTCCCCTTGATATTTCTTTCTGCCCTACCTTACTAAAACCCTTAACTTCTAAAGCGTTAAAAAAAACCCACCAAAACCCAACCCTCTTCAGAAGTCTGTTAGCATTACTACATCCCCGCTAGCATCTTCTGTGTGTTTTTTCTACCTCTTCTAAAGAAAGAGGAACATCGTTTCTCCCTGTGCCTTTGCAGCACTTAGCCTAATGGCCCATGACTTGAACTTAGTCCTCATTCTGAGTTGGGCAGAGATGGAGCCCTATCCCAAGGGAAGATGCTTATAATACTTTAATTACAGCTGTCCTGCAAAATCAGTGTAGTGTTCACCTCCTGATGGGCCATAATGTTTTGGATTTCTCAAGATGCACATATGGTTTGTCATGTGGATGCAGTTTTTAATGCAAACCAAAGTGCTTTTGCATCCCTTTGCAACTAGAAATCAAGTGAAAGGCCAACTGAAATCCTGGTTAACAAAGAAGCTTGTGTTTTTCCTGCTACACAAATTTAAAACACAGCTAATTTGCCCACCTGTCTCCTGTCTAGTGGTGACAGGAATCTGAATATTTAAGTGACTTTATGGTATGAATGGCTGAGGCTTGTGGAGATGCAATTTAAAACCAGTGGAGCAAATAGTTGCAGCTTACTGGGAGTAATTGATTGTATTTCTGAACCTGAATTTTGTCTGTGGAGCTGCCCTCTACCAGCTGTATCCCCTTCATCATATTCCCTAGTGTTTAGCAGCCAGCAGGTGTATATACTCCATCAGGTCTTAGATGTTCTTATCTGCCAAGTCCTTGCTCTTCAGTGGCAAATAGTAGGGAATGGTCAATGATTTATATTTCTAAATGAGAACTTGTGCTCTTGAAGAAACTAATAAATATTTCTTCTGCAGTTCAGGCTGGGCCCGAACTCTCTTGAGGTGCTAAAACAGAGGAGACAATCTTGAGTTCAAATAGCTGATTTCTGGTTGTGTGTTTTTCCTTTCTTTCCCTCTCAAACTATTGAACTATTGATAGAGGTTTCTACTGTGACAGTGTTGAGGTCCTCTGGTCAAAATTCCGTGAGTTCTCCTTCTATTCATGTTCCCCTCTGTGTTTGCGTGGACGTTACCATAAATGGTTAAAATCTCCATTTCTTCCCAGTCCATTGCTCTATCCTGAGACTGCCAGGGATACCAATTCTGATAACAAGTAAGGTCTTATGGTGTTGGTGTTACAACTGGCTCTCAATTACACAATGACAACCCCACCAAATTGGGCTGTTTGGATTAGAACTTGCTCACTGAAAATGCATTACTGTCATAGTTCTGGACAGGCCAGAGTTAACCTCTCCAAGGAACTAGCACGGGGAGCTGAGTTATCCGGGGCTGTTTCCCACACAACCTGACATCACTTCCCCATAAAAGGGACTGGTTGGGGAGGGGTGCTCCTGGGTGCCTCCAGGGCAGGCTGAATGTGGCCAGGGTGATGGGTCTGTCCTCGTATCATGCAGTACTCTGTGTTGGAAGGTACTCTGTTATCACTGGGTGTGAGTGAAATTTGCTGTGGGCTGTTATTGTTCCCCTTTCACAGTGATTTTTGTTAGTAAACTGTCCCTATCCCAAACCACAGAGGCTCTGGCTGTTTCTTCTCTGGGAGTGAGCAAATGGCATGTGGTGCTCAGCCACTGCTTGTCCCTGAACAACCACAATTACTTTTTCTGTTATTTATCCTTTCAGCACCAGATCTGAAGCAATTATATGGAGTTTGAAGGCTGTATGTATAAATGTATTGAACAGTTTGGTTTTACCAGTGTTTTAAGCTCTTTCTGTCTAGATTAGCCCCCTTCATTTCTGTTCTGTTTCAGGAGGAAGGAACAGTGCCAAGTAACTAAATCAGAGAAGGAAAAAAAAACCAACCTGATAAAGTGCTATTTTCAGGCTTCTAGAGTGCTGTTTGTAATTCTGTGCAAGCTGGAGCCATGTGGAAGATAAGAACTTGAGTTTTCATGATTTAGAGAATTATCTGTGCTGATGTTTTACTGGAATACTAAATTGAGATATATATTTATGTTGCTAAAACTGGCCCCTTCCACTGTGTTTTAGCCAATGGATGAAAGGACATTAACCTTACTTTGGTACGGACCTGAAAGTGGATGAAGTCAAGCACTTTCCTTTTGGTCATTAATCTTAGAAGAAAATGCTTCCATTCCAAGCAGATTTTGTTTTAATGTTTATAGAAATGCATGGAGAAATCACTGGAGAAAGAAAATTGAAGGACTTCTTAAAAGTCATTGACAGAGCCCTTCTCAGCCTTTAACAGAGTATACTAAAGATTTGTGCTTCATAGTCCACAGGCTAGATTATTTTTGAAATAATGACATCTTTGACCCTATTGTCTTAATTTATCTGAAATTTTATTATTGGATATCTAATGGAGTTGTATTAACAACAACTTTAACCAATGAAGTGCTGGTAACTTTTTTTATTTGCTTCTATCTGTGTTTGTCTCAGGGGAATTGGTGCAGACAAATTACCTTCCCAGCAACGTTTCCCTCTTGTCTTACTTCAGTCACCCTTAGGGCAGAGAGCTTGGCATGTGATCTGCAGAGCTTACTCTAAATGCTTTGGGTGGCAACTTAAACCGTCGGTAGAGCAGAAGAGTGGAGGTTTATCCTGTAGTCAGAATTTTAAAGCATCATTCTGAAGAACCCAGCCCCTAAGTTGGTTGTTTTTCTTAGACATACAGGTATCATAAAGATTTTAAGCCTTGGAGCCCATGATGAGTTTTAGAAAGGGTACTCCTGAGTGGTGTTTTCAATAAGCAGTACTCTTAAGGTCCTGGATACTAAGATTTCATCAGTGTCTGAAGAAATGCTTTGAAACTGGCAAATTCAAATAAACCCAGTATTTGTAACCATCCGGTTGGCATATCGCATAAATAAAACATGCTGGATAAATGTGTCCACTACCATGCCAAATAACTACAGTGTTAGCAAGAGACAGCTTCGGGCTGTTTGGACTCCTGTATAGTTTAAAAAGTCAATGCATTTTAACTGAATAGTGTAAGGGAAAGCATTAGTCCTACTCTAAAAGTGTACTTTCAAGAGGGAAATGTCAGGATGCAAGATCAGATAGCAGATAACAAAAGATTTGGCTAAGGTGCTTGATATCTAAAGACTTCTTACAGTCTTATTTTATTGCTTCTGCCGACAGCACTCTTGCCTGGATTCTTGCTGACTAAGCAGACTCAGTTGGAAATGTACTTTTCCCCCTTCTATTTCACTCCATTTCTTTCATTACTAGTTTTTTTGTCCGTATCTCCTGTGGGAACTCAACAAAACAAACACCTGAGAACCACAGATATGTAAAATGGAGAGGAAAACCTAAAATACTAGCAGTTTTTGAGATCTCTAAGCTTCAAGAGGAATGATATTTTTATTTCAAGATTTTCTAGTTCATTCTCTTCTGCTGGTGTCTGAACACTGTGTTAATGTCAGCCCCACCAAGGCTATGAGAGTGCTGCCAGTTGCACCTCTAGTATGAGGTCAGTGTGGGAACTGTCATTGCAGTGTTTTGGTTGGCAGATTTTGCCAGAGCTGTTTACGCAGGTACAAAAGAGGCCTAGTAATGGCAATTCTGTGTCTTGAAAGCTTTGACTTTGGCCTAGCTGTTCCCATTCAGGGGCCTGAGTGTAATAGGGGAAGTTGTTGGGGTACCCTGCCAGGGGCTGGATGAGGAAAGGAGGATTAATTTCTCTTGTATTTTCAAAATATCCTTATATTCCCAACCTGGTCTTTCATGGTGAGGAAAATTGCCTTTTCATCTGCCATTGTTCATCTCTAAAAAAGGTCTGTTCCTCAAGTGAGACTTCTCATGCTTATGTTTCTTTTGGTGATTCTTCCTTCAGGACTTCAAGATTGGAGATGGACAAAGCAAAGAGAGCTTCATCATTTTTAAAAAAAAATTCCTGTTGATCCTGTTTTATTTTGTTATATGGAAGCAACTTGAGGGGAGCAAGTTGTCATATCAGAAATCCCCTCCACCAGAAAGGTGGTAAACTGCACCTGAAAACATGTCTACATGTATCTTACAGCATCAAATCTTCTGTAAACTTTTCATTGTGAAGCTGAGGATTGTAATAATTTCTAAATTGAGCAATGAATAAATCTCTCTTCAAATGCAGTCAGTCACCTTTGAAAATCCTGTCCCTGAGTAGTTTGTGCTGTGCTGGATATGCCACGAAGCAGCCAGGGGGAAAAAAGCTTAGCCTTACTCTACTGTTTAAAGACAAGAACAAAGTCCTACACAGCATGTTAAGGAAAAGAATGGGGATTGTGTAAAATAGGTCAGAGATGTATTTAATTTTAAAAGGCTTGGATTGAGAAAGGAGAGAATAAAATTTTCCATGATGGCAATCAGGTAACCCTGAAGTGTAGTGGTTATGAAATAATTACACCCCAGAGGGATTAGAGGCATCCGCCGTTGCCCGCTGCCTTGTAATGCCTCAGGGATGTGATTAACTTATGATAATTAAAGCTCTTAGGGTGGAAATACAGTATGTACATGGAGAAACTGAAGAAGCTTCAGGGTTGTGGCTTGGTGTACAAGGTCTAGTGTTTATGTTAACCTGTGCTGTTTGTTCATCTGTTAACATCCTCTGTCTTTATGCACGTTTCCTTGCTGTTTGACCCTTAGTGGGAATGAGCATGTTTCCTGACACCCAAATGATTTGGTCAGAGCCTTGAGTTGCATTAGCATGGTGCCGCTGCTTGAGCGATTACCTGAAATGCAGATACCCTTGATAAGGGCTCTTAATAGCCTCAAGACTTGCCTGGTTAAACATGGCAGGGGAGGCCATAACCGATATGGGACAGTAAAGTTGTGTAAAGCATGTGTACTGCTTAGAGAGGACAACTTCTGGATGGCCCAAACTTGTGTAATGTTCAGTTGGTACTAAATCAGAAATAGCCTTGTTCTCACTGTTGCTTGCTGAGGATGCATGTGTAAGCGGAGATCTATCACTCCCCACATACAGTCCTATAGAACCTTTTGCAGCCTACTGTCTTTACCAAAAGTGCTCCCATCTTTTTTTCTCTCTGCTCTGAAAAAATTATTCCAAAGAAATAAAATTTTAATTTTTCCCAACATTAAGAACGTGAAAACCAGGGAGCTAGTCTTCACAGTGAAGGTGTTGCCAAGTTACTAAGGAATCAAAGTACTGAGAGCTTCATTCAGTAGCTTGTTTATGACTATTGCCAACCTAGATACTACACTCCCTTTCGGTAACATCACATAATCCAATTTGAAATTGGATAAATTTATCTTGGACAAAGAGGTTAGTGTTGAACAAGAGTGTCAATATGAAAAAGATCATAACTTGAAAAGAATTTTTCTGGGCTTTTTCCCCCCTAACTAGATAAATTCTTAGACTCTTCTTAAACTTTTCTACTTCCTACAAAACATTTGTATGAAGTATGAAAGGAGAAATACAGTGTTCTCAACATATGAATTTTCCATAAGTGAAATTTGGTGAAACACTTCCTCTGGTTTTATGTTTGTATTGCACCAAGGAACCTAATCCCAACCTTCAGCACAGCAAAAGCTCAGTGTGCATTGGCAGTGGCTTTATTCATCTGATGTTGCCAGTGTGCTCTTCTGAAGAGGCGTCTTAGTTGCTTTTGCCAACAGAAAAATGATGAATTTCAGACTCTCTAGTGGTAGAAGACATGTCTTGCCTATGTGGTTTTACTTCAGTGATTGTGTATTAGTGTTTTAAGGTTTCTTGTGTTTTAACCACCATGGATGATATTTGTAGTGTTATGGGTAGTAGTACATTTACAAGAAGCACATAGTTCTTAAGAGGACGATTTGGAGACAGGCTGCTCCCCCAAAGGCTGTGTGTAGATCAACCATAGAAATTTGATGTTCTCTTGATATAGCAGTTGGGTTCATCAGTGCTGTGTCAAGTACTGGACTCTGCCTGCTACCTGGCAGTCCAGTCTTATGGGTGACTTCTTGGGTGACTGATTTTGGTTGTGAAGCTGTCATTTATTCAGAGAGAAATAACCAATGATTTTCTTGTAACACTAGAGATTCACTGCTGTCTGACCTCCACATAACCTGCTGAGGATGGGGTAGTCAGGCTTAGTAAGCTGCAAGACTTACTTATTACTTATGCTTCAAATGTAGGCTAATTTCCCTGTGAAATCTGTGTAAGCAAGATTTAGGTTTAGATACTTTTGGCTGCCTCAAAGTTAACACTAAATTTATTCAAGAACGTTTGTGTTTCATTTGTTGGTGGATTTCTGAAGGTGTTTTGTAGATATGCAATCAGATCAATGACAAAGCCTGTCTTATGTTACTTTTCCTTTTCTCCCTTTCACTGGTGTGTCTATGGATGAACTTGGCAAGAACAGAACTGTTTCTTTGTCTTCGAGAAACATAGTCAAGTTGCACATATATCCATAAGCCTGGCTGTACTTGGGGATATATGCAAAAATACAGGTCTCTATGCCTATTTGTCTTTGCTCATAACAAAATTGGATATCCATGTCTTCCTGAAAAGACATCTGTATATGTTATTTCTCTTTGGCTTGGTTGCACTTTCTTATTTGTGGATTTGTTGGGTGGATGATAATGCTTTCACTCCCTGGACTGTCAAGAAGGGTCTGAGACAACTTCCTATACAGTTTGTTACCAAGACCTAAAGGAATTGGAATTATTACCATTTTTTGTTTGTTTTGTTGTTGCATACTGTTAGTATTAGAGATACATTGAGGTCATTATGAAGAACGTTTTGGGGTTTTGCAACTTCAAAAAGGATCAAGAAAGTGTTCCTCCTCTGATGCTTCTTCCTTACAGTGAAAACCATCAAAATGCCTGAAATCTAACATCTATAGAGTACCGTGTTTATATCTTTTTATACTGCTGCTTACCCTGGAGCTGAGTTAGATGGGATGGAAGAGAAAGGACTTATTTCTGGGCTGTAACAGTTGTATCCATAGGATCTGTATTAGCAGCTTCATCTAGTGTCTCACAGGAATAATTCTATTGTGCAAATAAGCTTCCAGAAGAAAATACATTGCACTTTAAGAACTCCTCCTTTCCTGTATGCTGTGGGGCTATTTGGTCTTGGTGCTTTGGAGTTCTCTGCCCAGGGAAGTTAATGTCCAATGTGGTGAGCTGTGAGCTTACAGAGCCTTGGCTGCCTCTCCAGAAGCAGCATGGAAGGAGCCTTTGTAAACATGCTAATGTACGTCACTTTGGAAGCTTATGCTCCTCAGTGAGTCTCCTTGGGAACTGGTGATGCAAAGCCAGTGGGCTGTGCAGTCAGCTGGCTATTCACTGCCCTGCCACCATCCCACCACATGGGCTTCAGCTGAGGACAGTGTCTGAGGCACTGGGGTGTCTTAAGAATCAAGCTATCAGCCCTCATTGTATCCTTCCATGTGATTATTAAGACAGTTTGGCATTTGAAGGCATTTCTTCTTTATCTATCTTCTTTCTGTTCAATAATATTTCCCCTGTTGAGCAGAGGGCAGGTCTTCTAAGCAGTACTGAGTGCAGCGCTTTCCCGCGGGATGCAGGTTAGCCAGCAGCTATACCTGGCTCATCTGTAATCCATCCTACTCCTTGATGTGAAGATCTGAAAACTCAGACTTCTGCTATATACTGGACAAAGTTGGCTTTCAGTGACCTTCTGTACCTGACTTGTGTTTACCTGAGCCACTCACCTCTCTGAAGCCTTTGATTTTTATGGTCTTATTTTAATTATTATTAGACTGAGGCTAAGAAAGCTTATTTCAGAACTGTCTTCAAAAAATGCATGGCATTTTTGGGGAATGGATCAGTGAAGTGCTCTCTTTACATAAATAATGCTATTCAAATATTGTTAATGAAATTCTTGACGTTAACTACGTGCTCAAATACTTTTATAAATCCTAATTTGCTGGTGCATGCAGTTTCTTAAACCTGGGGAGCTTTCTTTAAAAGAATAATTCAGCAACTGCAAATTGACTCAACTGCTTTTGAGCCTTTTGGGTCCAACTCACTCTTTTTTCTCATTAGCTGTTGTGCTAGGTTTAATGGTCTCTCTTTAAAAAAAACAACACATCAACTTCTGGTAACGTGTCCACTTAAATGCTCTTCCTGAAAGTTCCCCTTACTAGGTATTTGCATGAGGCTTTCAAATATTTCAGGTATTTTTACCAGTAGAAATCTTAGAATTTATAGACTTGGAGGCTTAATCAGGTCTTTTTGGTTGTCTTTAGTTACATTGTATTAAAAAGATGAACATTGTTTTTCTCTGTGGAGAGACCTGAAGGTGGCCATCTAGCCATAAAGGCTGGCAAATTGGGAATTCTACTTCACATGAAGAGGCACTTTGGTAACTTGTTTGCTTTCATGGAGACAATCCTGGAAACTTAGTTGAAACATGGAACCATATCCCCTTTTAACAACACTAACTTATTTAATGTCAAGTCTTACTCTTTGGTAGCTTTGTATCATCAGGCTTAACATTTGTTTTAACTTTTTTTTGGTTGCAGTGACACTTGATGCTATAGCTGATACAACAGAAATGTAGAAATAATACAAATAAAAAATAAATTTGTAAAATTAAAATTGTTTTCAGAAGTGAAAGAACTGTAGTGCATTTTAATCAGTAACTGACCTATGCTGAAAGGTCCAAACAGACATTTTGAGGATTAAGGTATCTAAAATGTAGTGTTTTGATTCTTTGTGGCAAAAAGAGCCCACCCTTATTTGATGCATCCAAGTGGAGCTGGATGCAGTAGCACTTGGGTGCAGTGGGACAGAAATTCTGTTACAGGCTTATTTGAAGGCTGTAGTGAAATGAGTATCAAAGTGATTATTCAGGGGAAACCCACCTGTGCAGCTACGTGCAGAAGTCTACACTGTGCTGTCTGCAAGCTCTTGCTTCTTGTCCAACTGCCATTTATTGTGTTCACAATTTATTTCTGCCTCGGAGGAAAGCTAGATGTTTCTGGTGGATGTTCAAGGGCACCGTTGCTTCTGTCATGGGGAATATACCCAGGAGCCACTTGGTCTTGAGGCTATGTCCAGGTGTCAGTGCTGCCCAGTGTGATATGTTCCCCAAAACAGTGATAAGTGCTGGGAACAAGTAAGTTATCTGTAGGTTTCAGTGCTTTGTCAGGATGGATTGCATCATTCACGGTTACCACTGTCTTGGCTTGGGATTGCTCTGAAGCATGATGTGGTATTTCAAGTGTAGTTTGTGTTTTCTAAATCATAGTCATAGCAATGACTGCAGGAAAAAATGTTCAAAACTCATTTTGTGTATGATAGCTTGGTCTTGTTGTAAAAGCAGAAGTCCGGTCACTGTATTATGAGCCTTGTTGGTTTTATGTTCGTGTTCCTTTTGGCCAGTGTCTACCTATGACTTGACTATACATATTAAAAAAAACAAACCCATCCCAAACCCACTAAACAAAAAGCAAGCCAACAACCCCCAAACCCTCTAGATTGGTACTTTAGTATAGTAAGACTGCAACTTTTCCTTGTTTTTTGGAGCAGTGCTAGGGTGTGTAAATGCAATTGGAAGCCTTCATTCAACTCATGGCACATCTACACAAGTTGGCCTCAGAAATAGAGACCGGGGTGAACTGGCAGTCAAGAGGGCAAAGATTTTATCACAGTGTCAACGTTCAAATACCATTTTTTTATTATTTCTCAAAATTGGATGCAAACCCAAGAACTATGCTAAAGGAAATCTAACGGTGCTGGTGGCAAAGTGCTTCCCCTCAATGCTGGGGAAAAAAATCTACACTAATATGATCATGTTTGTGGTGCTACCTAAGACAGCCTGAAAACTGATGACTGGTTCCTGAGGATTTGAAGACACTTGTGGTTTAGTCTTATCTATACTGATGGAAGAATTGAAAGGACAAGCTCCAATAAGACTGAGCTTTGGCACTTTGCCTGAGGATGATGCATTGTAACTGAGTAAATAAAACCGGATTTGTGTGCCACAAATGGCTGCCAAGTGCACGTAAGTATTTTTCCATATCCACAGTCTATCTCTAATTTAATATAAGAGTTCTGAACTTGAGATACAAATTTCCTGGTTATTCCTGTTCTTGTCCAGAGAATGGAATGGTTTGGCAAAGATAACACATTATCCTGAACTGCAGAATATTTATGTAGAGATTTGGTCTCCCTCATAGTGTCTTAGAAGCACTCATGTTCTAATAAGCATGTTGTAAACCTAGATTTTAATGCAGTGCATTTGATGTGTTCCTCTGTGTTTAACATGGCCTGGCAGTCACATGTTGAAATGTTGAAGGAAGTGTCTATGATGTCGCAAGACCTGCTAACCTGCATCTAGTTGGTCATGTCTCTCTTGTCCTTGTCTAGACACTGTGGATGGTTGGGGGGGGGGTGTGCCTGATGAGCCTCCCTCTGCTTATTATCTCTTAAGATCCTTTTAACTGAACCGTTGCTCACCACCAGGAGAGTGAAGTCCAGAAACAGCAGCAGGGCACACTTCCAAGTTGGAAATGCCCTTGCTGTGATGAGCTGAGGTTCTTTGGACCTCACTTTGTGGGTAGGGCTTGGTGAGGAGGACTGACAGAAGTGAGATGGAAATAAATAAATGCACTGTCAGATGCAACTGATGCCAGATCAAACTTATAAGGTCATATCTTCCACAGTGTTCATATTTTTTCCTGTAAGCCAATAAAAAGAAAAGCCACAAGATTATTTGGGCTTTCTCACTTTCAAGGGCTCATTAGAAGATAAAGGTTAGTCAAAATCTTTCAGTTTTCCACTTTTCCTCTTGTTTGCATTCACATCTTTTCCAGAAGTTGTGATGTACCTTGTTCCTTGAGACATGTTTTCTGAGCTGATGCAGTTAAGAGCTCTTCTATGCTGGAAAAAAGAATTGGCCTGCTGTATAAATGCACTTTACTCTTGACTTACTGTTGTCCTTTAACCTAAGCTTTTTGGGTTAGTTCGGTTTGTGTTGGTTGTGGGGGGAAGAAAGGATATAGAAGAGAGAACTCACAGTAGTGCTTATTATGCACAAGCATGGTTATTTGAATGCTGGAAGAAGAGTCAGGAGGCTTAAATTTTTATTGTTGCTGGCTCTGATGCTGACCAGATGACAAATCTTCAGGAAGTGACTTCAACAGTTTTTTCTTTCTGTTCCCTTAGCCCATAGAGTAAGAGTAAAATGTTGTTAGATATTCGCTCCTTGGAACTGTTTTTATGTATTATTCATCTTACCATTTGCTCTTTCACTGAATTGCCACAGCATTCATCACTGTAAGAGGTGGGCCCTTAGTGGGGAAGCTCAGGCATGCCACAGTGTGAATATGAAAAAGCATGAGCAGTGCCTTATCGCTGCTTTCCAGAGCTGACCTATTGAATTCAGATACAGATCTGAGCACAAGAAGATGAAGGAAATACAGAAATGGATTTGTATTGCAAGTTCTTAGGAAAAAACGTGAACCTGCATTTTTGATAGTCTGTCTGGGTACTTCTATATCAGCTTTAAATTAAACTAGCTGACATTTAATAATGTGCCCAGAAGTATGCTGTACTCTGAATAAACAGCACTCTGTGTTATTCTTGGGACTGCAGCAGTTCGCACATCTAAATCTCCAGAGTAAGGTCTGCCCCAACGAGAGAGAGCACGCGTTGCTGGCTGAGCTTGGTGGCTTCTCTGCTTGGTGGAAAACTGGGTTGCTCAGCAGTCTCTAAATGTTTGCTAGCTAGGGGTCAGCTCGCAGCTCGTGCTGATAACATGCCCACTGATGGGAACGTGCTCTACCGTGCAGACTTGTGGTATGCAGGCAGGTGTGAGACTGAGCACCCAGTTGTGAGTGGTCTGGTAATGCTATTTCCAGTCTGTGGTGAGCCACAGATGAAGCCCAGCTGTAATTTCAACCACTTATTGATGTATATAGTTCCGATTTTCTCACTTTTTCTGTGAATGTAAATGCCAGAAACCTATGCTGCTTGGGTGTTCAGAAGACGCCAATTGGTTGAAACAGATGTGTTGGTGTAACTGAGGTGCTTGGACAGCTCCATGTTGCTGTTTAATGCTTAAAATGAGACTCAAAAAAGAACAGAATATGATAAACTGCAACGTGGGATGGAAGGGGTCCATGCAAGTATTTCTCTGTTTTGCTAGTAGTTTGCTGTGTTAGAATTTGTTTCATGTTTATTAAAAAGTTATACCAAATGAGCACAAATTAACATTTATTTGTACACTGTCTCTGTAGTGTTTTATATTTTTGTTGTTTTTATTTTTACTAGAATACTGGCAGTGAAGAGGGCTTGGAAAATGTAGCTCTTAATATTGAGTCAATGGAGTCCCAAGAAAGTTGCTCCCATTGCTCAGTGGGAGTTACTGTCCATGTGCTCCAGCGGTAACGGTTTCACCTTAAATTACAGAAAATAAAAAGTAAAGGGGTCTGGAAAGTTCTAAGACCTTGCTGGAGAGCTTCTTGTCAATATACCCTAGGGTTCAGTGAGTCTGCTGCTTGTCAGCCCGGAGTTCTTGATTTTTAAATCAGTACTTGGGCTTGAAAGGGGGACGGGGAGGATCCCTGAAGGCATCTATTTGTGAGAGAGAAGATATGAAAGAGACTTGAAGAGCTCCTGTTGCTTGAGAAATCTATCTTATTTTTCCAGAGGGCTTGTAAAATAGAATTGTAGATGCATCCACTCTCTCTCTCTGAAATTTAATGTAATGGTTAGAAAGGGTGGAAGAAGAGGAGGTCTTTAGAACTGCTTGGCTTTTCTGCTGGGCAATGGGAAAAAGGGGCACAGGAAGAATTGCTTTCTTTCCTTTTTTTTTTTTGCAGGAAATGCACCTGTTTTGGTTTTGTTGCAATCAGACCACCGTAAAATTCTTCTTGTTTTCCATTAATTCATAGAAAAATTCATTTTCTTTAACCACTGAGTGTTGCTTCAGTGATTGTAAAAGAAAACGCAACAGTGGCCAGATGAAGGGCAGCACAAGTGAGGAAAAGCTGTGCCATGTTATGGATGATTTCCTGGAGTCACCCAGGGCTTGTGGCATGATCTGGATTGTGGTAGCCCTGTACACTGAGTTCAGGGTAACCCTCTTCTTTTTAGAGGCTTTGGGAAGCCTCAGTCCTTACTAGGGATGGAGAGGGAGCAGGTTCTTTCTGCCTTCACACCTGCTACTGCTGTGTATCACCCTCTGTGGCATATTAATTTGTTAGGAGGAGTAAGCTGGTTTGGGATTTCTACTGGAGGTGGCTTATGTGCTGTTTTGCTGCTTTTGTGTGGTTGTTATTGTGTTTAGGTTTTGGTGTTGTTTCTCCATTTTAACCTAAAAGTGATGGGTTTGGGGGCTTGCTGTTGTGTGGAAGGCTTTTTCCTCCGCTTCTGTAAACCTTAACTGCTGAACCATTCAAACTTTGAATGTTAAAATAGTCCTGATTGGGTTGGACAAGGTGGACAAGATTCAGGTGGCATGGTCAAAAGAATGTGCTAAATGCAGATTATACTGCTGAAATAAAAATATGTAACATAAGGATGTCCCCAATCTCTTACGGGTTATGCTGAAAGCATTTCAAAAAGTATTCTTAATCACTATGTATTGAGGACAAACTGCTGATGGAATAAATGATGAGGAGTGCCATGAAGCATCCTAAATGGTTAGCTCTGAGGGCTTTTGTTCCCCATGAAAATCAATTTTAAGTTAAAGGACCTTATTATTTCCATGCAAGTGGAAAAACATCATTTGGTGTACGTGCTGCATACTCTTTGGTGCTTCAAAAGCATCTGAGCACTTTTAAAGCACTTTATGATATGTTCAGAAGCAGATAAATATCTTTCATATGAAACAGGGTTTTAAACCTCACTTCAGTGTGTAACTGAGCCTTACTTTTTTTTAATTTCTTGGTGAATGAAATTCCAACACTGACTTTTTTTGATACCTGCATGAACACAGGAGACGTTGGTCTGTAGCCTTGGAGTGTTAAATGTCCTAGAGCCTGTTTTAATCTTTCCTCCTGGAGCCTTTGCACTTGGTATACATAATTAAACAGTAGAAGCAAGAGAAGGGCTTACGCTCTGGGTGCATGAGCGGGTTAACCCTCAGCAAACTGAGCTGTCCTGGCTTTAGAACTCTGTCTGCAGCAGTTATCTGCTTAGTAGCATCACAAAAACGAGTGTTTCTCTTCATCTTTCAGATAGTCATTTAATTTTATGCCACTGAGTTGATAGAGAAGCCATCTTACGTGATACTGTAATACTCTGCTGTTCCTGCTTGCTCTGTTAGCAGTGAAGAGGGAAAATAAACCCACTGCTGTAAGGTTTGTAAGCTGCTAAATAGGCATTTAATTTTATGTGAGAATGTCTAGAGAGATGTTGCGCTACAGCAGCAGCGCTAATATGGCTTATGAATTGAGAGGTGGTGCTGTTTAAAGGTGTCTACAGAAATAAAAGGAAATGGAGATGTTTATAGCAAACGTCTGGCTGACTGACAGCTTGAATGTTGGCAGTAGGAATTGCTATTAACTCTGACAAAAAGGAGAGCTGGAGCCTTATAAGTGGAGTCATCCCTGAGCTGTAAATGAGTTATATCAGAAAAATGAAGCATATGCAAGAACTTCAGAAGCCGTTTGAATTAATTGGAAATATCCCATTAAGGCTATCAGTGGTTTTTTTAAAGAACAATTACATTACAAAGTGAATACATGGCATGTTTCAGGTTTTCTCCATCTTTACTGATTTATTTAGATGCCATGGTCTCATCTGAGCGATCGACAACAGTGATCTTTGAGCACTGTGGGTCAGATTCAGACACTTAAGGAGAGGTTATGGTTTCTGAAGTCCTGTGCAACATTTTGCTTACATCAGGAACAAACTTGGCCTTCTGCCACCCTTCCCAATGCAGCCTGTACTTCTGTCCTCTACTATCAATGAGTAATTACAGTCAGAGTGCTGCTCTATTGATTTTTAAACCCTTCATGAAAGAAGCTTCTTGAAAGGTTTTGGTGCAGACTCATTTAAAAGCCTTTTTCTCTTGTCATTTTATGTATGTGTTGATCCTGCTGTCACCAGCCTGGTGGGAACGTGCTGGTCCTAGGCAGCCAAATCTCTCTGCAGAGCAGCACTGAGAGCAGACCCTTCAGAGCTTTTGCTCACCTGGTGAAGCTACAAGCAGGCTGAGAAAACAAACTCTGGGCAGAAGCCAAGAAAGATGCCAAAATGTCTGTTTTGTGTGTGCTGGGCCAGACTTGGTGTGGTACAGGCTTTGCCTCAGGCCAGTTCCAAAGTTTTGGATGTGGTATCTAGGGGGGTGTATGGCTGCTGCCAAGCTGCCACAGATGTCCTTCTGGAGGTAGATTGGGATTACTGGTTTTCCTTTTGCCACCATGCTTTGTTGGGAAAGAATGGATGTTACCGTTTAGCACTTGTAGGTTGAGGAACAGCTGTGCAACCTTTCCAGATACGCAAGAGTGATGTTTGTTGGGACTCCATGTAGCCCTGGTCTCCTGTGTGTGGCTGGTGCACAGTTATTGTGCTGTCACCCAATGTAAAGCTCAGCTGGTTCAAGGACATGTTTTCCCTATCTTTGCTTACCCCTCATTCCTGTACCTGGGATGCAACAGATGGGTTGTTATCACTGAACCACAACTTTGTCTGTGAGCATCTTCTGTCAACCAGCGCTAACCTAAAAGCTCTTGGTTCTCTATATGTATCTTCATTATTCATCTAATGAAACCAAAGCCTTACTGCTTACATCATGTAAGGGTCTACAAGCGGTGAAATTGCTGGGAGAAAACTGCTCATCAGTTGACTGGGGGCTTTCTGGGCTCGCAGCTCGTTCTTCTACTCTAAAAGTTCACAGACCACCTCACTGTCCAGTTTGAATCCAAACTTTGGTGGATACTTTGCTGTCTCTTCATTAGAGCTTCCCTTACATGTAGGAAATGAGGAAATCCACATCAACTCATGGCTGTAGTATTCAAACAGGCCTGAACCTCTGTGACTAATTTGAAAGGTAGGAGCTAAACAATAGCTACTGCATGATAACAGGGTGCTTTCCATTTAGCCATTGAATAAGAGATGATTGGTTAAGTGTGGGCTCACAAATAGTTAAGTGTTTAATCTTCTGGTGATGTCCACTAAGTGGAACACAGATCCACTCTTACTTTGTTACTTTGAGTTTTCTGACCTTTCAAAATAGGCTTTTACCAGCTTTCATGATATGGATTAAAATACCCACTTACCAGAAACTTGCTCCTTAACTACTTAACTCTACAGTTACTTTTCTCATTCGAAGTAAGTGTGGACTTGTAAGCATATGCATACGAACAAGTTAATTTTTTTTTTTTGTATTTAGAAGGTTGTATTAAGAATTTAAAATGGCTTTAGCTGTTTCTGTCCTGAAGGATGATTTCACAAAGGCTTGGGTGTGCTGTTGATTGCTGTGATAAATGCAGCAATAGTGGGAGGAAACCTGAGATAGGCGTACCCCATACTGAGATGATGAGTTTGATGTTTTGAAATGAAACTGTTCTGATGAGTATTTAGCCAACACTTAGGAATGATCTTGTGACTGTCATCAATAGCAGCAAGTTCACAACAGGCTGTCAGTAACTCAGACCTGGAGTTAGTGGAAGGAATTCTATTCTCAGGAAAAAAGCCAAAAAACCAAAACCCAACAAAAAACAACCCTCCTCACAAAAACCTGAAACAACAACCCACAAACAAAGAAAGCCCCATAAGTAAATGCAGTTTTGAGCTTATATTAAAATGCTTTTTCCTGTGGCCCCTCAAAAATAGTAATAAAACAGTTAAAAAGTTTGAATAGAAAAGAGGGGATAAAAAGGATTTCACAAGGGCATCTAATGATGGGATGCGGGGTAATAGCTTTAAACTGAAGGAGGATGCATTTAGATTAGGTATTAGGAAGAAATTCTTCTCTGTGAGGGTGGTGAGACCCTGGCACAGGCTGCCCAGAGAAGCTGTGGCTGCCCCTGGATCCCTGGCAGTGTTCAAGGCCAGGTTGGATGGGGCTTTGGGCAACCTAGATTCATGGAAGAATAGAATTAGGTGATCTTTAAGGTCCCTTCCAATCCAAACTAATCTATGGCTCTATGAAGAAATATTTAACTTCAACAGACCTGCAAGGTTTTTCTGATGTTTATGTTTGCTCCTTGGCATGCTACAGAGTAGTCTACTTCTGGAAGTATGGTAATTTAAAATCAAGTTATACTGGAAGATGTTTTGCTAGCATATACCAGCTCTGTGATAATTTACAGCAAGAAAAATGTCATTCTCTCTCTTCTCTTCCTTTCTCAGAGATGGGGGGTTCAGACAACTACATGAATGTTGGAGTTTTAAACAGTATAAGCTATAGATTTTTTTAAAAAAAATTCTCTAGTGAAAAGCATGACTTAAGTATGTTTTCACTCTTTATCATGCAGTAAAGCATTTGGGGCTAGATTTTTGGTGCTTTGAGTTGGCAGAGCAGTGCTGGGGTTCATCGGTGGTTGCACTCAGGTGATCATAGATTGTCTGGATTAACTGACATTGGTTGGTTCATGGTATGGCAAAGAGATGAGTAGGCATTTATCATAAGAGTAAATAACTGTAAAGTGGTATTCTAATTTCTGTGAAACATATAGGGGATTGGAACCCTACAAATTTCCTCTGTAAAAAACCAAAAAAGATTTTAAATTCACAGAATCACAGAATTGTAGGGGTTGGAAGGGACTGTAAGAGATCATTGGGTCCAACCCCCCAAATTCAGAAGACCCATGTAGTAGATTTTCAGAAGATCAATGGTCCTTGTCTTGAAGCAATGAAACAGTGGAAAAATGTATCTACAGATCAGTTTAGTAAGGATTCTCTTGTTTCAAAATCTCCCCTTTCTGTTTTCCAAAATGCTTACAAAATTGGACCCTTCTATATTAGTCCAAGTTTAAGGAATTAACCACATTACCAAACCTGCCTACAGCAGTTACTTAATCTGAGAGGCACAAATTCTAAGATGTTTGTTACTCTGGTAATAGACTCATGTTTATGTTATATTTGAAACTCTTCCAGTTTATTTCAAATTAATCTTAAATGATGGGGCTCTGTGCTACTTTGATTGCAACACCACCTGAGATCCTAGTGTTAGTAAACATTTCAACTTGCTCAACTGTCTTCCAGTTCATCTCCTTAATCTCAGCAAACAGTTTATTTCCCTTTATTGATATGATTCTAACAGGTCTGTAATTGCCATCAGGAGAAAGGATAAATAGATTGTGATTCGTGCAGTGCATGGATATGTGGTGCTGTTACAAGAAGCGCTTGAGTAAAGGATGAGGAATCACTGACAGAAAGCTGCTTGCCCTTGGCCACCTGAATGCCCTTGAGTCCATATCTGTACCTTCTGGTTTCCTCATGGCATTCACCATGGATGCTGTACAGCTGGCTGCTGGACACAGGGGTACATTAATATTTTTGGGTTGCACCAGATTTGCTGTGGAAGGGACTCCTGGGAAAACCGTGTAGACCTTTCCATGTCCCTCAGAGGACAGCAGGCATAGATGCCATATGTTAGGAGAACTTATTGTAGGGATGTCATCCTCTTCTTCCTCTCCCTCTGGAGAAGAGAGGGCTTTGCAAGCCCAACCAAAAATTACTGGGAAGGAGAAAGAATGGTGTAGGTCCTGATTTCACCACCAAACATATGCGATTGATCCCTGGATTGGAAATGAAAATATGAGTCCTTCTGGTGTATCTCCTGCAACTGGATCATAGCAGGGGACCACGCTGGGAAGCATAATGTTTTGCAGAGTGCTTTACCTGGGATGTGGTGCTATGTGTTAGTGTGTGCTGACCTGAATGCACGCTACTTGTGAGCTGCAACTCAGCCAGCTTGGATCTGGGAGCTGTAGAATCATAGAATCGTAGAATGATCTTGGTTGGAAGGGACCCCAAGGATCACAGAGTTCCAGCCTCCCTGCCACAGGCAGGGCCACTGACCTCCATGCCTGGATCTACACAAGGTTGCCCAGGGCCCCATCCAACCTGGCCTTGAACACCTCCAAGAGATGAGCATCTCTGTAGATACATGCTAATTATGCACTCACCAAGGATGTTTGAAAGTCTGGTTTGGGCTTTGGGAAGGCTGTGCCTCACCTTGGGTTACTGAGGTTACCCAAGATATCTGAGATCAGGAAGGAGGTTTCAGTGATGAAAGGGCTTTCTCAGGTATATGTCTTCTAGTTGGAGATGCTGAGGTGTAGATGCCTGTGCTGTAGTTTTCCAGCTTTACTGTGTTGCTGAATTGGGACAGGTTTGGGAATGGAAGCGACGTGGAAAGAAAAAAGCCCAACCAATATTATTTCTAAAGCCTCTTTTCAAGATTTACGTCCTCTGTCCTCTTTCTGCCAATGAAATTAGTGTTGATGAATTCGTGCTTAGAGAAATATATCATCTTATATCAAGGAGTAAACACGCAGCGTGATACGTGGGGATTAGCTGTGCGAGTCCTTCTTTTTGACATGCTGTACTTAGTGCTGCTAGTGCTTCTCAGCAAAGGATCTGTTATACATTTAGGTAACTTTAGGTGAAGAAAAAGGAGATGATTTCCATGCCCTCAGATCACTTCTAGTGACTTTTGCTAGTTGGAATAGACCTGGTCTTATGAAGGAAGTGTTTGCTAATTTTGAGCATATGTTGGCTCATTGTACAGCAGCAACTGTGACAGTGTTGGTTGCACTCATTTTTCTGGAGTGGTGGCAAAGCTAATAGACTAAATCAGATAATGATTTTTGTACAGCAAACGTTTGCTGCTAACCAGCCCACCAACAAAAAATGACTTTTAAAGCCTTTTAGCACATGTAAAGCCTTCAGCATTTAACTGATCTGTATGAAATGGAATCTTTCCCAGAAGTTTCCCCCATACGACCACGCTTCATTTCCAGTAGGTAATTATACCCTTGGAGATGAGCTCAGTAGTAGGAGCTTTGTGCTACAGAAAATCCTGGAGGTGGGATTACCTGTTTAATGATAGCTACTCCCCTTAATGAGTTTCTTACTGCCAGTGTTAGTGTGTCCTTGGTAAATTGTATTTGTAGTGTTCCTTGTATCCTAAGATGCTCTGGAGGGGACTTGCTAACAAGAAAATATTCAATTCTGCTATCAAAATGTCAGAAAGACAGGGTGATTTTCCTCTGCTTGCTGGATTTCAGCTTTGCTGACTAAAGTTAAATCACTCTGTCAAGGATGAAATGTTGGTGGCTCATAAAAATAATTTCTGCAGAGAAAACGTTTGGCCTCTGAAATAGGCAAAGCTCTGGCAGGATTTCCCTGAGGAAAGGCACTCCTTCCCAAGCACAGGGCTTCACTGGACTTCGAGTAACCCAAGCTTGAATGCTTTTACCTTGCCTGTGTATCTAACAAGTTTCAGAGTAAAAAACATTCCTAGTAAAATGCCCCAAAATTCAAGGTCATTGATTTTACTCTGTCCCTGTCTTAGAGTCTAGTCCACTTCAATGGAGAAATAAAATGGGTTTCCTGGGCTTTCATTTCTCCTCTCTACAAGGAGTAGGGTGTCCTGGTCCTCTGGTAGGATGCTGCATCCCAATTGGGGTGTAGTGTTCCACCTTCTCGTTTGGGCTGCATATTAGTGTGTGGGTTTTGGTTTGGTTGTGCTTTGCTTGGGTGTTTTTTTTTCCTGCCCCAAGATTGAAGGTTTTCTTAAATGTGTAAAACTTTCCATAACATTTGACCCCTTTTAAATTTACTTGTAGCAACACTTCAGGAAATTCAGCCTTTCTGATTCCTGAGAAACAAGTGCAGTGTGATACAAAAGCAGGGTCCATGCTTGGTGCAATGTCCTTTTAAAAAAGATTTGTGAAAAACAAACTGTTACTGTCAAGGTGCTTGGATTTGGCTATATGAAATCTCACTTTATGGCTAGTTGTAAAAGGCACCCATATAAAATTGTGAGGAAAATTAAGGGCATGTATGAGAGATGAAAGACAGATGTACCTGAAGATGCTCAGGGAATCATTTTTAGACTGCAGGTAAACTTTAGAAACCTCTAACTTCTAGTCCTATACTAAAAATTTCTGTCCTGAATGCCATTTGCAATGATGCTGCTGCTGTTAGTAGCAGTGGCTCCTGGCTCTGTGCCTAGCTGTGTTTGTGCTCAGGAAGAGATGTTAGGCTTTTGAGGCAGCGTTTGGGTACCACTTTGAGGTAGATTGTGGTACAACTAAATTGCTGTTTGGGAACCTCCTACAGCTATACTGCATCTGTTATATCTTTGACATTTGATCAAAGAGTGAACGGGAAAAAGAAGGTTGTGTTTCTGAGGCCCAATAGATTCACTGGTCTGGATGAAAAAGTAATTTTTCTCTTTAATTTGGTATTTTTCTGTTGCAGTGTGAAGAAAATAATTATTCTATTTGCACAATGATAGCAGAAATAGGCACAACTGAAACCTTGCTGAGAATTTGTCAGAGCTTTATTTCTTCATTAAAAGCGCCTAGACTTTCTGCTAACTGCTTCTTGAGGGGAAGGAAGATTATAGCCTGATTTGTTAATTGACAGCTTGAGTTAGCCATAAACTGAAATTTAGGCTTCAGTGGAAATCACAGTATTTCAGGTTTTTCTAGTCAAGAAGGGTGACAGTGGTAATGAAGCCAACTGTTTGACTGTCAAAACATTTAGCTTCACGATATCATTTCATGATTAATTTGGATGCTGCTTCATTAAATATTTGCTGAAATCCATGTGTATCATTGAACTCTTACATGCCATCCCATTTTCAGACTCAAACAGCAGATCAACGACATGGAAACTTCTAACTTGATGAATGTATGAAGGTATCTCTTTGGTTGCTATTCCTCTGACACTAATGCTGGCTTGGACAGCTTTTGTTGCCATGGGACCTGGTGCTGCTGCTCGTGTTATAATCCTAGAATGGAATCACAGACTGGTTTGGGTTGGAAGGCACCTCAAAGCCCATCCAATTCCAACCTCCTGCCACAGGCAGGGATGCCCTCCACTACACTAGGGTGCCCAAAGCCCCATCCAACCTTTGAACACTGCCAGGGAGGGGACAGCCACAGCTTCTCTGGGCACCTTGTGCCAGGGCTTTACCACCCTCAGAGTAAAAAGTGTCTACCTTGCATCTAATCTAAATCTACCTTCCTTCAGTTTAAGGCCATTCTGCCTTGTCCTATCGTTCCAGGCTCTTACAGGCACTCCCTCCCCAGCTTTCCAGGAGGCTTTTCAGTTACTGGAAGGCTGCTGTAGGGTCTCCCCCGGAGCCTTCTCTTCTCTAGGCTGAACAACTCGAATTCTGTCAGCCTGTTGTCTTAGCAGAGGTGCTCCAACCCTCTGATTGTTATTGTGGTCCTTCTCTGCTCAGTCCAACGGTTCATGCCTGTCTTTTACTGTGGCCACCTGTTGTCTTTTCTTTATGCTGGCTGTTACATAGGGAGCAGATCAGGCTGCCTTAGCTCCAGCATCTCTCCTGATCTTTTCACTGCAGAGTGGTGAAGTGTTTCTGCAAGAGCACCTCAGGCTTTGAAGGAAATTCCTTCCTCCTGTTATCTTTCCCATTGCAAGTTTCCATTCTTCTGTATTACTGTACCACTCCTTTCAGTGTGTGCTAGTGAGGAAGATTTTGCCTTCCTGATGTTACACAGCCTTTTCCCTGTCTGCAGCTCAACCAGGAGGTCTTTCCTCAGGGTACCCCTGTGCAGGTGGGTCTACTGCCCATCCTTGCCTGAGGAGAAAGGTCTGGGCACTTCCTGCAGCCTGAGATCTGCACTGCAGCCTCCCCTTCAGCAGCTCTGTCCAGGTGGAAGGCATCAACCAGCCACTCCTGGGGCAGATGGCACAGACCCCCAGCTGGAGCTGCAGCTGTTGCTCTTAGACATATGCCCACCATTCTGCCTTGAGGTCCATGTGACCAAAAGATGGATAAGACAACTTGTGAGGGTGTATTTTTTTTAGCCTGTGTGGGAGTGACTGGAGGAGGATAATGAGGGAGCCACATTTGACCTTGAAATGCTTCTGGGACTCAGGTATCTCAGCTGCTGGGACTGCAGGATTTACTACAGTCCCTTGGAAAGGATGATAGCGTAATGCCAGGCTGATAGGTCTCATGATCTGGTGATAGAAACATGATGCATGTTAAAACTATTGTTTTTCTTTTCCTAACCATTGGAAATGCATGTCCCTTGCTGTGCCCTAGCTGGGGATTCACAGTGAGCAGTGAGAAAGAGTTTGGTGCTAATACAAAAGGGGTGTTGTGGCAAACAATGGACCAAGCACTTGGCCCTCTGTCACTTTCACAGGGCTGATTATTGAGTCTAAAAGCGAGATCTTTAGCCAAAACTGTGTCACTGTCTCATGCAGCAGAAACTGGAGAACTTGCTGCTTAGTCTTTAATGTCTGCCATGCTATTAGAAGACACAATAGCAGCGCTGCCTAATATGTATGGCAAGTGGTGGCACGGTTTATCACAGATGGAAACAAACTAATTTCATGTTCAGTAGACGATGAAATGAGTCACAGCTGTTCCCCCCTTTCACACAGTGACGAACTGCTCTCCTTCTGGAGCAGCCATGGTACAGCTCTTCAGCCACTCGCATCCCTTGCGAAAACAAGGTAGTCAGAGATGGTGGGTCAGCTGCTGCAGAAAGGACTGGCATGGTTCCTTGCTTTTAGGCCTTGGGTAAAGGGCTGAGGAAGGCTTTGTTTATAAAATAGTAATTGATATGCTCTTCTGTTCAGAAACTTGTGTAATAATACAGCTGTAAGGTACAAGGTAACTCTTGCACACTACCTGTGAAAGCTCCTCATTGTGACTAGAAGCTGTTTCTCATTTGGGGTTTATTAGGCTGCTTGCTAGTGAAGCAGCAGGAACAATTCAGCTCTGCTCTGCAATCCCAGCTCCCCTGGGTCTGAGCAAACCAGCGAAGGCCTTAGGGTGGTATCCATTAACTCTGGCTTGTTCAAGCGCTGTTCAGTACCTAAGTGCTGACTGTAAAGAGCAGTGGTATTTTGCCAGAAACACTCACAGTCTCTGTTTTCTTCAATCCTTTTTCTTCTTTTAGCTCAAGTAGTCATCTAGTCCTGTTTGTATTTAATGAGGTCAGCTTTTGTTCACTATTGGAAGATTAAAAATAATTCCAGGGAAATAACATTCTGCTTGCAGCATCTGGTGCTATGAGCTTGGCTGTGGATGCAGGAGGGTGATAAGTATTGCCCGATTTCATAGAGCTACCTGGTTAATGAAGTTGTACTATGTGAGCAGCGTCGTTATGTGTGAAAAAGTAAGCAGGATCCAAGTAATCCTGTGGTTTTGGGTTGACCTTGAAATACAGAATTCATTCTGCACCACAGAACTCTGCTCTGAATTTTCAGAGTTTTTCCTTTGTGGGGTTTTTTTTTTCCCTAATTGTTTTCTACTCCTGTCGTGGTTTTGCGAGGTTGGGTGCTGGAAAAGAACAGGGGTGCACAAAATGGCTGCTGTGAGGAGCTGCAGGAATTCTCTGGAGCTCCAAAATGTAAACAATCCAAGGCCAGAATCATTGTTGACCAGGGCCAAGCCAATGAGAGATAGTCACAGCGCCTCTGAGAATCACATATAGGAGAAAACAACCCGGAAGCAGCTGCATTTTGCCACCGGAGAAGGGAGTGAGAAGATGTAACGAGCTGTACAGACACCAAGGCCGAGGAGGGGGAGTAGGCACCCCAGGTGCCGGAGAGAAAGATGCCCCTGCAGCCCGTGGAGAAACCCCATGGTAAAGGCCGAAACCCCACCTGCAGCCCGTGGAGGGGCTCCACACTGGATGGAGCAGGTGGAGACATAGAGAAGACACTGTGACCCTTACGCTGAAGCAAGCCCCTGCCAGCACTTGGAACCTACAGAGATGAGCGAGAGAGAGAGAGAGAGAATTGCACTGGAACAGGTTTGCTGGGGGGAGGCTGATGACCCCGTGGAGGACTGGGACTGAGAGACATTGTGATTTATTGCTGCCCGCCACAGCAGGGATCCAGGCGGAGCAGCTGATGAGACACACGGAGAAAGTTCGTGGAGGACTGTCTCTAGTGCTGGGACCCCACGGTGCAGCAGGGGGAGGGTGTGTGGAATGGATTTTCCCCCCCCCCGGGCCGAGAAGGAAACCAACTTGCAAGGAACTGACCGAAGCCCCCGTCTCCCAGTCCCTGCCCCCCTGTGCTGTGATCGGGGGGAGGAAGGGAGTGAAATCATGACTAGATTGAAGTCTGCTAAGGAGGGAGCGGGGTGGGGAGGTAGAGGTGTTTTAAGATCTGGGAAAGGAAAACAGCTCATGAAGTAACCGAGAACCCCATTATTATTTCCTAGTCCCTGCCCCCCCCGGTACTGCGAGCAGGGGGGGAAGAAGGGAGTAAAATCATGGCTAAAGGGAATTCTGCTTAGAATGGAGGGGTGGGGGGAAGGTGCTACTGAGAACCCCATTTTTCCCCAGTCCCTGCCCCCCCTGTACTGCGAGCGGGGGGGAAGAAGGGAGCAAGATTCTGATTAAAGCCTGCTAAGAAGGGAGTGGTGGGGGGAACGTGTTTTTAAGACCTGGTTGCATTTGTTTAAGATTTGATTGCACTCCTGACTCCGGTTCTTCACTGTTCTTTCTAGTGTAGTGTAATAAATTAGAATAGTTCTTTCCTGCACTGTGTTGAGTCTGTTTCGCCCATATCGTCGCTGATAAAATGATCTCTCCTTGTCCTTATCTTGACTCCTAAGCCTCTTAATAGATATATTTTCTCCCCTGTCCACCTGGGAAGGGGAGTAATAGACTGGCTTTGGTGGGCATCTGGCCTCCAGCCAGGGCTAAACCACCACAACTCCCTTGGGAAGAAAAAAACAACCCAAAACCTCAAAAATGTGTACAATCTGGAAAATGCCTTAGAGCATTCAGTCTGCAAGACACCTGAAGCAAAGTGTGAAGGTGTAAGCTTTCCTGGTGGCATTACAGACTTTGTAGTGTATACTGCTAATGTTGAATGTTTTTTCAGGCTATCGAGGAGCTCAAGAATGTTTACCAGGACCTGGACAGACCCTTGGATAGTTTAGATAGCAGTGCAGGCTGCCTTTCTGGTTCCTCAGGAGCTGGGCAGATGGCACGAGGCAGGAACTGGAGTTCAGATGGTGGCCTTGGGCAGCCTGGACTGCAAGGAGAGCTGAGCCTGCCTAGGGGAGGCAGGAGCCTGAGGTTGCCCATCTGCCCCTTTTGTGCCCCAGTGGGGCAAGAGAAGGAAGCCCTAATCTGAACTACCTTAAATCAGTAAAGTATGAGAATGTAAGAGCTTCTGACTCTAGTTTCTGCTTTTGCATCTCATATAATGCCTTTCATAAAGTTATCAGTCTCAAGTTAAAGCCTGTTTAGAAACCTTAAGCTTCCAGGCTGAGCTTCTTAGTGGGCAAGTTCGCATCCATTTTCTCCGCTGCTGTCATTGTCCTTTGACTTGATCATGCTTCCCTGCTCCCCAGTGGTTATGCTGGAAGAGCAATCCTTGCTTGGCTTTCAGTCCACAAGACTAAACAACTCAAGTTTATAATCTCTAGGAGAAACGTGCTCTTTGCTTCCCTGATTATCCTCAGATCTTTTCTTTGCACCTTTTCCAGTTTGGATACTTCTTTTTAATGGGAGCAACGTGAATAAATTTCAGATGGGACCTCACTGAAGTCTTGTATGGTAGTGTCTCTGGTGTACCCAAAGATTATGTCAGGGTGGCAGACAGCATGAGTTCTTTTCACACTGGGCAGGTGTGTTATCCTTTCTGTGTGATGGCTTTGGTAAAAGCTGCAGCAAAGAACTGCTCAGTCCTCGGAACCAGAGTTGTGGTGCTGGCTTTTAATTCCTCTGTGCTGAAAACATGGGGGGAATCAGTGTGGCTGAATATCTTGAGGTTCACTAGACGTCATCTTTATGACCAGCCAGTCACCTGGTGACTTCTTGTATAGTAACAACTGCCAGCCAAATATTGGAATTATTGAATGCTCATAGCTCTAGATTAATGTGGTTCAAGACGCTCTTAGTGTTTCAGGTGATGAAATCTCAGATCAAAGATGTACATCCATATTGATTGATGGTATCCTGGGCTCTATCAGAGGAGGGGTGGCCAGCAGGGACAGGGAGGTGATTGTCCCTCTCTACTCTGCCCTCGTGAGGCCCCAGCTGGAGTCCAGAGCTGGGAGCCCCAATACAAGAAAGATATAGGACTGTTGGAGGGGGTTCAGGGGAGGCCACGAAGATGATTAGCGGGCTGGAGCACCTCCCCTATGAAGAAAGGCTGAGGGAGCTGGGCTTGTTCAGCCTGTAGAAGAGAAGGCTGCAGGGGGACCTCATTGCAGCCTGCCAGTCCCTGAAGGGAGCAGAGAAACAGGAGGGGAACCAACTTTTTAAAAGGGCAGCCAATGGCAGGAGAAGGGGGAATGGATTGAAGCTGAAGGAGGGGAGGTTTAGATTAGATGTGAGGGGGAAGTTCTTTACAGAGAGAGTGGTGAGGTGCTGGAACAGGCTGCCCAGAGAGGTGGTGGATGCCCCATCCCTGGAGGTGTTCAAGGCTGGGTTGGATGGGGCCCTGGGCATCCTCGTGGAGATCCAGGCCTGGAGGTTGGTGGCCCTGCCTGTGGCAGGGGGGTTGGAACTCTGTGATCCTTGGGGTCCCTTCCAAGCCATGCCATTCTATGATTGTGTGCTGACAGCTGCCGTGTACCTTAATAGGTCTGTGCAGTCGCCTTCCTTTCTGCAGGTCTTTCATCTCAGTAAACGTGTGGCTGTGTAATTCTGTAAAGTTTGGAGCTATTTTTGTGAGTGTGCTTTTATGTCTTCATTTTCCATATGCACTCTCATTCCTAATATAGCATGGGATCATTAACAAAAGCACTTCATAAAAGAAATATAGAGGGGATTAATAAGTAATGGCTTGCTCAGAATTCGAAATGAACGAAGATTGAGCACTTGCATTTCTGTATCGTTAACCCAAGCAATTTTAGGGATAAGACATAGCATTGGTTAATCTTGGAGAGACCCAAAGCTGTGCCTACAGCAGGCATATTACAGATTATTTATTAACAAGGTCTGTAATCCAATTTGTAGTAAGAATTCTGTAACTCTGCCAGTTATCGGTATTTTGGGCTTTGACTACTTGGTCGTGTTGCCATGTTGGAATGCCTGGAATGAAATCCTTTGGATTTTCAGCTGATTTTCTTTGTTTTGAAGACTGCACCCGATAAAATGAGATTCATGTTCTTATGACACTGTTTGCTTTAATCTTACATAGGATGCTCATAGTGGAGGACTGTATGAGGCAGTGAAAGTGTCTGCAGGTGATTCAACGTATAGCAAAGCTAAGACATTTGATAATTACAAAACCTCCTAGTTGTGATTATATTCCAGCCCTGCAAACATTACTCATGTTATACAGAGAGGTGCAAGGGCAAGGCAAACTGTGACAATCTTTATGCCTCCTTTGAGTGCTTGTCATGCTTTTTATTTGCGCTTCTCTTGGGCCCTACTCTTAAGAGCAAGGGGGGGTTATTAATAAAATAAACACTTAAAAGTTCAAAAGCTTCAGTTACGGGTTGAATCCCTTAAAGCTTACTCCTTGCCTGAATATGAAACTGATTCTTAAGCTGTGGAGAAATGTCTAGTATTAATTCCCACCAAGTCGTGGTACATAAAACTAAGTTAGCACTCTTACTAGGGAAGTGCTTGTTTTCTTACTTTTAAAAATTCTGCAGTCCTTTTAGCACAGTTAGAGTCACCATACTAAAATCTGCCTTGCTTGTCACGTGTAGCTGGCAAAACCAAGTGGATGTAAGGTGGTGTTTCAGATACACGTGTGACCACATGGTTAGGCAGAGTATGGCCCTCAAAAGGGGAGTGTTCTGAGGGGTACGCAGCTTCTGTGGAAGAGGTTTGTTAAAAGGATTGCTGGAGTAGCCTTAATGCTCTGATAGCAATTAATTAATATCTCTTATAAAGCTTTTTCACTTGTAGAAAGAGCAATATATTATGCTATACAAAAGAACACCATCTAATTTTGCAATTAAAGCTGTGTTTCACCTGGCCTGGGGAAAGGTGACCTTTTTTGCCAATGCCCATCCCTTTCAGCTATCTAGTTATGTACATCCCCATTTATCATCCTCCATCCAGTGACTGCTCTGAATACTGGAGAATCACTTGAGGAGGACAGGTACAGGAGGTGGAAGGAGAAAACTTTGTTTTGGCCATGAGCCAGCAGTGTGCCCTGGTGGCTAAGAGAGCCAGTGGGATCCTGGGGTGCATCAGGAGTGTGGCCAGCAGGTCGAAGGAGGTGATCCTCCCCCTCTACTCTGCCCTGGTCAGGCCCCACCTGGACTATTGAGTCAAGTTCTGGGTCCCTGCTATAAAAAAAGACAGGGATCTCTTGGAGAGAGTCCAGTGCAGGGCTACAAAGGTGATGAAGGGCCTGGAACATCTCCCATATGAGGAAAGGCTGAGTGAACTGGGGCTGTTCAGCCTTGAGAAAAGAAGACTAAGGGGGGACCTTATTAATGTATATAAGTATCTTAAGTATGGGATGCAGGGGGAAATGGCCAGCCCCTTTTCAGTGGTCTGTGGGGACAGGACAAGGGGCGATGGCCTCAAGTTGGAGCACAGGAAGGTCTTCACCAATATGGGGAAGAACTTTTTCCCAGTGAGGGTGACAGAGCAGTGGAATAGGCTGCCCAGGGGAGTGTAGTCTCCTTCTCTGGAGATATTCCAGACCCGTCTGGATGCCTATCTGTGCAATATGAGATAGGGAGCCTGCTTTGGCAGGGGGGTTGGACCCGATGATCTCTCGAGGTCCCTTCCAACCCCTGTGATTCTGTGATTCATCAGAGTTGCAGTGATTTAGAAATCCAATTCTGCAACCTCCCCTTTCTGAGGGAAGAAGAGTGTAATTTCCTGTTTAGGTGGTACTGTAGTTCCTATCAGGTTAACCTGCCAGCGTGGGGATCTGGTGGTTAAATATTGTTATGTCTCACTGTTGTTTTGAACTTCAAACCCTCTAAATCTTTGATTTGGGAGGTGGGGAAAGCTTTTGTGAGTAAGCCCTGCCTTTCAGTGTACATCATGGAACTTGTCATTATGTAATGGTCCAGCACAAATTGAGAGAAGGAGGAAGGCCACACACATTTAAGGATAATCTGCAATCATTTTGCATATGATTTTCTTCTTTTCATCTTGAACATCAAAGAATCGTAAAATGCTTTGGGTTGGAAGAGACCATCAAAGACCACCTAGTTCCACCCCCTGCCATGAGCAGGGACACCCTCACTAGACCAGGTTGCCCAAAGCCCCATCCAACCTGGCCTGAAACTCCTCCAGGGATGGGGCTCCCACAGCCTCTCCAGGCACCTTGTGCCAGGGCCTCACCACCCTCAGAGTAAAGAATTTCTTCCTAACATCTAATATAAATCTACTCTTTCCAGCTTGAAGCCATTGCCCCTTGTCCTGTCACTGCACTCCTTGCTGAACAGTCCCTCCCCCACTTTCCTGTAGGACCCCTTTAAGTATTGTTCGGCCACAATTAGGTCACCCTGGAGCCTTCTCTTCTCCAGGCTGAACAAGCTCAACTCCTGCAGCCTGTCTTCACAGGAGAGGTGATCTAGTCCCTTGATCATCTTTGTGGCCTCTTCTGGACTTGCTCCAACAGCTCTGTGTCTTCCATGTCCTGAGGCCCCCAGAGCTGGATGCAGTACTCCAGGTAGGGTCTCACCAGAGCAGAGGGGCTGAGTTACCTCCCTTGACCTGCTTGCCACACTGTTCTTGATGCAGCCCATGGCACGGTTGGCCTTCTGAGCTGCTAACATCCTTGGAATGTTTTTATCCTGCATCAGCCAGGTATGAACAGCTCATCGGAGCTGGATGCAATGACAGGCACGATTCATTAACGCTAGTGGAGAGTGGCCTTAATATTCTGTTTGCTGAAGTGAAAGAGAAAAAGTGGGAATTGCAGTGACACTGTCTGGCTAACCCAATTTTTTTTTTTGTCATAGCAACCGTGATGACTCAGAACATTAAAGTAATCCTCACTTTGGAGATTACTTTTAACAGGGGCAGTGGTGCCAGTAGCACAATGGGCCTTTGATCTTCACAAATTGCTATTTTTTTTTTAATGTTCTCAAGTACTGTGCAAAGCTCTACTGTAGGAATGTTTTCTCTCAACAGCAGAAATCCATCATAGAGTAGGGAGCATTAAGGAATAGAATGGCCACTAATTGCATCTAATTTACCCAAAGTATGAGGAAGCAAATTAGTCTTTATGTTAAAGTATGCAGACAGTACCTATGGAATGGTACTATGGAGGCCCCATCTGGAGTCCTGTGCCCAGAGCTGGGGCCTGCAATACAAGAAAGATGTGGAACTGATGTAGAGGGTTCAGGGGAGGCCATGAAGATGATCTGAGGGCTGGAGCACCTCCCCTGTGAAGAAAGGCTGAGGGAGCTGGGCTTATCCAGCCTAGAGAAGAGAAGGCTGCAGGGGGACCTCATTGCAGCCTTCCAGTCCCTGAAGGGAGCAGAGAAACAGGAGGGGAATCAACTTTTTAAAAGGGAAGACAATGGCAGGAGAAGGGGGAATGGATTGAAGCTGAAGGAGGGAAGGTTTAGATTAGATATGAGGGGGAAGTTCTGTACAGAGAGAGTGGTGAGGTGCTGGAACAGGCTGCCCAGAGAAGTAGTGGATACCCCGTCCCTGGAAGTGTTCAAGGCCAGGTTGGATGGGGCCCTGGGCACCTTGTGTAGATCTAGGCCTGGAGGTTGGTGGCCCTTCCTGTGGCAGGGGGGTGGGAGTTCGCTCCTTGGGGTCCCTTCCAACCCAGACCATTCTATGATTCTATGAATGGATTAGTCATCAAAACTTTTTCTAACACTTCTTCCCATCCCAAAAGGAAAAAAAGATGGAGAAAAAAAACAGTCTGGAAAGGTGGTGGAAGGTGGTGTTGGTTTTGTTTTGACGAGATTCCCTAATTTGTAGTTTCACTTATTGGAAACTTTTGCATACTACTTTCCATCGTTCCCATCCCAGTGCATTTCATTCTCCTCCTTGGATTTTCTACCAGATTAGCAGCTGTTTCACACACCAATGCCTACTTTGGAGGGAGCCCAGTGAGCTCTTAATTGAGCAGACTTAGAACTCCTTGAGCACCACACAGTTGCTCTGAAGCTTGCAGCTCCTGTTAAATCTCCCCCTGTGCCATTTGCGGGGAGCAGGAAAGAGAGACATCATGAATAAAGCTGAGCCCAGGAAGAAGGGAGGAGTGGGGGGAGGTGTCTTAAGGTTTAGGTTTATTACTTATTATCTTACTCTGTTTTCATTGGGTAGTAAATTAGATGCAGTTTATTCCATGTTGAGTCTGTTTTGCCTGTGATGCTGATTGATCTCTCCCTGTCCTTTTCTCAACCCGTAAGCCTCTCAGTATGTATTTTCTCCCTTGTCCAGTTGAGGAGGACAGTGATAGAATGGATTTGGTGAGCATCTGCTTTCCAGCTAGGGTCAGCCCTCCACAGATGGAAACCAAAATTCATGGTCTAAATTAACTCAATAGATATTTTAGAGGGATGGCCTATAGAGTAAGGGAATGATATCTGTGCGTCCATATCAAAAGTGATGGTAATTAACTGGTATATATGGGGAAGTACAGGGCTTGGGCATGATGTAGATGGTATGGAATTAAGGGATGGATACTGTCCTGGTATTGTCTGAGGTAGAGTTAACTTGTAGCTGGCACAGTGTTGTGCTTTGGATTTGGGATGAGAATAATGATGATAACACACTGATAGTTTTGGTTGGTTGAGTGTAGTTGTACTGCCTACACTAAGTCAATGAGTTTTCAGCCTCTCACACCCTGCCAGGTGCACAAGGAGCTGGGAGAGCACAGCCAGGACAGCTGGGCCGGACTGGCCAAAGGGATATTCCCAAACATTTAGCATCATGCTCTGGGGAAGCCAGCCGGGAGGTGGGATCGCTGCTCAGAAACACACTGGGCACTGGGGGGTGGTTGTGGTTTTTTCCTTCAGTTGTGGTGAGGAGTTGCATTTGTGCATCACTTGTGGTAATGGTGATGATATTATTTATTATCACCTTTATTAAAAAAAGCATATTAAATTATCTCTCAACCTGTGAGTCCTTCCATTCTCCTCCCTTGGGGGTGGAGGGTTGAGTGAGAGGCTGTGTGATGCTTCATTACAGGCTGGGGTTAAACCACAACCACCAGTCGAATTAGAATAATAGTGTATCAAGGCATAAGCAAATAATCAGTAGCACAGAGGTGCTAGGACAGTGAGAAGATCTTTTCATGTGCAGAAAAATAGTATACTTGCACCTTCTGCCCTAACACAGGTTGACAACTACCGTCCTTTTTGAAGTAAGGTTATTCCTTAAAGATACATTGATGTGAACTAGTCAAAATACTAGACAGGACAAGGGGCAGTGGCCTCAAGTTGGAGCACAGGAAGTTCCACATCAATATGCAGAAAAACGTTTTCATCGTGAGGGTGACAGAGCCCTGGGACAGGCTGCCCAGGGGGGTGTGGAGTCTCCTTCTCTGGAGAGATTCAAGTCCTGTCTGGACGCCTCCCTGTGTGACCTGTCCTAGGGACCCTGCTTTGGCAGGAGGGTTGGACCCAATCACCTCTGGAGGTGCCTTCCAACCCCTACGATTCTGTGGTGATGTTATACTAAAATTGTACATCCTATGATGGAATACACATTTTATTTCTGATACTGCAAAGCCAAACAGAGAAGTCCTTGAAAGAGGAAATGGTATTGAACAGAGTATAGCTTTTCCTTGAGACTTTCTCTGTTTTTACCACCTCATGCAGCAACAATCTGAGTAATTTACTGACTTGTTCCAAATTTTTGAACATGTTTTAATGATAACTTCAGTAAGTAGATAACTTCTTACACTTTAGGACTAGGAGGGGCTGTGAGATGAGCTGATTTTACTACCTGTGTATGACAGGCATATGTGTTTTACAAAATTGTTTTCGTATATTAATCCCTAAATTAGTCTAAATCATTCTGTCCTCAGGAGATTAAACACAGGAAGAGAGGACAGGAGAAATGATGCTGTGTTAATAAATGAGCCTTTTCAAATACAGTTTTGGAGGGCAGTGTTTCTCAGGTAATAATTTCTTCCTACTTGTTAATTAGGCTATTTATGAAATCTTGATAGGGTTTCTATTAAAGTTAAGACTGTGACTGTGAATTTATTATCTCTGAGGTGTTCACATAATGCCTTCATGGAACAACAGCAAAGCCACTCTGCACAGAGATATTTTGGAGGGGCTCTGGCATGCGGATGCTGCCATGGATGGATGCAATCAGCGCAGTCTCAGCAGCACCTTCTGAGTGTTCCAAAAGTGTCTAGAGATGCAGCCTGCCAGACCTGCTGCACTTTGTCCATGCCTTTTGACTGAATCTGGAAGTGGCAGCTCACTGAGTGACAGTGCTCAAAGAAAATTCCCAGCAGAAGCTATCAAGGGTGAGAACAACCCAACTGTATTGGTGCCCAAAATATATGAAAGATTGCATATTGTGTTTAGATTTTAAGGTTATTTAAAAACCTCAAGGGTACCTGTGGAGACAGAGGTCTAAAATATGACAGTTGAGCATTTAAAAAAAATATTATGGGATTAGTGTCTGTCTTCTCTAGCATTTAAAAAAAACAACTACATGAGGGTGCTTTCCCTATACTTTTAGGTCCTTAAAACCTTAAAAAACCATGGTCATTGAAGTTTAACAAGGTGTTATTGCAGAAGTAAGGGTGGATAGAAACATCTGCTGTTTGTCATGCCACAGTGATGAAGTCCGTGGGATCTGTGCTGTGGAGCCCTGAAAGGCTCTGCCCACATGCCCACCCAGTACCTGCAGTCAGCCCAAGCACCTCTTCCGAGCTGCCTCATGAAATTAATGTGGGCTTGTGCCTTTGGGCAGGAAATAATCTGCTGTGGAATGACATGTCGGCTCAGGAACGCTTCATTTTTCAGTTCAAAATTCATTTCCTTCCACTGTGGGCATGAGCTAACTATTATGGGAAGGTAATGAGCTCCCAGCAGCTGTTGCCGTGTGGCACAGGATGTCAGATGTGCCTTAGTAGCTCACGTACAGCTATTCATCATGATCACATCAGTCTGTGGCCAGGTTTGATAGCTCCTAACTTCCTTCTGCGTCTATGGAGACCTTCTGCAAGAGGTGTTTTGCCTTTTGGGGTTGCCTTTTTATCTAATCACTTTAGGGCTTTATAATTCTGAAGTGTTTTCTTGTTTTTAGGCTGATTTGGTGGCATGCTGACCTGTCTTGTGTGCTGTGGGTCATGGATTTATTGTGACTCTTATTCGAATTGTTTGCTTCCAATTGGAGAAATATATTCTCGTATTGATTCATAACTGTTGGTTTTAATTCTGCTGTTATAATCAGTGCTTGTTTTCTGAAACTGTGGAACAGTTAGTAGGGATACACAAACACTGCAGTTGCAGGCTATGCTCTCCTGAGTTGTCAGAGCTGAGGGTGTGTGTGTTTATGCAAAGGCCACATGGTAGAGGTGCAGGGAAAGCATCACTTTCTGCAGTGAGAGTTCATGAGGAAACCAGACTGGCAAAGAAAGAAGCCCTACATCTCCACTTTCCTACTCCAGCATCTATTCAAACCACATCCTGCTTTTGCTGTCTGAAGGATGTGTAAGAACAGGATGTATTGCTAAGAATAAGTAACAGCTAATAAAGAACGTGGCAATTTTTTTGGTGGTTTTTTTTGGAAAGACAAACAGTTTTACCACATGAAATTTGTCAACTGTCACCAACTTAATTACAGCTGAGCACAGAAGCAAGGAATTGCCTTCAAGGGGCCTCAAGGTTTGGGGAAACACTTTGTGTAATTTTTTCATTTATTTTCCATCTTCCCTAGTTGTCTTGAGTTGATTTAAGTTATGTTTTGAGTTTTTAATTGCTATCAACTTTAAGTTTTTCTGATTTTGAGCTCTGTTCTGCTGTGGGAAGTTCATGCTAAAGAAACCTTAAGCATTCCCACCTCAAAGCTCTGGCCAGGTCAGTGTTTAGCCATGGGAGGTGGTAAGATTGCGTGGCTGCAGCTGTGTGAAGCTGAGCTTCCAAGGAAGCTTTTATCTACCAGCCTTGCAGACTGATTCCTTGGGGTGCAAGTGTCTCAGGACTTGAATACTGCAGAGTTCGTTTAGCTCTGTGATACCTCTGTAGAAACAAGGTACTTCAGAGGACCAGTGTGGTTTTTTTATCTGTCCACACCCCCCATTTTCTGTTTCTTATCTTTAAATCAATGAAACAACTGCTTATTGTGTCTAATTTGTTAGTGCTGGTTTGGTCTCTGAAGAAGTTCTTTTGCCTCTTTATTAGTTAACATCCACATAGGGCTGTTGGTATGCAGCGTTAGGCTTGCTGAGATGGAATATGCCTTAGGCAAATGCGGTATCTGCAGATAGTTAAAATAGTATTGGTTATTTAAAATAATACTTCAGGCATGAGATGTTGTCTTTAGTATGCTGATGCATGCAAACAACAGGAAAGCTATGCCATGGAGTTACAGCTCCTTAATTATACCACACTTCCTACCTCTCTCTCTGTTTAGTGTAGGAGATAGCTTATTCTGCTTTGAATCTTGAATTTATAGTAGGGTAAGCATAGACTGAACATTATCAGCTCTCCATCACCTGCCCCAACAGCATACCCCGGTGTTGCAGTTTTGTGTAGCT